>CM069432.1:1610830-2184939 GCA_035610365.1 Aquatica leii
TATTACACAGTACCTATGTATTTATTTTGATTAATTTTGGTTGTTTTCCTCTATAAAAAAAATTCCTGTTTGATATTAAAAAGAAGGTATTTTAATATAGAGTTTAACTAAATTGTCCCCATATCTCAATCTTATACCGTTTCCGAGCGAACCACTTATCAGTGTTTTTGTTACTGTATTTTAACCTTTGATCCTACCAGTTTGAAACTGCTGGCAAAGTGTCCGTATCACTTCCCTAAAACCTAATTACAAGCAAGTTTTAATTAAAAAACAAAAGTTTCCATTAAAAAACTAAAAATTATTCTTATCTATCTAAATTTCAAAACCACGTGTTTTTAAATGTCTTCAGATTTTTTGCGATAAGTGTCAGAAGAAAGCTAAGAAAGTCTTCTATCTCTCAACACTTTAACTTATTTTTTTAACTCTACCCCTTTCTTAGTTTCGAGCTTATCTGTGTGTGACTGATAAGTCCTTGCACCCTTATAACTCTTTAACCCTTTAGTCCTCAAGGAAGTGCAACCCGTCAAATGAAAGGCCTTTGGGCCCTCTACTCAATGGTATAACTTTCTTATCTGTACTTACAATCTATGACTTACAAAACTATATTTTTTAGTTTCCTCACTAATTTTTTTGTAGCACTGCACTGGATTGAGCTAGGCCACTGGAATTTGTTTCTGAATTTAGTTTATTGTTCCCTTAACACTCTCCAATAACTCGCACTTTTATATCGCTGACAGAAGGCAGTAATTAGTATTTACAATTTCCGCACTCTATAGACACGTCCGTCTCACGTGCAGTTTGAACCCATATATCCCATACATGAATATACCGAACGCATACAAATTGCACTCTTAGGAATGTTGTATGCGTATTACGCATAATATAATATAATTAATATTTTATAAATTTTATTAAATGTGTAATTTACGAACATATTATTCATAATTAGTGATTACAGATTTCTCTCCGTGCAATCGATTTTATTTATTATAACTGTTTACACGTTACAGATATCATGTTGTTACATAATATTACAAAAGTAATAAATTATAAAAAAATTGTTGAACACATAAGTTTTGGTATCAAACAAGGAAAATGTTTAGGTATATTAGGTTTAAATGGATCAGGAAAAACTACTCTTTTTCGTGTTCTAACGAAAGAGTGTTTAATTACACATGGAGATGCACGAATTTGTCACAATGACCAATTATTTTATCTTTCGAATAATTTAAACAAGGTTTGACCTTTATTTTGTTATAATATTTTTTAATACAAATAAGTTAGTATCTTAGTATGATAGGATATTGTCCACAACACGATCCGATTAGTGATTATTTGACTGCGCGAGAAACGTTATATATTTTCGGAAAAATTCGTGGTATATCATATGAAATCGATGAGTTAATATCTATGTGGATTGAGTTATTAGGTTTATGCTACTAAATTCTTTGAGACAATTACAAAACAACAAATTTCTAGGATTAGAAGAAATTTCAGACACTTTGTGTAAACATTATAGTAAAATAGATAAAAGAAAATTGAGTATAGGTATAGCACTTATCGGATCGCCTTTAATAGTACTACTGGACGAGCCAACGATTGGAATGGATCCAGAATCATGCCAAAACGTATGGAATATTATCAATTTTGTTTTAAAACAACCAAATAGTCCATGTGTTGTAATAGCTTCTCAAAACACTGTAGAGTGCGAAAAGCTATGCGATAAGTAAGTGTGATTTAAATTTAAAAGAATTTTACTACATGAAACACTTTCAGCGTGTGTATTATAAAAACAGGCAAAATAGAATATTTTGGAAAATTGTCTGATTTAAAGCAAAAATATGGAAAAGGATTTATTATTAAGCTAAAGTTAAATCTTTCTTTAAAACAATATTTCGAGAAAATTACCGATAGTGCCGCAACATTGTCTATCATTAGTACTGAATCAATATCTAATTTATTTTACAGCATCGACGATAAAAGAGTAATTCATTTAATGTCGGATATTGCTTTGATGTACAGTGGACTGTGTCTATTAAAACATACACATATTGTAAGTCCACAAAATTCATTTTGTTTAAATTGTTAATTTATTGCAAACAGAACTCGTTACATTATTATATTGAAGAAACAAAAAAATGGAGTGAAATATTTACAGAAATTGAAGAATTGAAAAAGTGTCATCCGATCGTGGAGGATTATCAAATTAGTGAGCACTCGTTAGATGATATATTCTTGTCAGTTATTCAAAGAACTTAATTAAAATTGATTTGTTATTATTTTTAATTGTTTTTTTTTGTTTTATATGATAAATAAAAATACAAAGCTGTTATTTTTAAAGCTTTTGCTGCTTTTTTTTGTTTTTATTCTTTTGTAATATCGATCATATTGAAACGTTCGAGACCCTTCACGAAGTTGTTATCCATTTTCCAGAACGTTCACCAAAAGATATAAAACAATCGCGAAAGATTGATAAAATGTATAAATGCGGTACAAACGAATCATAGGTCAGTTATTTCAATAATTTGAAGTCGGCAGTGTTAAGAAGATTATTCAAGTTTAAATAAATAAGTGATTAACGCGTGTCGAGATAAATCTTTCAAGTAATATATAAATTAGTGTAAGTGTTTTATTTTAAATATTATTAGATTTAATTAGTTCGGTTAGTTATAAACGTGTACTTACATATATATAAGTTTAACTTTATTCGTTGCCATTTGGCTTACAAATTTGGTCGTGTTGTCTATACATATATACTACATTTTCTTATCCCTTCTCTTCCCTTAACTTTTTCCTCCTGCTCCAAACTTCATCCATTTCGCTCCTTTTCCGTTTTCATCTAAGATTTCCACTATTTTCATCACCTCTTCTCTTAGTTCCCTGCATTTCTTTCTCATGTGGTTAAGGTCTTCCGTTTCTTCTCCACATAGCCTGCACAACTTTTCTGGTTCTTCTTTCCAATATTTGTTCCCTAACTCCTCGTTGCCACATCTGAACCTTGCCACCATTTTTTCCTTTTGTTGCTTTTAATCTCACTATCTTTTAAATATTCCGGCACCCCTTCTCCCTTGATATCTTTATAATTCCTATTATATCTGCTCTCTTTTATCTTTGTCCATCTTTCTTGTTTTTCGATGTCTCTATCTCTCCTTATTATTTCTTTTCTTGTCCCTACCCCCTCTTCTCTTAATCTCTCCACTTCTTCACTCGCGTACCCGTTTCTTTTGTAATACTCTTCTCTGCCCTCCTGCCCGTACTTCACTTTCCCTCTCTTTATCTCTTTCCAACATTCTTGCAGAATTTTGCACTCTGTTCTTTCCCTCATTTCTTCCTCGTATTTTATTGCTCTTTCTCCTGTCTCCACCCTTATTTTTTCTATCTGAACCTCCTCTCTCACAATATACCCCGGTGTATCCCTGTCCAATCCTAACACCCATCTCCAGTATTTTTCCTGTAGCCCCTCTACCTCCCTCCATTCCTTCCAGTCCCATATTTCCGCTCCATACATTACCACCCCCTTTATTAATTTTTCGAACAGCATTTTTCTTTTTTTTATATCCATCTTGAATACTCTTTCCCCCACACCCCAGATTTGTCCTATTAGCCTGTTTCCTTTCTTCATCCTTTCCTTTATGTGTTCTCCCTCTTTATTATCCTGTTTCATCGTGTAGCCCAGGTATGTAAATTCCTTCACTTGTTGCACTTTCTCATCACTCCATCTCCACTCCTCTCTTTTTCTTTTCCCCCCTCCTTTTCTAAATATCATTATCATTGTTTTCTCCGTGTTTACTTTCATTTCTTTTTTTTTCATATATTTTTCTAGCGTTTTCATCATCTCTTTCATTTCGTTTTCCTCCTTAGCCACCAGCACTATGTCATCCGCATACGCCAACGACCATACCTTAGCTTTCCCTACCACTATCCCTCCTGTCTGTTGTCCTCTCCTTGTCTCTTCCAGATCCCCCGTATATACCGAGAACAGGCTTGGGCTCAGTGGACATCCCTGCCTCAACCCTCTCTTTGTTATGAATTTCTCACTCTCTTCCCCATTCACTTTAACCCTGCTTCTCGTTTCTTCGTATATTTCCTCTATTCTTTGTATTATTCTTTCATTGATTTTTTTTCTTTTCATATATTCCCACAGCTTTTCCCTATTCACTTTGTCAAAAGCAGCTTTTAGGTCTACGAATAGTGCTACCATTTTCCTCTTTTTTTTTCTAGTTCTTTATTTGCTAAGTGTTTCATTATATATATGTTGTCTATCGCCCTTCTTCCTTTTCTGAATCCCTTGTCCGTCTGGTACCAAACTTCTTTCCTCTATTTCCTTCTGTAATCTTTCTTGCAGTATTGTCGCGTACAATTTGTATGCCGAGCTCAATAATGTTACCCCTCTATAATTCTCGGCTTTATTTTTTTCGCCTTTTTTATGTATTGGGCATATTATTCCCTCTCTCCATCTCTCTGGGAATCCTTCCCCTTTCCATATTTTGTTTAGTATTTCCGTCATCCTTTTTGCTACATTTTCTTCCCCGTATATCCACTCTTCTAGTTGTATCCCATCTTCTCCTGTCGCCTTTCCTTTTTTTATATTCTTTATCGCCTCTATTACTTCTTCCTCCCTTATTCTATCCCTATCTCCTTCTTCTTGTCTTACTACCGCGTCTTTCCTTTTTTCTTTTTCCTGCTTTTGTTCTTCCCCTCCCAACAGGTTCCGAAAATATATCTCCCATTCTTTAATTTTTATTCCCTTTGTCGTCCTGTTTTTCCTCTGCTTCTTTAGGTACTTCCATACATCTTCTTCCGTTTTTATTGCTTTAATCTGCTCCTCTTGTTTCTTTTTGTTTTCCTCCTTCTTTCTGTCGCATGTTTTTGTATATTTTTACTGCTTCTTTGTATTCTTCTTTTCTTTCTTCCCTTTTTTCCACTGTCTTAATGCTTTTCTTGCATTTTCTTTGCTTCCTTGCATTCCTTATCCCACCATTTCTTCCATCCAGTTTTCTCCCCTTCCATTTTTAAATCTGACTCTCTCTGTTGCTTTCTCCATCATCTCTCTCATTTCCTCTACACTTTCTTGTAATTCCTTCCCTATCCATACCGTTTTCCCTATTCTCTCTTTATATCTTTTTATACTCTCTTCTGTCCACTTTTTTTTAGTTATGTACTTCTCCTCTTCCTCTCTCTCTTCTTTTTCCCTTCCTTCCATTGTCAATTCCAGTGGTTGATGTTCTGACTCTACCCTTTCTCCCACCTTAAATGTCTTTACCTTTTCTGCGGCCTCTTCATTTGTCATTACAAAATCTATTATTGATTCTCCCCTTCCTCCTATGTACGTAAATTCCCCCGTTCCATCTTCTTCTCTGTTCCCGTTTATTATTTCCCACTCTTTTTCGTTGCACTATTCCAGCAGTTCCTCTCCCTCTTTATTTATCACCTTGTCCTTTGTTTGTCTCTTTCTCGTCCCTTTTCTTTCTTGTATTCCCCCTCTTCCCCTATTCTTGCGTTGAAGTCCCCTCCTACTATTATCAATCCCTCTTCCCTCTCTTCTATCATCTCTTCTATGTTTTTCCTTGTCTCTTTTATTCTACTGCTATAAACCGTCACTACTTTTATTTTTGTTTTTCCCCACTGCATGTTCCTTTCTACAACTCCTCTTCTCTGTTGCACTTTCTCCTTCGTTTCCTGGTTCAACCATTTTTTCTTATTCCCGTTATTCTCTCCCCTTTGTTCTCCCTTTTTTCTTTTCTCTCTCTGCATGTTGCACCCCCCACTCAAATTCCTCCGGCAACTCTTTTTCCCACCACTCCCATTCTTTTTCTTCCATCCATGTTTCCTGTAATCCCACTACATTTTGTTCCTTGATGTACTTCCAGAAATCATGTTCCTTGTTTTTTATTCCTGCTAGG
The DNA here is from genome assembly GCA_035610365.1 of Aquatica leii. Taxonomy (NCBI): domain Eukaryota; kingdom Metazoa; phylum Arthropoda; class Insecta; order Coleoptera; family Lampyridae; genus Aquatica; species Aquatica leii. The sequence continues at coordinate 1,616,734 of CM069432.1, forward strand.
TTCCAAAACAATACTCTCAGCTCACTCACCTCCCCCCGTGCTTCTTCCTCACTTTCTTTTTTTCTCCCTTCTTTTTCTTTTCCATTTCCATCTCTCGTTATTCCTTTTCTTTGCCGTTTCGTCAACTTTCCCTCCTTTACCACCACCCCTTTGCCCTTTAGTTTTTGCGTTTTGGTTCCCCACTTTCTCTTCTCTTTCTCTGCACATTCCCCTATCCTTGTCGTTCCATATGTATCTGTCTCCGTCTATCTCCATTTTTCTGTACCCTACCCATACTCTTTTTCCTTCCGCTCTTTTTCCACCGGTATGTTCATTATTTCTCTTTGCACTCTTCTTTCCTCCCATGTCAAATCGTGACATATATATTCTTGTATTCTTTAATTTCTTCTTCTCCTCCATTACCTTCTGTTTTTCCTCCCATCCTCCGATTTCCGCCACCACCATCTCATTTTTCTTCTCTTTGTTTATTACTGTCAGTTTTTTCACCTCTACTTTTACATTTAATTTTTCTTCCAGCATCACTGCTAAATCTTTTTGTGGTTTTTCACTTATCCACCCCTTTATCACAATATTATTCTTTCTTTTCCATCTTTCCTCGTCTTCCGCTTTTTTTTTCCATTTTTCTATTCTCTCCACCAGTTTCTCTTTTTCTTTCTCCCACTTCTTTTCTCTTTCTCCCATTTCTTTTTCATTTCTTTGATTTCTTGTCTTATTCCTTGCATATTTTCTTCCATCTGTTTCATCATTTCTCTCATTAATTCTTTTAACTCCTCCATTTCTTTCCTTCCTCCTTCTGTTTTTCCTTCGCTCTCCTCCGATATCTTTTTAATGTCTGGTGATCTTATTGTTTTCTTTCCTCTTTCAAATATTTGTTGCCTTTCTTTTTCCTCTTTCTCTCTCTCTCTTTATTCATCCCTTTCCCCTTTTGTTATTACTTATTATTTATTTATTTTTTTTAATTTAGTTATTTATTTAATTTTTTTTTCTTTATTAATTTTTTTAAATTTATTGTTACTATGATTCTTTCTAATTGTACTTACATATTTTTAGTATAAATAAATTAGTTTTTAATAATCGTTACAATATTTTAAAAAATTCGCAATGGCCGACTTGAAATCTTCGGCAACGACGGCTCGGCGGCCACTTCTTTATCGGCGGCGGGAACCAAAAAACGCGTTGCAGCAATAGAAAAAAAAAAGAAAGGCGGCGAGGCCGCCTGCTCAGCTAAAAAAAATCGAACCATCCACGCACCTTCAAGATGGTTAACAGCACGATAGAGTCTGACGGAACGAAGCGTCGTCGTTCAAACGAAAGGAAAAGGAGCGAGCGGTTTGTTTAAGATAGCAGCGGGCGGTTTGTCAGCCGAAGAACAGGCTTCTTCAAAATCCGTTTCAAAGACGGTGGCCAGCAAGAAAAAGAAAACTTCACCGATGTCTACAGCCGCTAAGCGAACCAAGGCGTCGCCCACTTCGCCCAAAAAACGGTCGTCAACCGCCGCGAAAAAGACAGCGCTCGTCGACAAGAAAGGCAAGAAAAGCCTTGTCTCCGAAAAAACAACAATCGATCCGCTACAGCCACCGCCGCCGTCGACACAAAACAACAATCAGCCACCGTGACCTCGAAACAGCAACCGAAGTCACCGTCGAAAGCGATAAAAATCAACAAAATGCCGACAAAGAAACCGGAAGCTCCTAAGCAAAAAAAAACGAAACCGGCCTCTGCCGGAAAAGCGTCGTCTCCGATAAAAGCGGTAGCGGCAGCGGTCAAAAAATGAATACGACGATCGACTCGGACAAATGGTTGATGCTGGTGGGAAAATAAAAACGTCCAGGAAACGTTTTCGTTCGACGTGACACGAGAAACAAACAAAAAGTTGTTGACGATAGATTGAGTTTTGTAAAACATTGCGCATTCGTAATTGACAAATATAAGAGCACTTGTTCTACAAATCTTGCGAATATCTTTAACAGTGCAGTTATACCCATGCTCACTTATGCCCATGACATTTGGTACCACAAACTTCGACATTCTTACGTGGTCAGGAAATTGACTTCGCTCCAATCCCTATTACTTAAAACTCGGGGCTTATCGCAGCGTTCACGTGGAGACCTTTTGTGTCATATCCAAGCTACGTCTCGTTTTGCAAGAAATCTACTGCACCAAAGTTCTTGGCAAGACTGGCACGTGCAATTTTGGTTTGATCAGCACGTTTCACTCAACGTCTTTCCGTTCTTTGCAGCGACCAAACGTCACTTAAAAGTCTTGATCTTGGGTACTCTGATTTCTCTTCACTTAGCAAATAAATCGTTCGCTTTTAGCCAAAGCAAATAGACTTTGATTAATTCATATTTGTGAGCAATCAAGCGAAGTCAGACAATTAAGGCCGACAGTAATTTTGTAATTTGTTATCATAGCGTTGTTATTTTGTAATAAAGTTGTTACCTTTGACAGTGATTTAGACCCTTACCTCCACGAGGTTAAAGGTAGGCAACGACTCGCAGGCTATAAACCCAACCGTTTCTAGCAATAAGCTTCTGTGAACGGCTAAAAGGGTATCAGGTAACAGTTCATTTCTCCAGCCGCCACTTTACAAGCGTCGAGCTGTCGCGCTCTACATCTCCCACTCCTTAAGTCTCCTCCGCCATGGAAGCTTACGACTTCCCGTCAATCAGATGATTGACATTGTCAGCAAACTTCAAGCGACTTTCAGAAAATCCATTATTTTCCGTCACGTTTTGCAGCAAACTGCTGACATCGCCAACACTTAGGTTAATGTCCAATCAGCATTGCAGAATATATCAGCCAATCTATCGACAACCACCATTGCTGCGCCTCTTGCCCAACTGTATTATGCCCAAGCGGCACCTTCTAAGAAGTTCAAGCTACTTTCTTGTAAATCTGTTTCTCCAATTTCTCGTTTGACTGTAATCATAGTCCCTAAACCCCATTCTCCTCTCAAGACTGCTGATAAGGCAAAGACGAATTTAATGAAAATCTTGGATCCCCAAGATTACCAAAACGGGCAAAAGCCCGATAAGACTCGAATCAGAGAAAACCGACCTGACTAAAATTCCTACGGCCATCCTTGACAAAGCCGGGTTAAACCCCAAGGTGAATCGTTACCACGTCTATCCCTCATAATCGCTTCCACTAACCTATCTCCTGAACAGGTGAAAAAGGCAATTATTTCCGAAAATTTCCACAACGCCTCTGACGAGGTACTAAAAGCGAGATACATTGTGCTGAAAAGCACGAAACAAAGACATTACCTAACTTAGCGTTCGCTTTGGCCACAAAGGAGACATCGTCAAACACAAAGCTATTTCCAACACCTGGCCAGCCTACCTGAAAAGATTCGACGCCAAAATTTCCAACAGCGATTATGGACTTTGAGAACACTCAATTCATTTTGAGGTTGGCGCAAGTGAATCTTCGCAACTCACGTGTTGCGACTTTCAAAGCAATGGGTTTCTTCTCCGACAACAATGTAGACATACTACTGACCCAAGAGCCGTACGTGTTTAGTTCAGGTTCAGGGTACAAGTTCGCTGGGGCGGCTGTACCTTTCAACAGGATTGCCGCATCCTTTTTTATGCAGTACTATTGTTTTTAATAGTTCAAAGCTCGCCGGAGTGGTGACACTCAGCCATTTAACAAAAACACCTCCTTGGCAATCGTCGGCGTTTATTGGCCGCTGAGTGAGGATGTTCGTATTCATCTCCAACACTTAGACAAAATTTATAATAAACTAAGAGGCATTTATATTATTATAGCAGGTGACTTTAATTCCAAATCACCGCTCTGACACCCCCCGGCTACCGACAAACGAGAACGATGTGTGGAGAACCTCGTGGGTGAACCTGGTGTTGTCAACGAACGTCATTAACCTTTCACATTCGCTAGCAATCTAAGCTCAACTAATATAGATGTTAGATTAGCTTCTCCTTGTTTAGCCACTAGGATAGTAGACTGCGGAGTCATTCCCGATGTTATAGAAAGTGACCACCGTAAATCTGTAGACGCTTTCATTGATAAGTTGACCGAGATGATTCTCGACTCTTGCCAAAATGGCTTGAATAGCATACGCCTAAGATCTAGAGCTGGTGTACCGTGGTGGAGTCCTAAGTTAAACAGGTTAAAGCGAGCGGTGCGTTGTTTCATAGGTTTGTTTCGTACTAGACCGCGCTTCACCGGTACAAACTGGCAGTAAAGACAGTGAAGTATAGCTCTTGGCAAATTTTCGTGGTTAGTTTACAGGTTATTCTCTCGGAAGTTCCTGTCGATCTAACAGTGTTCTAATGTCAAAGACGTCGACAGGTACACAATCTCAAAATATCATGCCCAAATAAGATCCCGATCTCTTTTGCAAAGTAATACCCGACATGGGTGGTCACTAGCGACGATTTAACCGCGGTGTCTAGCAAAATCCCTAATCACTATTCTCAAGCCCGGAAAGAAAGATCTTGCCAACTCTAACTCGTATCGTTCGAATAACTTTGTTATCAGAACTAAGCAAACTCTTCGAAAGGACACTTCTGAAAAAGATACACGACGATATTCCGCCAAATATTTTATTCCATCCTAGCCAATATGACTATTGTACAATTGAACGTTTCCAAATACAAACTACCTATTTTTATAGACATTTCTGGAGCGTTCAATAACGTATGGTTGCCCTCTATAATCAAAGCTCTCGTCGTTAAGAGAGTACCTGCTGACACTACGCGCATCATTTGTAGCTATTTGTCGAATAGATCGATCACATACTCTGCCAACGTTTTACGTCCAACCTTTACCAAACGACTGACGAGGGCTGTCCACAAGGCTCGGTGTTTGGACCGACATTCTGGAACTTGGTTGTAAATGATCTCCTAGGCATTTTTGCTTATGCGGACGACATAACCGTCATAGTGTCCGCAAACTCTCGACGAGACTTGGAAATCTAACACGTGCCTAAATATTGTGACTAGCTGGGCTGGCAGCAATAAGCTAAGTTTTTCTGCAGACACCACTAAAGACATGGTTTTTGGCTATACTGCGCCTCCACAATACTCCTGTCCGTAGGGTCGTCGAATTCAAGTACCTCAAACTATTGCTCGACGACAAACTGAGTTTTGTAAAACATTGCGCTTTCGTGGTTGACAAGTGTAAGAGCGTCTTGCACTTGTTTTACAAATACCCACGCTTGAAATGGAACTTTCACAAAAAACATCTTGAAAATATCTTCAACAATGCTGTCATTTCCATGCTCACTTACAGCTTAGACATTTGGTACCATAGACTTCGACATTCCCACGTGATCAAGAAACTGGCGTCGCTTTAATCCTTATTCTTCAGAACTATCCTCGAGGCTTATCCAACCGTTTCCATAGATACCCTTTGTATTATATCTAAACATCCTCCCCTATATCTCTTACTGCACCAAAGTGCTTCACAAGGCTGAATCGTGCAATTTCCTTGACCAGCACGTTTCAATGAACAATTCTCTGTCCTTTTTAGCGGCCAAGCGTCACTTAAAAGTTTTGATCTTGGGCGAATGGCAGCGGCTGTGGGACATTTTCCATAAAGAGCGTAACGCCTATTCTATTATCCCGGATATCCTTAACTGGGTCAGAATGCCCCACGTCCCTGGACGAGAGGCCGTCCAAAACCTGTCTTCGCACAGCGGATTTCATTGTTTTCTAATTTTAGATGATGACAGGTGTCCGTCGCGTGGGGTTTCTGACACCCCGGCACATCGGATTCTCACTTGCCGCGAATTCGATGATGATCGGAGTGCCCTGTTATCCATTGTAAATCCTTATCCCGATTCCTCTCAAAGTATCCTCAACCTGGTGCCCGATGTAAATATTTATAGACCATTCGCACTGAGAGACTAGAGCCTACAATAATCACAAAGTTTATTTTCTAACGAATTTGCATGGTTTTAGTTTACTTTCTTACAAGTATGCTATGGCATTAATTTATTACTAGCATAACTTTTATTTTAGAATCATTGATTTTATTATTTTTAGTTGAATAACCGTTTTAGTTTTTTTTTGCCGTAGCTACTTGGACTAACTCTGCCTTTCTAAATTCCTTACGGTTACCTAAGTCCTTTTCCTACTTACTACAGGTGTCTCGCTGAACCGCGTGCTTTCAAAGCACGTTCCGAGACCTAGTTGATCCGACTAAGTCTAACCAGACTTTCTTTCAAAATAATACATTTCCTATTCTTACCTATCTTTTTGTGGCAAATTTGTACCAATCAAGTTCGGGTGGTTTGGAGGGTCCACATCCTTCTCCTCTTGATCTTGAGTGAATGGCAGCGGCTGTGGGACACTTCCCAGAAAGGGAATGCCCCACGCCCCCGAACGAAGTGCAGCCCAATTTTTTTTCTTCACACGGCGGAGTTATGTGGCGTTCCTGACACCTTAGCACATTGAATTATCCTTGTCGCAAATTCGATGACGTTTGGGGTGACCTGTTAGCCACGATCACCCCTATCACGAATCCCCTCAAGCCTTCCTTAGAATGGTGACCTTATTAGAAATAGTTTCTTTAGTTTTGCTAACTAATGCATGGTAATTCAGTTTTATTATTTTGTAAGCAGCGATGGCAAAGTATGAGTTTAGTTTCATTATATAACATTGCATGTTTATTTAGAGTCACTTTAGTTTATTACATGTTTAGTTAAATACGTTTGATTTTCGTTTTAGCTATCACGGTTTGATTGCCTTTCTTTATTTTTCCTCATCTATATACTTTTTTCTTACCGCCTTGGTGAGCGAGGATAAGCCGTAAGGCAATTGCCTTGCGGAATCACGTGCTCTCATAGCACGTACAAATACTGAGCCCATCTTACTGGTCTTGTAAGACTATCCTATTTACCCAAAACATTTCCTTACTTAACATATCCTTCTTGTGGCGAACTTGTACCTAGCAAGATAAAGGGGCGGAGCTTATATCGAACTATTCTGAACGGCGACAAGTTGTTCGTGCCGGCGATGGTTTGGTTTAGTATTGTAGCAAATTTTATTATTAAAACTAATTTATTTAAACGACAAAAAATATTTTTATTTATACTAGAAATATGTACACTTTTTAAATTAACCGAACTAATTAAATCTAATAATAATAAAAACACTTACGACTAATTTATATCACTTACAGGAAGATAAGATAAAGTCCGCGGATAGCTTCACACAATTGTTTACACTAAAATCACGTACAAGATTATTCTCTGTATATTTATGTACACACACGCGCTAACGACTTATTTATTTAGACTTGAATAATCTTCTTAACACTGCTGTATTCGCATTACGGAAATAACTGACCTACGATTTGTTTCGTCGGTATATAAACACATTTTGAAAATCATTCTCGAGTGTTCCATATCTTTCGATATACGTTCTAGAAGATGGATAACAACCTCAAGAAAGATCTCGAATGTGCGAATAACTTCTCGAACGTTTCACTGCCCCCTTCTTAGGACTGTTCTGTCCTAGAACAGGAGACTGGATGCGACACCGGTAAAAGGATCGTGGCGATAGCAGCAGCTTTTTCCATTTCGGCAAGTCCCTTGATCATAAAAGTAACAGTGAATGGACTTTTCCTGGCCTGATATTCTTCTTGGTTGGTAACTACAGACCAACGCTTGAACGCCTGTTCCTCGGAAGACGACCTCCAACATGTTTCGAACTGTCCTCCAATTCAGTTGATCTAAGGCACAACCAAGCTTGGGTACTGCCAATTTCTTAACATGATGGAACTCCATTTCTCTCTTGAGACTCCATAATGTTCGCCACAGATCTTTGTATAACGGCTTGATACATGAGTATTTCTTGGTGACCAGATAGAAAACGAAGCGTCCGTCACCACGTAGTCCTAAAACTTTTCCGACTGCCAGTTGCTGTCTTCGTAATTCATCTAGCTGCCCAAACTTCTTTTTAAACACGACTGCAACCTTTCTGGACATGTCAAGACCTTCGCTCACGCAATGTGGGATGGCGTAATCTTTTTGTGTCTGGAACAGGTCTTGTTGTTCCTCGGTGGTAACTACAAACCTTACTTTTCCAGAACCTCCGTATAAGTTCATAAACTTCTCGAACTCCATTTCTTCGATTGGATTCCTGGTTCTGCTACTTATTACTCTGGTTCGGACCTGAACTTGCGTATTGTGGTTATCACCAAAAAACGAGGCTAGACGATCGACGTGGACCACTTTTGGCTTGCTTCTGGGCGGTTTTTGGATGCGATATACGACGTCATTAATACGCTGTATGACTTCATAGGGGCCCTCCCATTGCCTTTGCAGCTTCGGCGACAAACCACGTCTCCTTTGAGGATTATACAACCAGACCATATCACCAGGTTGAAACCCACCATTTTGTGTCTTGACGTCATATCTAGTATTCATCCTGTCGCTGGCAATTTGTGTGTTTTTACGGACCTCTTCATGTATTTCGTTTAGCCTCTTGGTCAGCTTGCTGACGTAATCTTCTCCAGCAACTTCTTCTTCCGGTCTTCGTCCAAATTGAAGGTCGCATAGCAATCGTATTTCACGACCGAGCATGACACACGATGGTGTTTGGCCTGTGCTTTCGTGAACAAATGATCGGTATGCTATTATGAAAAGGTGCAAGTACTGATCCCAGTCTCTTTGGTGTTCGGACACTACCTTGGCTAAGTACTTGCCCATTGTTCGATTCATCCGTTCAACCATGCCATCAGATTCAGGATGGAGAGGCGTTGTCCTAGTTTTCTTAATTCCCTACAGTCGGCAAACTTCTTGAAACAGCCCAGATTAAAAATTGCGGCCTTGATCGAAGTGTAATTCTAACGGGACTCCAAACCGGCAGAAAAACTCTTTTACTAATACGTCTGCGACTGTAGCTGCTTCCTGATTAGGTATGGCGTAAGCCTCCGTCCATTTCGTGAAATAATCCGTCGCCACCAGGATGTATTTATTTCCCGAATCGGATTCTGGGAACGGCCCTGCGATGTCAATCGCTACTCTTTCCAAAGGGCTTCCTACGTTGTATTGCTTCATGGGTGCTTCCTCCTGATGCGCAGACCGTGCAACTACGGCACCATTTCATGACGTCCTCTTTGCAGTTCACCCAGTAGAATCGTTCTCGTACTTTACCCAATGTCTTCTTAATGCCAAAGCGTCCTCCTGATGTCCTATCGTGGAGATGCTTCAACACTTCTACCACCCGGCTTTTTGGCACTACCAACTGTAGTCTGTTACCCGTGCCCTCAACACTTTCTAGGGATCGCTTAAGAAGACCGTCTTCTACTATCAAGGAGTCCCACTGCGCCCAGCACGCTTTGATGTTTCTGCCCAAAGCACTCACTTCTTCCCAGGTTGGTCGTCGGCCGCTTTCTTTCCAGTCCAGGAGTAGTCTTATTTTAGGATCATGTTCTTGTTCGCGACGTAACTGCTCAGGTTCCCACTCATCATCAGCCATAGCAGTTCTCTGGAGGCATTGCTAAAATACGCGATAACTTTTTCTTGTCCATCTTGAACCTGCGAAAGGACCGCGCCTATAGCCAGATTGCTTGCGTCGATATCCAAAATAAATTTTCCATCTTCTCTTGGATAACTCAAAATCGGCGAGTGACTAGGGCTTGTTTTAGTTGATGGAAAGAATTTTCGCAGTCTTCATTCCATCTAAATTCTGCTCTTTCTTTCGTCAATTTCGTCAATGGTTTGGCAATATTAGCAAATCCGAATACAAATCGTCTATAATAGGTGCACAACCCAAAGAAACCTCGGACCTGATGTTAGTCGATTGGTCTTGGCCATGCTTGCACTGCTCGGATTTTGTCTGGGTCAGCCTTTACTCCATCTCTAGATACCACGTGGCCAAGGTATTGCACTTCTTTCTTAAATACGTGGCACTTCTTTGGGCTCAGTTTGAGGTTAGCCCCACGTAGTCGCTGGAACATTTCCTTCAAGTTGTTAAAGTGTTCTTCAAACGACCTTCCAACGACGATCACGTCGTGCAGGTAAACCAAGCACGTCTTCCAAGACAATCCGCGCAAGATGGTCTCCATCAAACGCTCGAAGGTTGCAGGAGCGTTACACAGGCTAAAGGGCATTACAGTGAACTGCCACAATCCAGTTCCAATCGTAAAAGCTGTTTTTTCACGATCGTTGGGTTCTAATTCTACCTGCCAGTATCCACTCTTTAAATCTAACGTAGAAAACCACTGGGATCCTGATAGGGTGTCTAGCGTATCGTCAATTCTGGGTAAAGGATAGCTGTCGTTTTTGGTCACGTTGTTTAACTGCCTGTAGTCTACGCAAAACCTCGTTGATCCATCCTTCTTCTTTACGAGTACCACTGGGGATGCCCATGGGCTACTTGAAAGTTCAATCACGCCTTCTCTCTCCATATCCGTCATTATTTGTTTGGCTTCTTCTCTTTTCGCCAAAGGAAGTCTGCGTGGATGTTGTCGTATCGGCCGAGCGTCTCCGGTATTAATTTTATGTTTTACCACGTTAGTTCTTCCTTTGGAGCCACTCTCCAGCGCAAACACATCTTGATACTCTTGGATCAACACTTTAACTTTAACCAGCTGGTCTTGGCTGAGGTTTTCGCATTTGGTGGTAAAAATGTCCAATAGATGTTGTGGACACTTCGGCGACGTATCCTCGTTCGACTTCACGCATCTTACAATTTGTGATACTGGCGTGCATTGGCCTACCACGGTTTTCTTTTTCAACGTTACAGGATCTGAGTTGATGTTTAAGATCCTTACTGGCATCGTGTTCTTCACTCGTACTAAAGTTCTGCCAACGAGTAGCCTTTTTTCAATTAAGCCGCCCTCCATTGGTTCAATCGCGCGTATGTAGCCTTCCCGGAGACTTCCATCCAGGCATGCCATCACCACACTTTCAGTCCTTGCAGGCAGAGTCACGTCTTCACTCAATAAGACTCGCACGACTGCCTTCTCTGACAAATAAAAAGGAATTTCTTCATTGTCGATCTTCAGCACATCGTTCTTCATATCCAAATGGAACCCATACTTCTTTATCACGTCCATTCCCAGGATAACTTCTTCCGTGATGTCGGCTACCAGTATTTGATGGTCGAGTACTCCATTTCCCAAACCAATGGTTACTTTGACTTGTCCGTGAGTAGGTATTTCGTCGCCCGTCGCCGTTCGTAGTCGTACTGTTACTAGTGATGTCTTCTCGTTTTCCAATAACATGTTAGGACGAATGATGGTCTTCGTCGCTCTCGTGTCAACCAGTAACTGAACGCTTCTCCCATTGATCATGCCATCGAGATAAATGCTATGAAATTGCTCCCTAGGAGATGCCATTTGGATTGTAATCTCTGGAATCTGACTAGATGAGATTACTTTTTGTCTCTTTTGCTCGCCTCGTTCCAAATTTTCGAGCGCTCTTCTTGTCCTCCTCTTAGGTTTAGTACGATGCTGTCGTACCTGGCCTATTTCGTCGCAGTTCAAAGTTGTCACTCCTCTTTACCGAAGTATTCGTCGCGCTATCTCCTCGATGCTTTCCAGTGTCTGCACGGGTACTTCTGCAGCACAGCAAAGTCTATGACCATCTCGTTGCGATGCTTGTTTTGCTGCTTCAAACTCCAAAGCATGCACCAAAGCGTCATCCAATGTCTTCGGTCGAGCTAACCGGAGAGTCTGCTGCGTTTCGTTGTCCCGGAGGCCGTCTACAAAGGTTTGAATTGCCAACTGCTCCAAGAAAGTATCTGGCGCTGTAGGATACGCAAGCCGTGTTAATCTGGCGATGTCAGCCTCAAACTCTTGAAGACTTTCAGCAGCTTTTTGAACCCGACTTTTAATTTGAGCCTAATATACTTGTTTAAGATGAGCATCTCCATATCTCATTTCTAATCGTGAAATTAAGAGTTCGTAATTTTCTTGTAGGTGGTCAGGAACAGTTTGTAAAATTCCAAGCGCTTCTCCCCGTAAGGACACTATTAACTAACTAACTTTCTGCTTGTTGCTCCAACCATTAGCAGTAGCTGCGGCTTCAAACTGCTTGTAGTAGGTTGACCATGGTACTTTACCATCAAAATTTGGAAGTACAACTTTAAACTTGTGAGTGGTTCTTCTCGATAGTCCATTACATCTTTGCTTGTGACACTTCCCTCGTCGTGACAATTCATTTGGGTCATTCTTTCTTCAAGCAGTTGTATTCTTTCTCTCAATTTTTTCTCTAGCTTGTCTTCTATGATTCTTGAATTTTCTTTTAACTTCTCTTCTAATTTGTCTTGTACTTCTTCTATTTTGTCATTCACAGATTCGAAAATTTCTTCTTTTAAATTTAGCATATCTGCTTGGGTTTCCTCTTGCGCAATTTTGATTTGATTTCCTACACTAACTTGTATTTGTTCCTCAATAGTCTTTATTTGATTTTCCATGCTTGCTCGTATTTCTTCTTTTAAACTCCTAGCATTTTCGTCAATTTTTCTGGAATTTTCCAACAATTTTTCTTCAATTTTCTGTGAAGTTTCGCCCATTTTTCTATTATTTTCTTCCATATTTTTATTCATTGATTCTTGACCATTTTTTATTGATTCTAGGAATTCAAATAGCTTTGCATCCATTTTAACTGCTTGCAAACGCGTCACCGTCATAAATTTAACCACGAATAATAATTTAAAACAAAATTTAATAACACGAAATTTTAATAAAGCCCTACGCACTGGTTTAACGAAACGAACAGCTAAGATTAAATGCTATAAACAAACACGCGAACTAAAGTTTTAACTCTTTACGCAAAACAGTGTTTTTATTACGGGAGCGATATTAGATTACTTAATGGTATTTACACTAATAAAAATCGCGAACCCCACACCGTGACACCACTGTAGCAAATTTTATTATTAAAATTTAACTAATTTATTTAAACGACTAAAAATATTTTTACTTATACTAGAAATATGTACACTTTTTAAATTAACCGAATTAATTAAATCTAATAATAATAAAAACACTTACGACTAATTTATATCACTTACAGGAATATAAGATAAAGTCCGCGGATAGCTTCACAGAATTGTTTACACTATAATCGCGTACAAAATTATTCTCTGTATATTTATGTACACACACGCGCTAACGACTTATTTATTTAGACTTGAATAATCGTCTTAACACTGCTGTATTCGCATTACGGAAATAACTGACCTACGATTTGTTTCGTCGGTATATATACACATTTTGAAAATCATTCTCGAGTGTTCCATATCTTTCGATATACGTTCTCGAAGATGGATAACAACCTCGAGAAGGATCTCAAATGTGCGAATAACTTCTCGAACGTTTCAGTATGCTACGGAAACCTTTTCGTTCCCTAGGATGAGGTGATTTGAGAGTAAATATCTTAAATCGTGCTTCAGGTGTGCATTTGCAAAATGTGACTATGGGCGGGGTAACGGTTACTTACATCCAATAGAACGGCGACCGATACCCTACCGGTGCATATCGACTATTTGGGTCCCTTTGTGAAAAGCGCAAGGGAAAACTTGTACATCCTCGTGGTGATCGACGTATTTACAAAATTTGGGGTTGCTAAGCCAACCAGAATTTTAAGGTCGACTGAAGCGATTAACAAGCTGAAGGAGATATTTAGTGAGTTTGGATATCTTCGGCGAGTGATAAGCGACAGAGGATTGGCATTCACTAGTAAGGCGTTTGGCGACTGATGGATAAGACGAGTAAACGTGCTACTCGCTTGAAGGTGGTCGACTTAGTGCTGTAGCGGAATGCAGCTACTGCAAATGCTAAGCTCGGCGTAAGTTACAAAGTGCTAGCAGATGACAGATATTTGATCGAAACTGTCAAAGGCGTTAAGGGTTATAAACGGTTTCAGGCGACTGTGGTGTTTTTTAATTTTTGGGGCTAGTTTAGACCACTATTTAAATGATTTCAATCGAAATTAAATAAAATAAATCGCGCAGCGCGATTTGTGAAATTTAGTTGGCTTCGATCAAAGATTAAACACTCAGTTTAAAAAAAAACTTTTTTTAAACTTCTTAGAAAAAGAAAAAACGCGAATGAGAAGTAAACAAACACATATCATTTTGATAAACATTTAATGTCCTAAAAATTATTAGTTTTAAAATAAGTCATTTATAAAATACATTTGTAAAGAAAATTCGTGCGGCGTTTCCCGAACTAGTTTTCACAATTGAGAAAACCTTCTGAAAGTTGTAGAGTTTTTCCTCTATGGTTGTTATTACCTAAAGTATTTTACCTTCAAAACCCTGGATCCCATTGTACAATTTGAGGTTCTAATTTTTTTTCGTAACAAATAATTCGGTCACCAACTTGGAAAATAACTGTCTTGTCGCTGAAGTGCAATCCACATTCCATTGCCGATTTTATAAGATCAACTTCGTTTTTCAAATGCCGCATAGAAGCTAAGGAGCCTATTGAACGTATACAATTACTATGATTTCATCTATCATTATTCTACTTAACTTCATGTACAGTTTGTCCATTTCTAACAACACGATACAACGAAGCTTTTTTTAATACACCACTTTCACATCGACAACCAGCAATTGGAATACTTTTACGCCCTTCGTTAATAAAAAACTGTTGTAAAACCGTTGCTTCTCCAAGTATTTCTTCTACTTCTCTCGGTGGTAATAATTCATTTATATCTTGCTTTATAGTATCAATTAATTTGTAAATTACATTGTGATGCTTTATAGGTAATCCTTCAGATTCGGCTCTCTTCTGTAGATTATTAGGGCAAGCGACATTGAAAGCGTAAATAACACCTAAACATAATTAATACAAATTTAACAAGTAGAAGTCAAATATTCAATACCTTTGAACGCTTGAGCTAATTCAAAATCGTTCTCAGTCACTGCTCCTACTCCATAATTCACAATATCCAAACCACATTCGCGATAGTTATAAGTACTTAAGGTTTGCAAAATAGCTTCTAACGTACCATCCACGTCAGTTTTGAGAACTAAGTGCAATACAGGTAAAGTATTATCATCGACAATTTCAGGTTTACGGGGTCCATCATTTTTCAACTTAAAACGTCCTAATCGCCGTTTTAGTTGCAGTCTTTCCTTATATGCTTTTTGATGCATCTCTTCCTTAGCACCAATAGCAACTTTATCAATTTGTTGTTTTTCTAAATCTTTTTTCTCCTCTCTAATTCTAATCACAGCTCTTGCTTGTTTCTCTGAATCAACTTGTAAAACTAGTTCACCGGCAGAAGGCAAATCTTTCCAACCCTCGATTTCTGCAGGGAAACCTGGTGTAACTTCTTCTAACGCATTGCCTTGTTCATCTTTTAATAATCTTACTTTTGCCAATGCAGTATCAGCAACTAGCACATCTCCTTTCTTCAAAGTACCTCTTTGTACTACTACTGTACACAAACGTCCTCTATGTGGATCAATCTTACTATCGACTACTACAGCTTCGACAGGACCAGTTGGATCTCCCCCAATTTCCATTAATTCAGCTTGGACCGCTAACGCTTCAGTCAGTTGTTCTAAATTGATGCGCTTTAGAGCAGAAATTTTAACTGTCTGCACGTCCCCACCTAAACTTTCAACCTGAATACCTTTCTGCAGAAGCATTTGTTCCGCGTTTTTAACATTAGCCTTAGGAGCATCAATTTTATTAATCGCTACTAATATAGGAACTAAAAAAAAAACGTTATTTGCCCGATAGGAACTTAAAACAGATTTAACCTTTCGCTTGTTGAGCCATACTAATGCATTCAATCGTTTGTTCCATAACCCCATCATCAGCAGCCACAACAAGAACTATGATATCAGTTAAATTAACACCACGCGCCCTCATAGCAGTAAAAGCTGCATGTCCGGGAGTATCAAGAAACGTAACTTTAGCTCCAGAATCTAAAGTAACTGAAAAGGCACCAATATGTTGGGTAATACCACCAAATTCTTGATCAACAACATGTGAATGTCTTAAAGCATCTAATAAAGTAGTTTTTCCATGATCAACGTGTCCCATTACAGTTACAATAGGCGGTCTAGGTTTTAACTCAGATTTACAAGGAGGAGGTCTAGGGAATACGTCCTTATCTTCAAAAATTTCTTCGTTTCCAGGTTTTGCAATAATACGCATTCGTCGACCGCTTCTTCTTATTGCATTATGTAATTCTTTTAAATCAATAATTGGAGTATCTCGTCCACTTACATTCCCTAAGAATAACTCGTACACAAAATTCACATTAGTCTGTAAAACTTTAGCTAATTCTGCCACTGTAATACCTCTCCAAATATCTACTATTTCGCCTTTGGATTTTTTTGAATATTCTATCATATTCGGCAATTTCTAAAAGTTATGTTGCAATGCATTATTTTGAGTTTGTGATATACTCACACGTTCTTCAGCAGTCTTTCGTTTTTTCATTAACAATTGATTAGTGTGAATCTTATGTATCGAATTATAACTACCGGGTAATAATCCTAAACTATTACGTACAAATAAAATTCTAGAAAAGATTCAAGTTAAATATAAAAGCGAGTCAGTTTTACAAATACGTACTCTTTCTTATTATAGATAAACATTCTAGAAAGTAAACTTATTGATAAATTCTGTTTTGTACAAAAAGCCATTTAAGAAACAGGTTTTAATTAAAGTTTTGAAATATCTATGTTTTAGGTTATATAAATTCAGTGTCTAAGTATACGCTAATTTTTGGTTTGTGGTTTTTCATACTTTTACATAGGTCAATGGCGTACGGTAAACAAATCAAAATGAGTGTATGACATGGTGCTGTAAATACATGTAATAATTTACAAAACCAAAACGTTACGTGACATTGGATTTTTTAATATATATTATGTTATTATGTAAATTATCTAAATAAAAAATTATATATATGCAGAAATATATTTTTTTTGGGATTGTATCTGCAATCAGTCTGGATGATTATAAGCGGATCTGTTGTGTGCTGCATGTATTTTAGGGCAGATGAAGCCATTGCTTTAATTTCCTTCATCAACTACAGACTTCTTTTTTAGTCTTTTCACTGCATAGGATTGGTTCAGCTAGTCAGTGGTCAATGAGTTGAGGTGACGTGCGAAACGATCAGTGTATTTTTGTCTATAAATATAAATGTAGGATATAAATTTCTATTTTGGCATATGTTCACTATGGAGCGTTTGCTACAGTGCGTAGTATATTTTGTACACGTTGCAGGCAAAGTCTATTACTTTGCTGGCTGTACCCCACAGTTGAACACCATAGGTCCATATAGGTTTCAGTATCGAGTTGAAGATGAGCAATTTATTATCAACTGATAGCACTGATTTTCAGCCGATGAGCCAGTACAGGTTTTTAATATGGGTTCCCCAAGTTAATCTCCTGTCTAGATGGCAGTGTTGTGACGTATCTAGATACAAGTATCTAGATACAGTATCTAGATACTTTTGGAGTATCTAGTTACATATCTAGATACACTGGACAAAATGTAACTGTATCTGTATCTAAATACATTTTTCGTAGTATCTGAGTGGTTTAGATACTTAGATACTTTTTCTTGCTCAAATTGTAGATTATACAAGTTTTTTTGTAAACACCGCAGTAGTTTTTTCTCTCAGTTCATCATGTACATTACAATTTGAATTTGGAGACTTTCTATTCGGTGTTTTATGAGTGCAATTCTTTCAGCTTCGACGATTCTACCAAATTTGGAGATTTTATGTAGTAGCGGGTATTTTGTGGGTATTATAAACTGTTGTGGAAAACCTTGTATGAACTTACACTTTTACTTGAGAAATGTGACGTGTTAGCATTTATGCTAACAAACCAAATTCATAATACTTTAAAAAAAAGAAAACAAATTTCAACTTTGTAGAACTATGAGTACAATTGTCGTCATTGTGAAATTTTTATAGTTTATGCAAGGAATCGCGCAAAGTCAATTGGCAACACTGAATTTCTTCATTAGCTCAAATAGAGCAAAGAAGTAGAGAAACTTTTTAGTGTTAGTAGTTTACTATTAACTCTACGTCGAAATATAATGACGAGACATTTAACTTGCTATTAATTTTAAAACAAAATAACCTTTATTGCTAAATTTGTATTGTTTTATGCAATTAAGGTTGATAAGGTAATTTTTTACTTAATACCCAAGCAGCACACTGACGTCATATGACGACAGTGACACATCTTAATGACGTCTCGTAGTTTGACGTCAATAAGACGTATTGTGCTGCCTAGGACACTGTTATTGTGTTTTTAGCTGAACCTTTGTTTTAAATGTTATTTCAAGATTTTGTTAAAAATGTATCTGTTATGTATCTAGATACTTTCTTAAAGTATATGTAACTGTATCTAGATACTTTTTTTGTAAAAGTATCTTATCTGTATCTAGATATAATTTATGAAAAGTATCTGTATCTGTATCTAGATACTAGAAAAAAAGTATCTGTTACAACACTGCTAGATGGAAACCCAAGTACTTTACACAGTTGGAGTGTGGCAAAACATTGTCACCTAGTTTTACTGGTGGGCAGTCTCCTTTCCTTAGGGTGAATGTGATGTGGCTGGATTTCTAGGTGCTAACAAGGATACGCCATTTTTGTAGCCATTTGTCTCGTCTAGCAAATGCTGTATTTTGTCATTAGCCTTCTGAGGGATGCTGTCGTTTGTTTCGCTCAACATTTCCCAAAAAGGGTGTAACACTTACTCCATTCTCCGGGATATTCTTACCAGGGTCAGAATGTCCTTTCTTCACACGGCGGATTTTGATATGGTGATTCACAGCAAGATTTGGAGAATAGTTGATATTCTTTTAACTTTTCGCGATTTTCGCAACGCCTCTGGCTTCTCTTCAGACTGCGAATAAATCATTCACCTTTAGCTAAAGCGAAAGGAATTTGATTATTCAATTGTGAGCAAATCAAGCGAAGTCGGAATATTAAGGCTGACAGTAATTTTGTAATTATACTGTTGTATAATGTGATACAAGTTGTGCCTTTCAACGGTGCTTTAGATCTTTACGTCCACAAGGTTAAAAGTGGGCAACGACTCACAGGCCATAAGCCCAACCGCTTTCTGGCAATAAGATACTGTGGACGGCTAAAAGGGTAATCAGGTATGAGTTTGTTTTTCCAGCCGGCACTCTACGAGCGTCGCGCTGTCGCGCTCAACTTCCCCTACTCCCTCAGCCTCCTCTGTCATAGAGGCTGAAACTGCTTCCTCTAAGCGTCGCCGTGAATACGACGACGTTGATGTTATCCTTCCTGAGACCTCGCCTGTTTCGATGCAG
The DNA here is from genome assembly GCA_035610365.1 of Aquatica leii. Taxonomy (NCBI): domain Eukaryota; kingdom Metazoa; phylum Arthropoda; class Insecta; order Coleoptera; family Lampyridae; genus Aquatica; species Aquatica leii. Next base: position 1,635,992 of record CM069432.1, read on the forward strand.
ATATCACTCGTCTGACCAAGGTAATCTCTGCCTGCAAGTTTACCACTATACCGTCAATCAGAAATGATTGCCATAGTTAGCAGGATTCAAGCGACTTTCCAAAAATCCTTGATCAACCGTCGCTTCTCGCAACAAACTGCTGACATTGCTTCCGGTCTGGCTGATGTCCAAACAGCCTTGTAGTCTGTAATAGCCAAGCTTTCCACAACCGAAGCTGTACATCCTGCCCCGTTGTCCTATGCCCAAGCAGCACGCACCAAACTTGTAGAAAAGGTCAAAGTACCTTCCGGCAAATCCGTCCGTCAGATTCCCAAACCCGATTCTCTTGCTAAAACTGCTAACGAAACCAAGACGACCCTTATGAAAGTTTTGGATTCTCAGAAATATGGCCTAGGACTGGACCGTGTGACTAAAACGGGCAAGAATTCGATCAGACTAGAATCTGGGAAATCAGATCTTACTAAAATACCTGCGGCCATCCTAGAACAAGCCGACCTTATTATTAAGCCCCAAGGCAAATCGTTTCCTCGCATATCCATCCTAGACGTTCCTAGAAATCTGTCCTCTGAGCAGGTGAAAGAGGCCATTGCCTCTCAGAACTTTCACGATGGCTCAGATCAGGTGCTTCATCTCGCAAATGAGCACTTAAAAGTTTTTTTCGCTTCGGCCTTAGGAAAGGAGCAAACTGTAAATGGATTCTTGAGATTCCGGAAGTTCGACGATACCTTTTGGCATCGCGTCGAGTGTACGTCGCCTGGAATGCCTGTCGGGTCAATGGCCATATTCTCGTCACACGTTGTTTTAACTGTCACAAATGCGACCACCACTAAAACGACTGTAAAAGCGACTTACAGTGCGGCCATTGTGCAGAAAAGCACGAAACAAAAACATGCCCAAACCCGGATCGAGACCCGACATGCGCTAACTGCGTTCGCTTTGGCCACAAAAGAGACATCGTCAAGCATAAATTGACCCCCAACACTTGTCCAGCGTACTTGAAAAGGCTCGACGTCAAAATATTTAATACCGACTATGGACTCTGAAGACACTCAATTAACTTTGAGGTTTACGTGTTGCGACTTTCAAAGCGATGAGTTTCTTCTCCGACAACGACATTGACATTCTACTGACTCAAGAGCCATACGTGCTTAGTTCAGGTTTAGGGTACAAGCTCGCTGATGCGGCTGTACCCTTCAACAGGATTGCCGCATACTCTTCTATGCGGTATTAGTCGGCTATTGTTTTCAATAGTTTGAAGCCCGTCGGAGTGGTGACACTCAGCCATTTAACTAACGACTGCAATGCAGTAACTATGGTTACGGTTGGAAACACCTCCTTGGCAATCGTCGGCGTTTATTGGCCGTTGAGTGAGGATGTTCGTATTCATCTCCAACACTTAGATAAAATTCTCGATGAACTAAGAGGCACCCCTATTATCATAGCAGATGATTTCAACTCGAAATCGCCGCTTTGGCACTTCTCGGTGACTGACGAACGAGGACGATGTGTGGAGAACCTCGTGGGTGAACGCGACCTCTGTGTTGTTAAACCATTTCAACCTTTCACTTTCGCTAGCCATCTAGGTTCAACTAACATAGACGTTACAATAGCATCTCCCTGTTAAGCCAGGAAAATATTAAATTGGCGCGTCATTCCAGACGTAATAGAAAGTGACCACCGACTGATACGGTTTGAATTAACCGTCAAGGCCCCTAACCACGTACCGATCTCTAAAAGAATCCTTGATTACAAACGCATTGATCCCGTTCGCCTAAATAAGGCTATCTCAAATTCAATTCCTATTTATCTTTCACGTGGTGCTTTGTGCCACGATTCTAAATCTGTAGAGACGCCTTCATTGATAAGTTGACCAGGATGATCCTCGACTCTTGACAAAATGGCTAAGATCTAGAGCTGGTGTGCCGTGGTGTAGTCTTAAGTTAGATAGGTTAAAGCGAGCGGTGCGCTGTATACGAAAACACCACCAAAAAGTCCCTCCAGATCTAAAAAAATCAATGGCCTCTTATAAAGCCGCGCTCCACCGCTACAAACTGGCAGTGAAGACAGCGAAATATAGCTCATGGCAAAGTTTTGTGGAAAAAAGCTTGGCGACGAGTCCTTGGGGGTTAGTCTACAGGTTATCCTCCCGGAAGTTTTTGTCTGTCCAACCGTGCTCCAACGTTAAAGACGGCGACAGATACACCATCTCAGAATTAGACACAATCAAAGTAATAATTTCCGCATTGTTCCCCGACGACGATCCCTCGACGGACAATGCCTATCATGCTCAAATAAGATCCCCATCTCTTTTGCTAAGTAATTCCCGACAGGACTAGCGACGATTTAGCCCCGGTGGCTAGCCAAATCCCTAAAAATAAAGCTCCTGGACTGGTACATTGTAATGTTTTGCGAACGGTTGTTCTAGATTCTCTCTCACCAACGATCGTTCACCTGTTCAACTCCTTTATAAAAATTGGCTATTTGCCTATCAGCTGGAAAGCTGGTAAACTAATCACTATTCTCATGCCCGGAAAGAACGCCAACCCTAACTCGTGCCGATCGATAACTTTGTTATCAGAATTAGGTAAACGTTTCGAAAGGACACTCCTGAAAAAGATACACGACGACATTCCGCCTAACGTTTTATTCCGTCCTAGTCAATATGGCTTCGTTCCTGGCAAAACGACGACTGACGCCGCCCGTCGATTAATGACAATTGTACAATCGAACGTTTTCAAGTACAGACTAGCTATTTTCATGGATATATCTGGAGCGTTCAACAACGTATGGTGGCTCTCTATAATCGAAGCTCTCGTCGTCAAGAGAGTATCTGCAGACGCCACGCGCGTCATTCGTAGCTATTTGTCGAACAGATCAATAACTTATTCTGCGAACGTTTTACATTCAACTTTTACGAAACGACTGACTAAGGACTGTCCACAATAAGGCTCGGTTTTTGAGCTGATTTTGTGGAACTGGGTAGTAAATGATCTTCTAGACAAAGACTTACCAGCAGACTGCGACATTTTTGCTTATGCGAACAACATAACCGTCACAGTGTCCGCAAATTCCCGACGAGACTTGGAGGCAAAATCTAACACGTGCCTAAATATTGTGATTAGCTGGGCTGGCAGCAATAAACTAAGTATTTCTGCAGACAAGACTATAAGTACATGGTTTTTGGATTTTTGTCCGTAGGGCCTTCGAATTCAAGTACCTCGGACTATTGCTCGACGACAAGCTGAGTTTTGTTAAACATTGCGCTTTCGTGGTTGACAAGTGCAAGAGCGTCTTGCACTGGTTCTAGAAATACTCACGGCTGAAATGGAACCTTCACAAAAAACATCTTGAGAATACCTTCGACAATGCAGTCATTCCCATGCTCACTTATGGCTTAGACATTTGGTACCACAGACTTCGACATTCCCACGTGGTCAGGAAACTGGCCTCGATCCTTGTTCCTGAGAACTATCCTAGGGGCGTATCGTACCGTTCCCTTCGATACCCTCTGTGTTATTTCTAAACATCCTCTCCTACATCTCCTATTACAGAAAATCTACTGCACCAAAGTTCTTCGCAAGGCTGGCTCGTGCAATTTCCTTGACCAGTACGTTTCAAACGACGATTTTCCGTCCTTTTCAGCGGCCAAGCGTCACTTAAAGTTCTTGATCTTGGGTGAATGGCACCGGCTGTGAGACACTTCCCATAAAGGGCGCAATGCCTATTCTCTTATCATCCCGGATATCCTTACCTGGGTCAGAATGCCCCACGTCCCTGCACGAGAGGCCGTTCAAATCCTGTCTTCACACGGCTTTCGTTGTCATCTAAAGCGCATTAGCGTTTTGGATAATGACAGGTGTCCGTCGTGCGGCGTTTCTGACACTCCGGCGCATCGGATTCTCGCTTGTCGCGAATTCGATCAGGGTCGGAGTATCCTGTCTACCATTGTTAGCCTATATCCCGATTCCCATCAGGCCACCCTTGAACTGGTGCCTGATGTCAACGTATATAGACCTAGGCAAAGAGAGACCAGAGTTTACAATAAGAAATGAAGTTTTATTTTGCTAACGAATTTTGCATGGTTTTGTTTATTTCTCAATAAGTACGCTATGGCAAAGTAGGTATTTTTAGTTTTTATTACCAGCATTAACAGCATGTATTTTAGTTTAGAGTCACTTATTTTAGTATTTTATTTTAAATAACTTTTTCAGTTTCTTTTCTCGCCGTGGCTACTTAACTAATCTGCCTCTCTTAGTTCCTTTACAATTTTCTAAGTCCTTTTCCTACCAACTTGGTTTTTTGCCTTAGAAGCGAGGATAAGCCGAAAGGCAGGTGCCTCGCTGAACTGCGTGCTCTCAAAGCACATTTCGGTACCTAGCCCATCCAAATTTTTCTTCTATTGTCTATCCTATTGTGGCAAATTTGTACCAAGCAAGTTCGGGTAGTTTGGTGGGTCCACATCCTCCTCCTCCATTTGATTTCGCGCAAAAGTTGCAAATTTCGCATCTGTGAAAACAAGCCTTTTTGTCGTTAAAAAATGTTAACGTCAAAACAAATTGACGTTCAAATATCAAATTTGAAATACCTTTAATGTTTGGACTTTAGCTTATGTTTTAAACGTAATTACTTTTTAAAAAATAAAACATGAAAAAAAATAGAAAATAAAATTTGAAAATTAATAAATTGCAACACTGTGGTAGTTCAATTAGGTGAAGTTCGTGACTAATCAAAATAATTTTTTCAAAAGTGATTTTGCATAAACAGAATTTCTGCCTTTGAAATGGCAGATAACGAAGAAAAACTAGAACAATTCATTACCGTAACTGGAATTGATCAAGAAAGGGCACGTTTTTACCTTGAATCTGCAGCTTGGCAATTAGAGGTTATAATTTTTTCTGAAGTATTAAAATTTTAATTCGAGCTTTATCAGGTGGCCTTAGCTAGTTTTTATGAGAACGATGGCGAAGTAGATCAAGCTGTGCAATCGGTTCCTTTAGAGCAACCTGAAAGGCCCATTAGAGAAAGTCCACCTGTACCTTCCGAAACTGCTAAACCAAAACCACGGTCGAAAATAACTAATTCAAAATTTGCCACATTGCACACTATGAATAGTTCAAGTGAAGATGAAGAAGAAGGTCAGGCTTTCTATGCAGGTGGATCAGAGCACAGTGGGCAACAAGTATTAGGTCCTCCTAGAAACAAGGATATGGTGTCTGATATGTTCAAAGCAGTTAGAGAGTAATAGCATTTGAATCTTAAATTGCAATAGTTGATTTAATTGTTTTAGGCATGGCGTGGAAATTTTAGAACCAAGCGCTGGGGGGTCGACATCGTCTGCTTTTAGGGGTACCGGTTATAAACTGGGACAAACTGCAAACGATTCAGAGACTATTCCAGGTGCACCAGAACCATCTAACCCTGAACAAGTTACATTAAAACTATGGAGAGATGGATTTAGTTTAAATAGTGGAGAGTTAAGGCAATATAGTGATCCTTCTCAAAGAGAGTTTTTAGAAAGTATTCGACGTGGTGAGATACCATCGGAGCTTAGACGTGGATCTAGTGAGGTAATGTATTCATTGAAAAATATCTGTCTGTACACATTTGTAAGTTTAATATACTGAAATCATGTGAAGAAGGTCTGATAAAAGAACAAAAAAGCACAAAACTCGTCAAAAAGACTAAATTTTTTGAATAAATATAAGTTTTCATATTCTTACTGTTATTAACTACTATATTTTATTAAAATTTACACATATTTTATCGATTCTTAAATCAACATATTGATTCAAACCGGTTATTATCTGAAACTCTTGTAAGGTAGATGGAAATTATGTGATAAGCTCCAAGGAATATGTGATGTTTTTGTTATTGTTTCATGTCGCTGAGGTTTAAATATTCTTGCATATATTCGTGGTATTGGTCTGCCAACTTGTTATCCTTTTGTAACCTTTTCTCGACTTGTAGTAATCTTGCAATGGCTTTAGTTTTGGAATATCCTAATTCAGGTGCGAATTCTTCTTTGAATAGTATTTGGACTGTATAACTTCCATCGGAGTTTCTTTTAGTCGTATCTGCGTAATGTTTTTCACACGCTGCGTCGTCTGGGAAAATGTTTTTTTTTATTGACACTTCTTCGAGATTCCAAAACTTTGTTAACTGTTGATCTTCTTTGGTGCGGCTAATCATGCTGATATTTTTGATATCATCGTGTTGATATTTTTTTGCAATTCCTGATAATATCCAACCTAGTTCCGTCTGTTGACTCAGTAACCCATCTTTTGTTTTCTCAATGCCATGCTGAATTATTTTTCCAAATTCTTCGGCCCCCAGGATGGCATTAATTAGGCCAGGTTTGTTGTAAGTGGGCTCTGCAAGAACGTAGTTCTGTAGTTGGTTCGAGCTGGTGTATTCTATCTCAGAGCTTGGTAACCATTGTGTTAATTTTGACATCACCAGAAACTTGACAGGTAGTATGAAGTTGCTTGGAAAATTTGGGTGTATCTCAGCTTGAATTTTTGTGGTTGCTATTTTTGGATCTCCTGCTCCCAGACCTGTTATTTCGGCTTTTATCTTCTCTCTTGGTAGCCCCAATGATTGCGCTGCTCTTTCTGTCATGAATGATTGCGATCCGGGATCAATCAGTACTCGTAAATATTCCATGGTTCCTGTTGCTGATTTAATTAGTACAAGGGCCGTGGCCAAAGTGTAGTTTGGTCTTGTCTTCCAAGATGACTGGTAATAGGAGTCGCTTTTTCTTGCAAATTTTGGCTTGATATCTTGTTTGAATATTTGGAGGTTGTGTTTCCATTATATGGATTTGAAGACAGGCCGTCTTTCTTTGTGTAAACATTGTATGATGCTGTTGACCGCACTGGAGGCACCGCAATTGGCTTCGGCATCTCTTCGTGATATCGTGGCTTAAGCAGTTAAAGCAGAGACTATCGAGCGAAGAAGTTGAAGTGTAATTCCGCTCCATCAGAGACCATCGAACCAGATTAATTTTGTTGGAACATATTGCTATTTATAAAAAATGAATTGTGTTTACCAACTTGAATTGTTGTGGACGGATTGGTTTTTGAAAGTTTTAAACTATTAAATATATAAATCAAATTTCAATGATTAAATTGTAATTTAAACATTCTGGCGCCTCTCCAACGGAAGGTTTTTACCTCAGGTTGAAGTTCGATCATTTTTGTTTCTGGTACTGCATGGATCTGTTGCAAAATTTCTTCGACTTCTTTCTTGCCTTCATGGTCGCGGATGGACCGGAAATACACTTCTTCAACTTCTTCGCTCGATGATCTCTGATGGACCGGAAATAACTTCTTGAACTTCTTCGCTCGATGGTCTCTGATGGACCGGAAATACACTTCTTCAACTTCTTTGCTCGATGGTCTCTCATGGACCGGAAATACACTTCTTCAAATTCTTCTTGGGTTGCTGGTCGCGGATGGACTGGAAATACACTTAATTCAACAGGTTGTAAGTCTGTTAAATTTTAGAATCGGACCGTGGATAGGCCGTGGCAGTGGAATTTCTTTTTCGTTTTTGCTCGGAGGACCAAATGTTTAAAACGATGGTGGTGGTGGATCTAGGGTGGATCCGGCTCGAAGGACCAAATATTAAGCACGATGGTGTATCGTACTTAATAGTTTAACACTTGTCCAGGTAATAAATATTTGGACAATACCAGATTCTAGGACAAATGTCAGTGATCAAATAGATTGGATTATATTCATCCATCATTAAAAAAAACTTACGTAAACAATCATCGAAAAAATTTGCAACTGTTTTGTGATTGGTCTGTGGAATTTCTTTGGATGCTAGCAAATGAGCTTTTCCTCGTTCTAGTTCAGCAATTTACCAACTACAAAATTTGCTATATATCGACCTTTGCAATCGGTTGGTTTATCAACCGAAGTCCAAATGTAATGGACCCCAATGTCATTCCCTATTGTTTGTATTTTCTATAAAAGGTAAACCAGCATTTTGAAAACTATTAATACTTTAATTAAACTGTTTACCCATTGGTAACATATGTCTAAATATTTTTTTCTCGAATTTGATTGATCTGGAACAACTTGTTCGGTGTATTTTTCGAGGAAATCTAAAGCAAAAGTTCTTTGATGGGCCAGGTTTATTCTGTTGATCTTCTATAACGTTTTTTAACAATGGTTGTTTCATAGTTTTTTAAATATTTTTTAAATGTAACCCACTACACAAGTGTTGTTTTACATGGTACTTTTTAGTAGCACCAATCTAAAATAATACATATACTAGTAATTAAAAGCATTTAAATTAAGATAATACAAACTTACTGATTTTGAACAAACTTGACAAAAAAGGTTTTCCCCGTCGGTTGTTAAATTATTGTCCAATTCACTCCACTTGTAATAGTTTTCAAATTTTGATTGTTTATTAGGTGGCATTTTTTAAAACTTACTCACAGCACAACAGCAATAGACTATCACAGTGTGACAATATTACAGGTATTTATAACAAACAAAGAATATTTTAGTCATGTGTTTCATTTATTAAAGGAATCCCACCGGACAGAATTAAAATTATCTATATTTGTTTGCTTTACTTAGGTACTGAATAGACCTATAGAATATGATTCATTCCGAAATCCTTCTGGTTTTGTAAATAGTGTTCTGTTAAGCCTGTCATTATATATAATCCTAGTATAAATTCTTACAATAGTTCTTCTCTATAAGCGGCTTTTGTATTTAATGTTTTCTGGAAACCATTGTTTAACAAAACATGAAAATCCCTGTTGTTATTTATAGGTTCGTGGTAAGACCTTTTGAAAAAATTGAACAATATAAAATAATACTCTTTAAAAAGGCAAAAAAGACAAAAAGTTACACAAAAACGCAAAATAGGCAGGCTCCAGGCATTTGTCTGACTGTTCGCTTCTTAGTCATAAGGAAGCATTGGTACTGCACTGTTAAAAAGGGACCAAGTATTTCTAATCTAAAGGTCTACTTTTGATGTGAGTACCCATGGATGCTAGACACTTTCTTTTGTGTCTCATTAAGTACAGTATTAGACAGCTGAGGTTTGAGGTCTTTTATTGTTGTTTTCTAAAGCAGGGTTTCAAATATCAATTCTGTATTGTAAAGACTAGTTCATGATCTGTCATGATGCCACAGACTTTATTACGTGATGGAAAAGGTACTGCCAATGACTGACTTCATCTAACGAGCATTTTGTTTTTACTTGAGGCCGTCTTAAATCATCCACCACATAGAGACACGGCTATTAATTAAGCCACTCTTAAAGATGAGAAAGAAGAGTGTGGGAAATTTTATGAAGTATGTTTTCAGGTGCATTTATCTATGGAGGATAGAAGAATGGAAAATTTCAAAAAAGAACTTGACAAAAAAAATACCAAAGCATTTTGGGGACAAGGTCATACATTAGGCAGCCCTACTCCAGCAGCAATTGGAGCTCCCGCTGTAGAAGAAAAAGATTGTTTATTGAACGAAAATATAGCTAAGAAAATATTAGCAGTTGATAATTCACAACCAACAACCAAGTATACACATTTTTGCGTTTCATTTAATTTCGGTTTAATTGATTATGTTTTAGTATACAAATACGCTTGGCAGACGGATCAAGATTAATTGGTCAATTTAATCATACTCATACTGTTTCGCATATCCGTACATATATAGTTGATGCTCGTCCTCAGTACGCTACCCACACGTTCGCTCTTTTATCGACATATCCGTCAAGAGAACTGAACGATTCTGAAACAATAGCTGAAGCGGGACTTCTTAACGCAGCGATTATGCAAAAACTTAAATGAAACCAGTTATTTATCTTTGTACTTTAAGAACTAACTTCACGATTAAGTGAACTATCTTCTTTTTTAGAATAAATTATATAACTTATTGTTTATTTATTGTGCGCCTGCACCTTTTGTTATATATAATTTTTCTAATATTTTAGATCAAAGTAAATCTATTTTTGTAAGATTTTATTTTGAACAGAATTAAATTTTCACTCATTTTTCTCAACTAGGCGTTTTTGTAATTTTGATTTACTATTGTAAAAGCCCGCTTCCATTCTTTTCTACATTCATATAACACTCGTTCGTGCTTACTTTTTCACTGCCTATGTCCAAAGTCTTTTTGACCTATTCCATCTGTAATTACCATGGCCAGAAAAGCAGTTTTGTATTTTTTTTTAGGACTATGTGAAACAATACGGCGGGTTAGATTGGCTGTTCGCGTGGTGATTCGTCGCGTCGGGCATCTTCGGTGATTTCCGTTCCTTCGCCGACACTTCGGAACGTTGCCTGTGTTTTGAATTTACTTCAAACATTTACTGGATTCAAAGACTCACTATAAAATATCAGGAAACTTGAGACAATTTTCATTGTTTATCGTATTTTTTAAACAAATTAATTAATTTCGGCAACGACTAAAAGATCCAAGCTTATATGTGACCTGTGCAACAACTTGATCAAGGACAACGCCTATACCACGTTGAGAACACCGGTTCTCGTCGCTCCAGTTAAAGTAGCGGTAGCGATCGAATGTGCTTTCTAGTGCTAACAGTAAATTAATTAGTGAATAATAAAAATTTTATTACTATAAATATACGTGTGTGGGTGTGTACGTAAAACAAGCTTTATGCGTATGCGGTTTAAGCTAGGTTGGCAAGAATCGATGGTCAACTTACTATTGACGGCGTCTACAGATTTAAGATCGTGACACAAAGCATATACGTTGCTCTCCGGGCGCAATCATAGTGACAACACCCTTGGTACATAAATAGCTAATCTGAGAAAATGGATGTGCAGAGTAAACATAACACACTATTATTAAATTAGAATTTTTCACATAATTGAAGATAGAACGTAATTTCAATGTCTACCTGAATGCAGTCTAATTTTAAGAAAAATCATGTAGGTGTGGCAACACTGTAATTAAATCTAATAAAACAAAATTCTCAGTATCACCGATTTCATCATAAATATCAAATTTCATTTAAAAAATGCCGACTAACTTAAAAATATCACCCAAAGAAAAAGAAAATCAAAACGAAATAGTAAAGAATAATGACGATCAAGTTATAGTACGAGAAATTACACAAACAGATAAGCTCAACAAACGATTGTTACAATCTTTCTTACATCGTATAAACGAAACCAAATTTTATAATAACGTAACGGAAAACAATAATTCGTCAAACCAAGATTTTGATTAAAGAAAAATCCAAAAACACTGTTACAACATAACCTTAAATAACGCAGTAACGTAGGTTAAGCAAAAAGGCGGCAAAAAAAAATTATAAAATGTCTGACGATGGTCATCCTTTTTCTGAAGAAGAAATTGAAATAGTAGAAGAAAACAACGAAGTCGTCGAAGAACGAAATGATGAAGAAGAACTGCAAACTACTGAAAATCCACAAGAAACAACGGATGCAACTCAAACACAAGAAATTAAAGTAAAGAAGGTACGAAATCCCCAACCCAAATTGGATTCTCAAAGATTAAAAGGCGCAAGAGGAATACAAACGATAGAAGGAATTTTTGAAAAAGTTAAATTTAAGGGTCGTGGGCACGAAGAAGAAGATTTAAAAACCGTATTAAGAGGTTATGAGTATTGGTGCCATAGACTGTTTCCAAAATTTAAGTTTGAGGATTGCATTGAAAAGATTGAACGCCTTGGATCGAAGAAAGATGTTCAGGTACACTTTACTAAATATGTTTTAAAGGTGTTAATTTGTTTTGATGCAGACTCACATAAAAAAAATTCGAATGAATTTGTTGTGTTTGGATGAGATTAATGATGCTCCTAACGATGAGGAAGTGGAATCCCAGCAAGATCCATTTAATCAGTTACTTACAATGCCGACTCAACAGTCTGAATCACTTAATACCGAAACCGAGCAATATGAACTTTCAGAAGAACAATTGGAACGTATTCGTACAAACAGGGAACGAGCATTGAAAAGACGTCGAGAGCTGATCGAACAAAAAAATGCATCTGCAGTAAACAGCGAGCAATCTGAAGATGTAAATGATGTAAGGATATTTGAGACTATGGATGTTTCTGTGGAGGAGGCAAATGACTCGGAAAGTCACACATTAAATGCAAACGAATTTTTAACAGGGGAACCAAGTACTTCATCTGTACGAGATTTAGAAGAGGAATGACCTAGATAGATATTTAAGCAAAGATACTTTTAATATTTATAAATTTTGTATTTACCTTATGTTGTAACATTCTTAAAATATATTACAATTAAACAACTTATATTTATTTTTGTATCATTAATTACTATTTTTTGAATTGGTAATTAACAAATCTTCTAAATATTAAGCTCTGGGATCTGACAGAATTCAGTGCAACCTGTACAAAATATCCGCTCTTCTGCGATTCACTTTTTGGAGTCTTGATATAATCAATTTTCTTTCTAACTAGGGATCCCACTAACTCTAATTCTATATGCCCTCCATTTTTCTTCGTATTTCGGACCGACCTTGTGTTGTATTCGATTCGCTATTAACATAAGGATTATTTGTAGGCTGCAATGTTTTTGTCTATGCGGATGAAACTACAATATATTCGTCAACAACACACGAAACGAAGAAACAAAATCACAATAATTTTTGGGCATTTTGATTCGGTGTGCTGTCAGCAACAAACGTAATCTTAGCTCTTGGGCGAAAGGTTCAAGAGGAGGAAATTTCATCAAAAACTTAATGCGGTGAATCCGTGTATTAAATTATAATGACTTTGGGCGAAGAAGATAAACGGTTTACTGCGCAGGGAGTTTGGCGGGCTCCTTTCGAGCAACTACTGCGTGAGGGGATCTGAGAAAGCGGAGCCCGAAAGCGCCAGGAACGAAGAGACTGACAATACAGATGTCGCCGCCACTGACGGCAGGAAGATATGTCGAGAGCACACTGGGTGGTAACATAGGGGTTTTGAATCTAACGTGGGTCGAAGGATAAAAAAATTCTGTCAAAAATAGGATTGGCGAATACTTCAGCAGTACGTCAAAGCCGTCTTTGACTGAAGGAACTCTTCCATCCAAGTTTAAGTGTGGGTTGGAAGAGTAATAAGCAGTGCTGGCAGCAACGAAAGTAGGAGAAATCATGCCTGCAGAAACAAGTGAGATAGGAACGCAGACCTACGAAGGGGAAGAGGAAAAGAGACTAGAAAATATAAACAGTGGAATAGTATGGGAGAAGACGATAGAACGTTTTTCCAGGTTAAATGAAGCAGGGAAAAAGCTGGTGAAAGCCTTCACACTTGTTAAATTCTAGAGAAGAAAGGAATGAAGAAGAACAAAAAACATAGTGTTATGGTAGGAAACGAGACTGGGGAGAAAAGAGTGTAGAGAAGAAGCGGCAAATTTACACAAAAAAGGAGAGGCGTGAACTGCTGGAAAAGGAAAGAAATTACGGGGTTTTGCTACATTAAGAAATAAAGCAGCAGAGTAATAAGAGAAGGAGAAGAAGACAAAGATAAGAAAATAGGTATTGTGGGAATGCCTAAAATTAAATTAGAGGAAGAAGGCGGAACAATAGAACAAATCTATAAAAGAGTGGAGAAAGTGGTGAGAAGCTCGGTCACAACAAATTAGAGAGATACATGTAAAGGCATACGGCGTAAAAAAGCCAGGGTGTTGTGTAAGACGTTGGAGTATCTAGGTAGGAAAAGCGGTTTTATCAGGTTGATTTATGAAGAAGTGGAAAATGAGAAATGGAACAGAGAAAAACGAGTGGGACGCGACACGATGTTCGTAAAAGTAAGGATGTAGTTACCCTGACACGATAAAAAAACTAAGAAAGTGAGTTCAGGTTGAAGAAATAGGTGTGAAGGTCGCCGAAGTTAGAACCGTAAAAAGTGAGGAAGGGGCAATTAATCTGGAGAGAAAAAAAAGTGGCGATGATAAGATGAAGTAGTGTGTGAGTAAATACGAAGGACGTAAGAATGGCGAGTGAAAGGAAAGTGGTGCTAAACGTATGGATGTGGACGATACAGTGGGAAAGAAGGAAATAGACGAGGCTATAGATAAGATAATGGGGAAAGAAGAAGACCAAAACGCAGGTTTTAGGGTTATAGAAATGAGAGGCGGAGGCAAGCAAAAACTGATATGGAAGTATAGATAAGGGTGGAAGCAACGAGTATACTCACATGTACTTACGTTGGGTAGGGAATAAGGATAGAAAAGGTGACGGTAAATATAGGAATGAAAGTAGCACGAGATGGAGAACGAATGAGAAAGTTCTAAAAAAGCTGGAAAAAAGATTGGAAGTGTTAAGATAAAATGTGGGAAGGGATGAGTTGGGAGCAAAAGAGCTCACAAGCATTATTGTGGAAGGATACAAAAATACTTTGAAAAAGAAGGATGGGAATCAGAAGAAAAAAAATGTTGGTGGTAGTTAGAAATGATTGCGTGAAAGCTAGAAGGATGACAAAAATAATGGGGGAAAAAAGGGGTACAGAGCAAAATACAAATAGAAGAAGGCATGGAAAGAAGAAAAAAGGTAAAAGGCCAAAAGAGCAAAACTAAAAAAAGCAAAAAAGAAAAGTAAACTGATAGACTCTATTAAGAGACCTTGAGAAGAATTCATGAGGAAATGGATATAAGATCGTGACAGGAAAGTTTAGTATAAAAGTAAAAGTGAGATGGGAGCAGAAGAAGAAGCGTGTCTGGGGACGGAACTGTTTCCAAGGGACAGTAAAATCGAATGGAGAAAAATGCCACTCAACGAGGTACTGGTGGCAACGCGGGAAGAACTAAAAAATGTCTTAAGGCGGATGAAAAATGGGAAAACCCCGGTATAACGGCAGAAATTCTACGCACGGCCTGTCAAATGATTGCTGACGACCTGCTGTCATGCATTAACAAATGCCTTAGAAGCGGTTCCTTTTCGAGTGACTGGAAGACCGCGTTTGGCACTGGTTCTAAAACTTACTAAACCTATTAACGGAGAAGCCGGGGAATTTAGAACAATATGCCTTTTAGGACAGCTTTTGGGGAACCTCTACTACGACGGAGTACCCAAGCTGGCGATGCCGGACGGTGTTACGCTATTAGGATACGCAGACAACCTAAGGGTGGTAATCGAGGGTAAAACCGGAGATTCGGTAAGAAGGGCAGAAGAGGGAAGTTATAGGGTGGAAAGCTGGTTGGAAGTTGATTGCCCCGGATAAAACCGAAGTGGTAGCTCTGGTCGAACACAAACGAATGAAGAATGTTTCCATAAGAGTGGAGAGTTTGAACATCAAAAGTCGGAAGGCCTCAAGCTACTTGAGCATGCGGATCGGAGAGAACGGTAGAATGTCTGAGCACGTAAGACGTGTTTGCGAAAAAATCCGTGAAGAGTTTGGTTCGGCTTATGCCCAGTGTAGAAGGACCAAGCTCCGATCGGAGAAGATTGTATGGAGTTCCTATTTGGAGACTCAGATTGGGGTCGAAGCATCACCTCGATATGTTACAGAAGATGTAGAGGGTGGCTGTCTAGAGAATTACTGCGGCTTACACGACGGTGTCGACGGAAGCTATTCTGGTGGTAGCAGGGATACCGGCTATTAGGGAAAGTATAAGAATGAGAGTGAAGGTAGATAGCGCAGATCCTTAAGGGGCGCTGCACAAACAGCTTATTAAAAAACAACAACACTTCAGAAGCTAACTCTGTACCCTCCTCAGGAATTTAAAAAAAAATTATTAACAACAAAAACAATTACAAAACTTATCTAATTTTCCGGCGAGGGCGTATTTTTTTAATTTGATCTTTGTATACATGTTGATCTGTTAATTGGTTTAATGCTCGGGATCCGTCTATCACGTTTGGTGGCGTTGTCAATTTCTAACACAACAATTTACTCCAACGATTATCTAATAAATAAAAATCTGTAGCACTGTTTTTTGGGTGTTGCCGCGTCACAAAACTTTCACTCAACGTTTCGCCGATCATGCTGTCAGCTTCTTCAAAAGATTTCTAAAGACTGATGTTACCGTCTTGCGTTCCTCGTTATATACCGTCTTTCGGCTCCGCTTCGCTGACCCGTGTCCGTTCTGATCTGTTGATTTGCGTTCATAGACGTCTAGTGACTTCTTGCATGTTCTTCACGCAGCGTAGATCTCCATGTGTTGCTTAATCTGTATCCATCCTTACGGTTGAAGTTGAAAAGTGAAAGTTTTGTGACGCTGCAACACCCGAAAAATAGTGCTAAAAATCTCTTCAAATATTTTACTTTTTTATAAAAATAATTTAATATAACAATATAGCTTAAGTAACCCCCCTTGGATCGGTTTTCCACCTCCCAGTTTCCTCTTTGGTTTATAACTTTTCCGCTGGGTTGACATTTCATTTGAACTTAATTTAGGATGACATACTTCGGCCGCTTGTGCCTAAGCATGTCATCTCGATCGTAGTCCCAAAGCCGTCGGACGAGTGGGTTGGGGTGGGCCGCGAGGTCTGCATGGAACGCAGCTGCAGATTGACAGACTATCGAGATGTCGAGTTCCTGGTAGAACCGGTCTTTTCGGAAGAACCATAAAGCGTCTGCGATCATTCGGAGCATCTTATTTTGGAAGATTTGAATTCGGGTGGTGTGGGTTTTGGCAGCGTAGAACCATACTGAGGCTGCGTAGGTCATGAAAGGGCGGATGATCATCTTGTAGATGAGGAGTTTGTTGTCGATGTCGAGAAAGCTGTTGCGGCACAACCTGGGGTATAATTATACCAGCAGACCGTTGGAAGAGGCCAGCTTCTGGGTGATGTGGGATTTCCAGAGAAGTTTTTTGTCCAGGGTGAGACCGAGGTATTTAGTCTCGTCTACCCAGGGGATGTCGTTGCCTTTGATGTAGAGGCGGCGTGTGGGAGTGATGTTCCTTCGGTTGTAGAGGATGGCCGCGCTTTTGGTGGGATTGACTTGTATTCTCCAGTCGTACCAGTTGTCCAGTGACGTGACCGCTATTTGAAGATTTCTTTCGACTTGAGGAGATGAGCGCCAAAACGGCGGTGTCCTGGCGCAGAAGGTGTAAGTGAGTCCGTCGATTTTTGGGACGTCTGCCGTGAAAATGTTGTATAAGAGTGGGGATAGCGTTGATCCTTGAGGGACGCCGGCTTCTATGTGTCGTGGAGTGGACTTGGCGGTGAAAAGTTTGATCGCAAACGAGCGTCGATTTAGGAAGGATCCGATAAGCTGGACCGTTGAGTGGTTGATGCCTAGATCATACAGCCCGCGATGCTAGACTTTGTCGAATGCTTTCTCGATGTTGAAAAAAACGGCGGTGGTTGAAACCGTCGGTGATCTGCTCAACGACGCGTGAAGCTTGATAGACCGTGGAGTGTTTCTTGTGAAAACCGAACTGTTCTTGAGGGATGATTTAGTTGGTACCGACCTGTTCCTGTAATCTAGTGAGAATTATTCGTTCCAATAACTTTCCTGATTTGGGGATTACTATGACGTCCGCAGTTTTCTATTGACGTGGAAAGTGTCGAAGTCGTAGACGTGCGTTGATAATTGCAGTTAGAGTGGCTATGCTCTTTTTGGGAAAAAGTTTGAGGGCTTTGTTGGGAATGCCGTCGTTCCCGGGAGCTTTGCGCGGTTTGAGATTTTTAATCACTTTTTCGATTTCCTTCGGAGTGGTGTGCCTGATGGGCTCGTTTGGGTTGGCCGTCAGAATGCTTCTGACTTCGCGGCGAATGGCGTTCGTGCGACGGAAGTCTTCGTTATCTGGATGGTTTGCTCTGAACTGTAGTTCGAGCGTGTCGGCGAAAGCTTCGGTTTTGTCTAAGTTGGTGTAGACTAGACCTCGGGGACCGTGAATGGCGGGCATGAGTGGCTTGTTCCTGTTTTTTTAGGATGTTGGCCATTTGTCACACGCTGTTATCTTGTGCATTTAGGGACTGGAGTTTGTCGCTGAAGAGAATATTTCGATGTTGCTCGATTTGTGTTCGAATCGCGGTTTGAGCTGCGTTGAGAGCTCTTTTGTCATTTTGGTGGCGGGTGCGTTGCCATCTGCGTCTTAGACGGTTTTTCTCGGCGATCTGATCGCGAATGTGAAGTGGTAGTTGAAGCGGATCCGACTTGGATTCCGTGATAGATTTGGTGGCTTTGGTGATGCATCTTTTAATAAGTTCAGTGAATTGTTCAGGCTTGGAGTTGTAGGACGTTTTCGATGGCCTCGAATTGGAAAGATGGCCACAGAGTAATGTTCTTTTCGAACTGGAGATTGTCCGTTATCAGCTTGATCACAGAGTTGTAGAAGCACGCGTTCGTGGTCAGAAACGGTTGTTAGATCGTGAAGTAACCTAACGTAGTTGAAAATTGCTATGTCGATAACGTCTGGAAGTCCGTTGTGAGGATGGATGGTGGGTTCGTAGGGTCCATCTACGACAAAATTTCGGATGCTGGCGAGGTCATGCAGGAGTCGACCATTGCGGTTCGTTTTTCTGCTGTGCCAGTCTGGATGTTTCGCGTTGAGGTCTCCTGCGAGAATAGTGGGAGTTCTGGTGTTCAAAATCGCGTCTGAATCTGCTGGTAAGACGTCTTTGGTTGGCGGAATGTAGGCGGCGCAGAGAACAATGTCTCCGTTGGCTGCCGTGTTAATGACGATTTGGGTAGCTTCTAGATTTTGGAGTTGTGGCGTCGAGACGTGGTGGTGAGAGATGGACCGTTTGACGTAAACGGCCGTACCACCTCCGCGACCTGTTGTTCGGTTTGTATTGTACAAGGTGTAGTTCCGGATATTGAGGTTGTCGCAGTTCCAAAGATGAGTTTCGGAAACCAGAGCGACGTCGATGTTGCGGCGATGGAGGAGTTCTTGAAATTCGAGTTTTTTGTTTAGGAGACTGTTGGCGTTCCAAATCGCGATGAGAAGTGAGTTCGGTTTTCTTTTTTGTGCTGCCATTTTACTGGTTTCGAGAGCGGAGTTGAGTGAGGAATTCCCAGATGTGGTGGCTCTCTTCCCTGGTTACCTCTGTGTGGACGTATCTCTGCTTTTTCGTCTGGGGCTGTTCGGTGGACATGGGTGGCGCGGGGACGATGAACTCGATTGGTCTTGTCACCTGGGCAAACGAGACGGTGGGGTTCACAGGCCTGGCTGGAGCGCGAGGGGACGCTAAAATGGAAGAGTTAGTACGACTGTTCATCATCTGTCGCTGCCTTGGGTGAACTGGGCATCTCTTGTAGTTGACCGGATGGTCGTTCCTACAGTTGCAGCACGTAGCGGGGCCACCTTCGCGTTTCTTCGGGCATTCATAGCCGAAGATAAATTCCAGGCACATCACGCATCGTGGGGTTCCTCGACATCCCCTGGCGGAATGTACAAATCGCTGGCACCTGTAGCACTGCCCGATGTCGCCTCTGGGGTGCGGAGTCTCAACGCGGACCTTGACGACTCCGATATCAGTGATATCGAACCATTGACAGTCCTACAACTTTATATTAATAAATGATGTGATTAACATGAGTGAAATACGATGGCAGAGCCATTTCATAGTATAAATTTGAAAGTATAAAGTAAAGCAGCTTGTGTTGAGACACGGTTACAGCCGTTACAGTATACCTCGGTCGCTTTTTTGAGACACCTATAGCCGATCTGTCACAATACAAACATTTTCAAAGGATCGGGTTTTTGTGTAGAGAAGCGTGTATCTCCATAAGGTCAACTTTGATTCAATTGTTTTCGTCGACGCCAATGGCCATATTGCCCATACTGTTCATCCTTATCTTGAATACAATGTATAGGGTGTCAATTTTTTTTACTTTAAACATCGATCCTGCGTTCTAGGTCATTCAATTGTTTAAAAGAAACGATTACTTCACAACTTTGTTAAAAATGAAAAGATTTAAAGAATGTGTTAGTTTTATATAAAATATTTTTAGAGAACGAGAGTACCAGTACTAAAAACAGTACCGTAAAAGCGAGACAATTTATAATTAAAGCAAATATATTTTATTTATAATACTTATAATTATCAATCACAATTTTCTAATATAAAATATATACAGTATGTAATTTTCCAAATGCATTACACAGTAATTCATGTCTCCCATAGTTATCAGCTAACACTGGGTAGTGTTTAGTGTGGTGATACAATTCTTGTAAAAACACTAAATACGTTCATAATTATCTATTTGATTTGGTTTTAGAGTATGAAAATTTGCATAAAAGGGTGTATTGTCTGTGATAAGAGTATTACTCGGCCAGCTAAACAGCTTGCGGAATCTCTGGCAATAGCGATGCAAAGAAGGTCGTGAAAAAAGTCCATACAACGGTAAGAACTGAAGGATTCTGTACCTCTTCATTATCTTGCCCAGCGTTTGCATTGTTGTTATTATGATTATTATTGTTGTTATTAAAATTTCTAAAGAACCCAATTTGATACAAGTATATTCCAAGACCCATACACAAAACGAAAAAAAATCGTAATAGACTGGAGTAGAAGTATACTACACTGATAAAGATAAGTGCCCTAGTTAGTATGTAAAATACATCTAACCAATCTCTATCTGGATTTTCGGGATCTCTTTGTTGTACAGGAACTGGTTGGGCTTCTTGAGCTTCCGGCGCGTCATCCACCGCCTCTTGTGGTATTACGTTTGTGTTTATTCCATTTCCATTTCTAGAAAGAAAAAAAAACAAATTTAAGTTATACAATTGAAATATTAATTTATATTAGTTATTAGAATATTTCTATTTATGTTAAATAGATTATATGATTGCGGATTTATTCATAAATCTATAAAAAGAACAATGTTATCAGGTGTTGATTTCAGACAAGCCGAGTTTTCGTCACACGTCGTAGTGGACTTGCAGAGCCTGGAATGTAAACTGATTGAGCCTACGATCGATAAAACTGGTTTCCAAATATCCGGTAGAGAAAAACTAAAATCTCGATTAATATTAAAAGGATTTTTCAAACAAAATTTGATGATTCGTTTCTAACATGTGTTCTGCTACCGCCGATTTAGAAGACCACAACTTTGATGTACGAATTCCTACATTATACCCGTTTCTCCAATGGGTATTCCAAAATTGTTAGAAAATAAAGCTACCACGTATTGTAAAGGTCAGAATAAGTCGATTGGACCCTATTTATGTACATACCAAAATGTATCGTTTGTCAATTTGAAAAGTTCAAAGTCAACTTAAAAAAATTTCAGTATTAAAAAAAACCAAAAATAATTGTAGGAGGGTTTAAATCGCCCTCACCGCTTTGTATTTTTTTAAATAACTTTCGTAAGGGTGGTAATACGGATCTAAGACTTTTCTAACGGGAAGTCTTACTCATCTTCATTTTTCAACTTTTGTAAAAACTCCGTGTTTCGCATAGTTTCGAAGGAAAAATGTTTTTCTCAAACACTGACAACCGATTCTTAGTAAGTTTAATAAAACTGTAATACCAAATTTAGTTGGTGGTAGACACAAGATCCGAATCGTCGTAGCTAATCGAATGTCGCGCAAACATTGCCAACCAACTTCCGGCTTGCCTTGCTCATCAAACGACGCCATTTGCATTGGTATTGATGCAGTGTGCTAAGTGCTACTTCAAAATGTTAGAACTATTGATCAGCCCGCCGACTGTAAAATACGGTCATTGATTCGGTTTTTGGCAGAACGTTTCAGAAGCAGAAATTCATAGACAGATACGCGACTTGACATTCCGTACGGGTTGCAAGAAATAGGTTTTGTGTGAGTAACTTTATTTCTAGCTTTGTAGTATCAGTGTTTCCCATTGTAGCCACAGAGGTGAAAATTCGATCACTAAATTCATGTAATAGTTGTTTACACTTTACTTCATCGTCTGTGATGTCGTCTCCAAACACTATTTTTAATAGCGGGATTTCGAGGCGCAATCAATCAGTTTTTTCCAGAGTCTGAAGATGTCCGATGCGACTTGTGACAAAAGCAGGGCTTGTGTGAAATCAATAACAACAGATATATCCAGAATAAAAAACTGTAATAATAAAGTAACTGGTGAAAACCTTTGACATATTGTTTATGCACAATAATCGTTAACAGCGCTGGTTTGTGCAATGCACCGTTAGAAAAGAAAAAATTATAGACGTTCTTGAAGTTAAAGAGTAGGAATTACTAGGAATGCATCAGGTTTTAGCATGCTGCTACCACTACAATTTCGCTTAAATAAATCGATATCAGAACAAAAACCAAATACCACTAAAAAAATGGCTCAACAGGCATTCCATCCAAGTCTGTTTAATTAATTCTAGACCAAGAAGTAGCCCTGTCGGCAGTACACAAGAAAGAAGTCCCAGACCTCAATTAGATGAAGTACAGCAATCTGGAAATTCTAACTCTGAGGACAACATGAGTAACTGCCCCCAACTTGGCAGAGGGTACCACAAACCCGAAATCCAAAAAGGAAAAAACTGAGTAGCCCATCCCCAGAAGGCATTACAATATCCAACCGTTTTAGTACACGACTCATAAACCAGAAGGACAAACACGTATTGACACCTGTAGAACAGAAACCAAACAATCCTCCACCAATAATATTGTATGGCATCGATAATGTTCATGAACTCAAAAAGTTAATGGAGACTGTTATTAATGCAACTAGCTTCAGATATATAATAGTCAACAAGACCTTGCTACGTATAATAGTAGATTGTGTTGAAAACTATAAAAAAGTTGTAGACCTGATCAGACAAAAAGGACTAATAGGACATACTTTTACAAGAAAGGAAACCCGATGCTACAGAATTGTGATCAAAAATCTTCACCACACTACCTCTCAGGAGGCCATTGCAGAAGAAATTGAAAAAACAGGCAATATAGTCCGGGAAGAGATAATCAACTCACGGTATGGCCCCAATAAAAAGCCTACGTCAACTTTTTTTGTTAATCTAGAACCAGGTCCAAATAATAAAGCAGTTAAAGACATTCAATACATATACACCCAAACAGTTAAAATTGACCCAAGGAAAAGTAAAAACATTGTTAAATGTCAAAGGTGGCAACAATATGGTCACTACAAGAACAATTGCATGAGGCCATACAAATGTTAAAATGTGGGGAAGGTCACAAAACATCAGTTTGTTTGAAAAAGGACAGAAACACTCCTGCAAAATGTGCATTATGTTCATGTCACCACCCCGCTAATTACAAAGGCTGCGAGGTCTATAAACAAATCCTAGCCAGAAAAAAGAAGGCCATCTATCCAAGAACAGAACCAGCAGAGCAAACATCAACTTCTACAGTATTACCATCACAACTTCAACTATCACATCCCAACACTTCAACTAGAACAGTCCAACACAATCCTAAGATGACATATGCAAGAGCTACTGCTGGGCATCTACAAGAATCGCTACCAGAAGAAAACAAGAATAACTCTCAACAAAGTTCCACACTGGAAAAATTGCTGATCAAACAAAATGAAAAACTACTAAACCTATTGACAACAGTCATTGCCAAATTAAACCCTTAATGGCTTCCCTTCGAATTGCTGCGTGGAACATTAATGGACTATCACCCAACATAACTGAACTAAAATCTCTAATTATAGCAAACAAATTGAATATCGTTCTAATTTCTGAATCACAGTGCACACCCAGAAGTTCCTTCCAAATAAAAGGATACAATATATATGTTACCCCACACCCGGATGGAAGAGCTCATGCTGGCTCAGCATTAACAATCAGGTCAAATTTAAAACACTTCCTAATGGAAAATTACACCTTACACCACATCCAAGCAACCACAGCACAGATAAGACCGCACTGGTCCCATCAAAGTATCTGCAATATACTGCCCCGCCAAGCATGTAATATCTGAAGAAATGTTTGGGGACTACTTTCAGACTCTTGGAAACAAATTCATATCAGGAGGTGACTGGAACGCTAAGTATACATTCTGGGGATCCTGTACTTCCTTACCGCGAGGTCGTACATTGAAATCCTTCTTAGAAGCAAACCTACAACCGTTAGCAACAGGGGAACCTACATATTGGCCATCCGATCCCAAAAAACTTCTTGATTTGCTTGATTTCTTTGTTACTAAAGGATTAGGACACCTGTACTCGACAGTAGAAGCCAACCTTCCGTAGTTATCTTGAAGAGAGTATTTAGAGCTTAAAGTTCCATTAAAGACATCCGAGAACATTGAAAACTTCTGTGTATACATAACCAACCTGATCCAAAATCAGCTAGTGTCTCATATTCTTGGGATATCAAGAATAAAATCAAAGAGAAGCGCCGTCTAAGACGAACATGGCAACAATCAAGACATCCCGATGATAAAACAGAGTACCGGAAAGCTGCAAAAGAACTAAAAGCAGTCCTCAGAACATCTGCAAATCTTTTCCTAAAAAGAATGCTAGAAAACATGACTCCCTATGGTAAACATAAATAGTCCCTATGGAAAGCTACCAAAATATCTGGCAAACCGCAGCAATGTTTCCCCCCGATAAGATCATCCACAGCTTGGGCAGGGACTGACACAGAAAAATCGGAGACATTTGCTAAGCATCTGGCCTCAGTATTTAGATCAAACGAAAGTCTTGTTGACGAAAGTGATATCGATTGGATATTAGGTTGAGACATGCAAATGGGCTCACCAATCACACCTACTTCTCCCAAAGAAATTCTAAGGGAAATCAAATCGTTAGATGTTAATAAAGCAACCGGCTTCAACTTGATCACCCGTAAAATCCTAAAAGAGCTCCCAAGAAAAAGCATATCTCATTTGGCTTATCTATTCAATGCAATTATTCGAGTATCTTATTTCCCACGCATCTGGAAAGTTTCTCAGATAATATTGATCCACAAGCCAGAAAAACCTGCTCATGAGACTTCTTCCTACAGGCCAATCAGTCTAACACCTGTACTCTCTAAGCTATGGGAAAAAATATTTTCAACCACACTAAGATCAAGTATGGATGATTGCGAAATAGTTCCAGCACACCAATTTGCATTTCGAAAATCACACTCCACCGTAGAACAAACACACCGCATATACCAAATGGCAAGACAAAGCCTTGAACAAAGACAATACTGTTCTGCGGTCTTTCTAGATGTGAAACAGGCTTTTGACAAAGTATGGCAGAAGGGTCTTCTATGCAAGGTTAAGGAGAAGCTGACATATCCATTCTTCTGGCTGATAGACTATTCCAAGTCAAACATGGGGAGGCTAGATCGTCTCTGTAAACAATAAAAGCAGGGGTTCCACAAGGTACAATACTTGGCCCTATGTTGTATAACATATTTACATTTGATCTCCGTAAATCAGATGGAACCACTGTTGCTACCTATGCAGACGACATAGCCTATTTGGCTACCGACAGCATCCCTCAGAAACCTAGTGACAAAATACAGCATTTGCTAGACGAGGCAAATAAATGGCTACAAAAATGGCGTATCCTTGTTAGCACCGAGAAATCCAGCCACATCACATTCACCCTAAGGAAAGGAGAAACTAGGTCACAATGTTTTGCCACACTCCAACTGTGTAAAGTACTTTGGTTTCCATCTTGACAGGAGATTAACTTAGAGAACCCATATTAAAAAGAAAAGAGATTAAATTAACCACAAATTCAAAAAACTGTACTGGCTCATTGGCAGAAAATCAGTGCTATCAGTTGATAATAAATTGCTCATCTACAACTCGATACTGAAACCTACATGGACCTATGATGTTCAACTGTGGAGCACGGCCAGCAAAAGTAATAGACTCTGCCTACAACGAGTACAAAACAAAATACTACGCACTATAGCGAACGCTCGATGGTTCACCAGAAATGATGAAATTCACGAGTACCTGAACATATCGACTGTAGATGCCGAAATAGAAATTTATAAACAAAAATACACTGATCGTCTTGCACGTCACCCCAACCCCACTGACTTGCTGAACCAATCCTATGCAGTGAAAAGACTGAAAAGGAAGCCTGTACTTGAAGTGGGAAATTGAAGCAACGGCTTCATCTGCCCTAAAATACATGTAGCACACAACAGATCCGCTTATAGTCATCCCGACTGATTGCAGATACAAACCCAAAAAAAAATACATATCAGATGTTCTGGAAGCTCTTTGTTTCAAAATAACATATCCAAAAAACAACAAAATCAATGAACTAATATATAAAGGACAAAGAGAACATAGGCGGTGAAGCAACAGAATTTGATACTTAGATAATTTTGATTAAATTAGTTGATATGTGAAACGTTATCTCTATTTTAAACAAAATGTATCCATTTAGTATATACAAATATTTGTTCCCAAAATCAGTGATTATATTTTTATTTTAGAACTATAAACGAGAGCCAAAAAAAAACTATAGGTGCCACAATAAAAAAAATTATCGTTACTTGTTGATGTTTTAAAAACATAAACTGTGAATTTTGTGTCGTAAAATGTATTGTCAAAAGTAATTATGCATTTTATGTACTATTTTATTAGAAAATAGTTATCATTACTCGTACCTTCACGGCTATGTTGTTATGGATTCATTTTGTCATTGTTGCAATCATAAATAAAATAAAATTTTCATAGAAAGTAATTATAGAATAGAGCGAGTTTAATTCGTGTGATTGTTATTACGTAATACAAGTCCAAGGTTACTCTATTTATAAATAAAACAAAGTTTGAACACTTACATATTCATATAATGGGTCATATACTGCATGTACAAGTGTTGCATCCATGCCATTTGCATTGCATATTGATTTACGTCCATAGGAGTCATATTATCCCATTGTAAATTAGGAATATGTTGTTCGCTATCGTTATTAGTTGGTGTAACTTCAGGAGTGGTAGAAGCGTCAGGCATATTCTGTGTAATTCGTGTTGGCGGTGTTTGGTGTTTTGGGGAACTTTGTCTTGTCGTACAGACTAGATGTACTGTATGTGTTTGTTGACCATCGTATTGCCTTAATACGTCTCCTAAGACCACCGTATCGTGGAGTAATTGTCCCGAATAAATCAACTTTTGTTCATGTTTTGGCTAAAAATTTAAATGTATAACAACGAAAGGTGTTTGTTACGTACTTACTGGTTTGCTAGGATATACTTCTGACAGATGTTGTTTTAGTTTATTGATGGTCCATGACAGTTCGCACTTGATAGTTTGATCCTCAATTTGTTGATTTGGTGCTTTGACTATTAAGGTTACTGCTAATGCGTCCATTTTATTTTTATCCTGTTGTTGAGGCTCCACTTTGACTATATTATATTTTAACAGTTAAATTAAGTAATTACGTCTTAATAATAATTAACAACACAATTTCATCAGCGAGTACTAGTTACTTCAATTGCTATATTTATTTAACAACACACACTGACAGTATTTGGCTCATTCTCATTGGTTATTCGCCATGACGTCATGTACATAAATGGAATCATCTGCGATCACGTGCAGCGTTGTCTTTTTGCAAAATACAGTGTTGTATGCAACACACCCAACAAAGTTTAAAAAAAAATTCAATCTGCTTAATTAAAAATTAAAATTGATCAATTTTACTAATACGAAAAATACTCTATTCTAACGCTTTAAGAACTACAAATCATTTTCTATTCTTGTTGTAAAATTTCTAAAAAACAAATGAGTTTTTATTACTTCAACGATTACTTTCACTATTAAAAAAAATTAACGAATCCGACGTAGTATAATGTAGAATCTATTTTATTTATTTTACATATATAGGAGTATTCATACATACAATAGATTTCACTTTTCCTGTACCACTTTTACCGATGTAGGTACATACGATTCACATCAAGGCCAATAAAATTTTATTACATCTTATCAAAGTTGCAAAAAGATAACAGTTTCAATAGAGTTTTTGTTTGATTTTAAGTAGAACAGTTAAAAAAAAACTATTTATACAATACCTATACTTATTCGTGGCAAAACACTCACAATTGTTTTAAAAAATTTAATGAAAATATTAAGAATGTTTTTTACTTATTTGTAGCGGTAGTGTATTGCAATTACAAAGAACGTGGTTTACAATGTAGCGGAAAATATTTGATTAGTAAATGATAGGTACGTAAGATTAAACTGTCATAAACAATTTTATGTAAAAACATATTGTTTTCTGCAATTCTTTTCCTACAGTCTCAATTTCTATCTATTAAAACTAAATGTTAGATCGGTAGTCAATGTTTAGTTATTTTTTTCTATTCAATAGTATTTTAAGAAATTTTTAGTCATTCTTCTACAACGTTGCAATAAAGATGGGCTTTCATCTCAAAATGCAGGCAAGCTTACGGCAAGTTTGCTTTTAATTTGATTTATGCTTATAGTCGTTACTTGCTTTACTAATATAGGTTCCAGTTCCGATTCTGGTACCACAGTGGTCGAAAAATGGTATCCGGTTCCGGTTCTACACATTTTAAAATAGAGATTCCAGTTCCGGTTTCTAATTTTCAGGTTCTATAAAGGTTCTAAAAGGTTTCATAAGTAAATATAGCAATTTAAATTTTTTTAATTGAATTGTGTTATTAATGAATATATTGTTGCGTATTTTATTTATTAAAAACGAATTTATTCAAAACGACTAAAAATACGTTTACTTATTCTAGAAATATATACACTTTTAAATTAACCGAACTAATTAAATGTAATAATATTTAATGAAACACTTACACTAATTTATATCACTTACAAGCAGATAAGATAACGTCCGCGGGTAGCTTCACAATTGTTTACACTAAAAATCACGTACACGATTATTCTCGGTCAATTTATCTAGACACACGCGTGCTAACGATTTATTTCCACTTGATAATCTTCTTAACACTGATGTATTCACATTCCAGCAATAACTGACCTACGATCTGTCTCGTCGCTATATATAGACATACGGAAATCCTTCTCGAGCGTTCCTTACTTTTCGCTATAACTTCTAGAAAATAGATAACAGCTTCTAGAAGGCTCTTGCATTTGCAAGTAATTTCTCGAACGTTTTAATATAGTTACACGTTTACTTCGACTGTATCAGTTAGTTATTTATAGATACATGTATTTTCATTCAATTCCAAAGATGAAATGGTTCTGTGTCTACCCAATCAACAACGAAACATTTTTTAAATATTTTTTTAAAGTTTTCAAAAGATATATTTACATGTTTAAAAACATTGCCAAAACGCCTTAATGACCAAATTTATGTTGCAAGGGCAAATACGTTATTTCAGTTGTAAAAAAATGTTTTGAAAATATGTTTAAAATGTATTTGAAGGATTGTAGTATCAACTAAAAAAATGCCAAAATTTTAAGCGTTGTTCCATACTGTTAGAAACAAATTTGTGTCTCAATAGTTGCCCCACCAAATTTCGACGTAATGCAGAAATTCTAAGTAGACAAGGCGGTTCCAGGCGCGGACGGGACCCCCGCTTTAAAGAAATATCCTGTGAAAATAAGATGAGAAAATGCAAATAATCCCAAATAAAAAAATAATGTTTCATCTTGCTTTAAGTAATAAATAATAATAAAACAAGTACAATAACATCAACAAAATATAATAAAACGTTCAAGAAATTACTTGCAAATGCAAGAGCCTTCTACAAGGCTGTTATCTATTTTCTAGAAGTTATAGCGAAAAGTGAGGAACGATCGAGAAGGATTTCCGTATGTCTATATATAGCTACGAGACAGATCGTAGGTCAGTTATTGCTGGAATGCGAATGTGTTAAGAAGATTATCAAGTGGAAATAAATCGTTAGCACACGTGTGTCTACATAAATAAATCGAGAATAATCGTGAACGTGATGATTAGTGTAAACAAGTGTGATATCCGAGGACGTTATCTTATCTTCTTGTAAGTGATATAAATTGTAGTGTAAGTGTTTTTATTATTAGATTTTATTAGTTCGGTTAATTTAAAAGTGTACATATTTCTAGAATAAGTAAACGTATTTTTAATCGTTTAAATAAATTAGTTTTTAATAATAAATACGTAACAGTGGCGTCAGGTGTGGGGTATCGAATAGAACAAACCGGTCGCGATTTTTATTAGTGTAAATACCATTAAGTAATATAATATCGCTCCCGTAATTGATTGCGTAAATAACTGTTCGCGATACGCATGTTTATTTATAAAGTATAAAATAGTGTTTATTAAACTTTTTCTTTTAACAAGTGCGTGATCGCGATTAAATTCGTTTCCGGACACTAGTGGTTTAATATTAACAAGTCGATCGTTATTAAATTTTGTGTTATATAAAAACTGCATTTTAAAAAGTAGTGTATTTAAACTTTATATCCGTGTTATATTTAAATTTATGCCGGTGACGCGTTCGCAAGCAGTTAAAATGGATGCAAAACTATTTGAATTTCTTGAATCGATAAAAAATGGTCAAGAATCGATGAATAGTAAAATGGAAGAAAATTCTCAGAAAATGGAAGAAGTTTAAAAGAAGAAATACGAGCGAGCATGGAAAATCAAATAAAGACTATTGAGGAACAAATACAAGTTAGTGTAGGAAATCAAATCAAAATTGCGCAAGAGGAAACCCAAGCAGATATGCTAAATTTGAAAGAAGAAATTTGCGAATCTGTGAATGAGAAAATAGAAGCAATAAAGGACAAATTAGAAGACAGAATGAAACTGCTCGAAGAAAGAATGAACCAAATGAATTACCATGGTAAAGGAAGTGTCACGAGTGAAGATTTAATAATGGACCGTCGGGAAGAAACCACCCACAAGTTCAAAGTTGTACCACCGAATTTTGATGGTAAAGTTCCATGGTCAACCTACCACAAGCAGTTTGAAGCCGCAGCTACTGCTAATGGTTGGAGCAACAAGCAGAAAGCGACGTCTTTAATAGTGTTCTTACGTGGAGAAGCGCTTGGAATTTTACAAACTGTTCCGGACCACCTGCAAGAAAATTACGAACTCTTAATATCACGATTAGAAATGAGATATGGGGATGCTCATCTTCAACAAGTATACCAGGCTCAAATTAAAAGTCGGGTTCAAAAAGCTGCCGAAAGTCTTCAAGAGTTTGAGGCTGACATCGCCAGACTAACACGGCTTGCGTATCCTACAGCACCAGATACCTTCTTGGAGCAGTTGGCTATTCAAACCTTCGTAGACGGCCTCCGAGACAACGAAACGCAGCAGACTCTCCGGTTAGCTCGACCGAAGACATTGGATGACGCTTTGGTGCATGCTTTGGAGTTTGAAGCAGCAAAACAAGCATCGCAACAAGATGGTCATAGACTCTGCTGTGCTACAGAAGTACCCGCGCAAACACTGGAAAGCATCGAGGAGATAGCGCGACGAATACTTCGGGAAAGAGGAGTGACAGCTTTGAACTGCGATGAAATAGGCCATGTACGACGGCATCGTACTAAACCTAAGAAGAGGACACGAAGAGCGCTCGATAATTTGGAACGAGGCGAGCAAAAGAGACAAAAAGTAATCTCATCTAGTCAGACCCCGGAGATTACCATCCAAATGGCATCGCCTAGGGAGCAATTGCATAGCATTTATCTCGATGGCAAGATCAATGGGAGAAGCGTCCAGTTACTGGTTGACACGGGAGCGACGAAGACCATCATTCGTCCTGACATGTTATTGGAAAACGAGAAGACATCACCAGTACGATTTTGAACGGCGACGGGCGACGAAATACCTACTCACGGACAGGTCAAAGTAACCATTGGTTTGGGAAATGGAGTACTCGACCATCAAGTACTGGTAGCCGACATCACGGAAGAAGTTATCCTGGGAATGGACGTGATAAAGAAGTATAGGTTCCATTTGGATATGAAGAACGATGTCCTGAAGATCGACAATGAAGAAATTCCTTTTCATTCGTCAGAGAAGGCAGCCGTGTGAGTCTTATTGAGTGAAGACGTGACTCTGCCTGCAAGGACTGGAAGTGTGGTGATGGCACGCCTGGATGGAAGTCTCCGGGAAGGCTACATACGCGCGATTGAACCAATGGAGGGCGGCTTAGTTGAAAAGGGACTACTCGTTGGCAGAACTTTAGTACGAGTAAAGAAGACGATGCCAGTAAGGATCTTAAACATCAACTCAGATCCTGTAACGCTGACAAAGAAGACCGTGGTAGGCCAATGCACGCCAGTATCACAAATTGTGAGATGCGTGAAGTCGAACGAAGATACGTCGCCGAAGAAGTGTCCACAACATCTATTGGACATTCTTACCACCAAATGCCAAAACCTCGGCCAAGACCAGCTGGCTAAAGTTAAAGTGTTGATCCAAGAGTACTAAGATGTGTTCGCGCTGGAGAGTGGCTCCAAAGGAAGAACTAACGTGGTGAAACATAAAATTAATACCGGAGACACTCGGCAGATTCGACAACATCCACGCAGACTTCCTTTGGCGAAAAGAGAAGAAACCGAACAAATAATTACGGATATGGAGAAAGAAGGCGTGATTGAACCTTCAAGTAGTCCATGGGCATCCCCAGTGGTACTCGTGAAGAAAAAGGATGGATCAACGAGGTTTTACGTAGACTACAGGCAGCTTAACGACGTGACCAAAAAGGACAGCTACCCTTTATCCAGAATTGACGATACGCTAGACACCCTGTCAGGATCCCAGTGGTTTTCTACGTTAGATTTAAAGAGTGGATACTGGCAGGTAGAATTAGAACCCAAGGATCGTGAAAAAACAGCTTTTACGATCGGAACTGGTTTGTGGCAGTTCACTGTAATGTCCTTCGGCCTGTGTAACGCTCCTGCAACGTTCGAGCGTTTGATGGAGACCATCTTGCGCGGATTGTCTTGGAAGACGTGCTTGGTTTACCTGGATGACGTGATCGTGGTTGGAAGGTCGTTTGAAGAGCAATTGAACAACTTGAAAGGAGTGTTCCAGAGATTACGTGGGGCTAACCTCAAACTGAGCCCAAAGAAGTGTCACGTATTTAAGAAGGAAGTCCAATACCTTGGCCACGTCGTATCTAGAGATGGAGTAAGGGCTGACCCAGACAAATCCGTGCAAGCATGGCCAAGACCGATCGACAAACATCAGGTCCGAAGTTTCCTTGGGTTGTGCACTTATTATAGAAGATTTGTCCCCGGATTTGCCAATATTGCCAAACCATTGACAAAACTAACCGAAGAAAAAGCACAATTTAGAGGGAATGAAGACTGCGAAAATTCTTTTAATCAACTAAAACAGGCCCTAGTCACTTCGCCGATTTTGAGTTATCCACGAGAAGATGGAAAGTTTGTTTTGGATACCGACGCAAGCAATCTGGCCATAAGCGCGGTCCTTTCGCAGATTCAAGATGGATAAGAAAAGGTTATCGCGTATTTTAGCAAGGTTTTGTCCAGGCCAGAAAGGAATTATTGCGTGACTAGGAGGGAGCTGTTAGCAGTCGTTAAGTCCATCGAACATTTCTACAAGTATTTGTATGGACGAAAATTTTTACTGAGAACAGACCACGCCGCTTTAAAATGGCTACTGCAGTTCCGTAACCCAGAAGGACAAGTGGCAAGATGGATCGAGAGACTGCAAGAGTATGACTACAACACAGAACACCGTGCCGGAAGCAGTCATCGGAACGCTGATGCTTTGCCCAGAAGAGCGTGTCCGGCGGACTGCAGCCATTGTTCGCGACTGGAAGAAAAAGTCGAATGCCTCCGGAGAACTGCTATGGTTAATGATGAGTGGGAACCTGAGCAGTTACGTCGCGAACAAGAAGACGATCCTGAAATAAGACTACTCCTGGACTGGAAAGAAAGCGACCGACGACCAACCTGGGAAGAAGTGAGTGCTTTGGGCAGAAATATCAAAGCGTACTGGGCGCAGTGGGACTCCTTGATAGTAGAAGACGGTCTTCTTAAGCGATCCTTAGAAAGTGCCGAGGGCACGGGAAACAAACTACAGCTGGTAGTGCCGAAGAGCAGGGTGACAGAAGTGTTGAAGCATCTCCACGATGGGACATCAGGAGGACACTTTGGCATTAAGAAGACGTTGGGTAAAGTGCGAGAACGGTTTTACTGGATGAACTGCAAAGAAGACGTCATGAAATGGTGCCGTAAATGCATAGTCTGCGCTTCAGCAAATGGTCCAGCGAGAAAGCGCAAAGCACCTATGAAACAATACAACGTAGGAAGCCCTTTGGAAAGAGTAGCGATTGACATCGCAGGGCCGTTCCCAGAATCCGATTCGGGAAATAAATACATCCTGGTGGCGATGGATTATTTCACGAAATGGACGGAGGCTTACGCCATACCCAATCAGGAAGCAGCTACAGTCGCAGACGTATTAGTAAAGGAGTTTTTCTGCCGGTTTGGAGTTCCGTTGGAATTACACTCCGATCAAGGCCGCAATTTTGAGTCTGGGCTGTTTCAAGAAGTTTGCCGACTGTTAGGAATTAAAAAGACTAGAACAACGCCTCTCCATCCTCAGTCTGATGGCATGGTTGAACGGATGAATCGAACAATGGGCAAGTACTTAGCCAAGGTAGTGTCCGAACACCAAAGGGACTGGGATCAGTACTTGCACCTTTTCTTAATGGCATACCGATCATCCGTTCACGAAAGCACAGGCCAAACACCATCCTGTGTCATGATCGGTCGTGAGATAAGATTACCATGCGATCTTCAATTTGGGCGAAGACCGGAAGAAGAGGTTGCTGGAGAAGATTACGTCAGCAAGCCGGCAAAGAGGTTAGACGAAGTACATGAAGAGGTTCGTAAAAACACTCAAATTGCCAGCGACAGGATGAAAACCAGATATGACGTCAAGGCACAAAATGGTGGGTTTCAACCTGGCGATATGGTCTGGTTGTATAACCCTCAAAGGAGACGTGGTTTGTCGCCGAAGCTGCAAAGGCAATGGGAGGGCCCCTATGAAGTCGTGCAGCGTATTAACGACGTCATATACCGCATCCCAAAACCGCCCAGAGGCAAGCCAAAAGTGGTCCACGTCGATCGTCCAGACACAAAAAGATTACGCCATCGCACATTGCGTGAGCGAGGACCTTGACATGTCCAAAGGGGTTGCAGTCGTGTTTAAAAAGAAGTTTGGGCAGCTAGACGAATTACGAAGACAGCAACCGGCAGTCGGAAAAGTTTTAGGGCTACGTGGTGACGGACGCTTCGTTTTCTATCTGGTCACCAAGAAATACTCACGTGTCAAGCCGTTATACAAAGATCTGTGGCGAACATTATGGAGTCTCAAGAGAGAAATGGAGTTCCATCATGTTAAGAAATTGGCAGTACCCAAGCTTGGTTGTGGCTTAGATCAACTGAATTGAAGGACAATTCGAAACATGTTGGAGGTCGTCTTCCGAGGAACAGGCATTCAAGTGTTGGTCTGTAGTTACCAACCGAGGAGAGTATTGGGTCAGGAAAAGTCCATTGACTGTTACTTTTATGGTCAAGGAAGTTGCCGAAATGGAGGAAGCTGCCGCTATCGCCACGATCCCTTTTACCGGTGTCGCATCCAGTCTCCTGTTCTGGGACATAACAGTCCTAAGAAGGGGGCAGTGAAACGTTCAAGAAATTACTTGCAAATGCAAGAGCTTTCTAGAAGGCTGTTATCTATTTTCTAGAAGTTATAGCGAAAAGTGAGGAACGTTCGAGAAGGATTTCCGTATGTCTATATATAGCTACGAGACAGATCGTAGGTCAATTATTGCTGGAATGCGAATGTGTTAAGAAGATTATCAAGTGGAAATAAATCGTTAGCACGCGTGTGTCTACATAAATAAATCGAGAATAATCGTGAACGTGATAATTAGTGTAAACAAGTGTGATATCTGAGGACGTTATCTTATCTTCTTGTAAGTGATATAAATTATAGTGTAAGTGTTTTTATTATTAGATTTTATTAGTTCGGTTAATTTAAAAGTGTACATATTTCTAGAATAAGTAAACGTATTTTTAATCGTTTAAATAAATTAGTGTTTAATAATAAATACGTAACAATAATAACACAAAGAAGTAAAACTTTTAACAAAATAATTACAAAACATTAATAATTTATAGTTTTTAAACTCTTTTTAAATTTATATCATTATATACTTTTTTTTTTACTTTTACTTATTATTTTGCCTTTTTTAACAATGTTAATAAATTTATACAGAGTGCAAAACATTACATTTGGCAAACGTAATAAATTTTGCAATCATTTGGATTTGGTTCATTACATTTCAATAATTTTGGAAAACTTAGGAATGTTGATTATAAAACTAGTATAATTAGGTACCTACTGAACAAACATTTACAAATGTTTGTCTACTTTTATTACTAGTACTTAGCGTATTGAAACCAAAATCAAAGATTGAATTAAAACTTGAGAAAAAAGGACACAGAAATATTTATTAAAATTACGCTTAAAGCAGTGTTTTCAGAGACCCGAAACTCTGTTCTTCTTGGGGGCATTTCATACTTAAAAGTCATTTTGTAATGTATAATATAAGCAAGTGTTGTTTTGAGTGTCAATTTTGTGCAAAATGCCACATGTTCCTGGACGACCGGAGTTATCACTAGAAACTAGATGGAAAATTATTGCTATACGACGGTGTGGATTTTCTATCCGTGTAATTGCTGCACTATTGAGTTTATCGGTAAAATAATTTTTTATTTTGCTTTTGATAATATTCTTTAGTTTTAGCAGTCTTTTCAATTTTAAACATGGGTATATATACCTATTTTATAAGTATTATATGATGTATAATTCAGATTGCACAATTATTCACTTTAAAATCATAAGCGACTTTCGGCTTAGACCGCGTCGTAGTAAAACACCCAGACTTAGGCTTGGTCATAGTCTCTTCTTGAGAGCCAAAACAAGAAGTAGAACTTGGCCTTTGCCGTATTGTCGTTCGTGAACCCAAACAAACTGACGTTTCGCAAGACATTGCAGCTTGCATCTTCAGAGTGGTAAATGTCACTGAAAGAAAAAGTGGAAATGACGATATCGTCATTTCCACTTTTACTACGACGCGGTCTAAGCCGAAAGTCGTTTATGATTTTAAACATAACAACCGCAAAAACTTAAGATTTTAAATTATTCACTTACATCACAAGAAATTGTTTATAAAAAAATTATAAAAGTTTCAGTCACATAGCAATTGGGTATCAAGTTTTTCACGTTACTCAAGCAATAGAAATAGCAAAATCAAATAAAACATAATTAAGATTTGTTATTAATTTCTTGTGGAAGTAAAAACTTGTAGCTTTTTTGTTTTTTTAAATATGCATTAAACTTGAGTAGTACAGCATTCTAAACAGTGTTTTAATGTTTAAAATGTGTGTAGAATTTGTTGCTAAATTGTTGTTAACTAATTGTAAAAAAAAGCTGATAGCTTTATTATTATTCTACACACATTTTAAACAGGAAATAAATTCAATAAAGCACTTTTTAGAATGGTGTACTGCTACTGAAAGACGTAACTTTTTCACTTAAATAAAAAACATTACTTTATCAGTGCCTTTCAGTAAACGTAAACCTTTTTGCGCAATATCAATTAACTAATATTTTATTAGAAAAGTGTGGTCTATTATTGGATTCAACGCGAAGAACAAGGCGCGGAAAATGATTGTTCTTTGCAGACCGCCCATAAAAGAGGAATGCCATTTCTCTGATCCAGAGTTGAAAAAGACAACATTATCCAAGATGCTTGTTTGACTCCATTCACAATTTCCGCCACCATTGTCGAAAGACTACAGCTAAAATGCAGTTTGCGAACAATAAGGAATACTTTGAAAGCTAAAGGAATAAGCTGCTATCGACCTATAAAAAAACCTGAAGAAAATGCTTACCGGAGATTGCATTTTCCAGAAGAACATTTAAATTTTGATTGGAAAGGTGTTCTTTTTTCAGATGAAAAAACCTTCTGCACTTCCCAAGATAGTAAAAAAGTTTTACGTAGTTTTAGAAATGAATCAAAACATGTGCAACCTAATAAACGAAGTGGGAGAATTAATGCTGCGTACTGGAGATGGATGAGTGATGCTGGCTCAAAGGAGTTAATACGTGTCGATGGACGCTTAACTGCTCAAATATACCTAACGATTTTGGAAGACGTTATGTTGGCTTCCTTACGAGCAGTTTATCTCGAAGGACTAATTCGGTTTGTTTAGAACAACTCTCCTATACATACGGCAGCGGTAGTTCAAGAATGGTTCGTACAACATCCAGAAGTGGAAAGAATCCGTTGGCCACCTAAGTCACCGGATTTAAACTCTATAGAGAATTTGTGGGCGGTGGCCATGCATAAGTGGAACGACGAACTGAACAATAACATAGAAATACGAAATATAAACAACTTGCATCGCTATATTAATACCGTGTGGGAAAGATTTCGAGGAGCTAATGTATGTGCCAATTTAATTAATTCGATGCCAAACCGTGTACGAGAATGTATAACTAATAATGCATATTACACCCATTACTAGTATGAAAATACAATTATCTAAATAAAATAATAAACACTTTTTTGATCATATTTTTTATTAAGATTTTCTGTATCTAGTTTTGTTCTTGTAATATAAATAGTGTTTTTGTATAATTTATAATAAAATCTAAGGTATTATTTCTATTAAAATGTAGTAGATACTATAATAATCTAAAACATAAAAAAAACGGAATTGCAAATTTCAGTTCATTACTATTAAATTTATATTCTCTCGAAATAGTTAATGCTTAAATTAAATGTTACGACGAGAAAGCGGAAAATGCATTTTGCATTTTTCTAATTTTGTAATTTTTAGACTTACAGCATAGGTATGTATTTTCAAATGTTATTTGGAATTTTTTAGCGCATGAGAAATTAGACTTGATTTTATAAAGTAGTAATGGGAATTTATAATTTATACTGCAATAATACTTCCTTTGCAAAAAAATCGGAATGTTGACTTTAATTTAATCCGGATACATAAAGACTTTTAGGCTAATTAGTACAGTATCATATTTGAGCATACAGTTTATCATTATTTGAGCTATAGATAGATTTTTTAATTACTTAAGCAAAGAACATAAATAAATAGAGAACTCGGCGAAGAAGAATTTAAAACTTAAAGGTACAATTTAGATAAATATTTGCAGGTAAGAAACATGTCCTTTGAACGCTTGAAGCAGTGCTTATAAAGAATAGTTAGTAACCTAGTAATATCGCTGCAAGTAATGTCTACAATGCCAATGTCGTCAAATTTAACTAAGCGTTTTGTTATAACGTAAGTTTGGTTGCCTACCTTGCAGGTCGCACTTAAAAGTGTTCAATAAATTTTTGAGGCAGTGTACATGCGTTAAATTGAAATTTAAAGATCCACATGCTTCTAGAAAATTAGAGAGTGCAATATACAAAACGCATAAATTACTGTTTCAGCCATTAGACAATTTCAGTTCTATTTAAGTATAACCTTCTTTACTTTGTTGATATCCGTGGTGCTTATTTATTAATAAATAAATAGTGTTTGTGTTTTGTTAGAACAAGATTAATAAATAAAACGTACACGCCCATCAAATTATTATATCAGAATTCACTTATAGTTAAAGTAAAACGTAAGTTCAACGGCAATCGCCAACAATAACATAATACTATAATTCAATAATACATAATCGTTAGAAAAACAATGACGCAAGTGTATCGGTACCAAATGTCTCAGGCGTCCAAAACCGAGCGCTTAGACCAAACAATAACAAGAAAATCGTGAGAATTTCGTAGATTCAGCTATCCTGCTGATGGTATGTCCCCATATAATCGATGTTTGATCCTTTGCTCACCTAGAAAATAAATTGTAAATAAGTCTAAACCCAAACATATGCTCGAAAACGAACAGGCAGTATCGGCGTCAAATGTTCGCATGATAAATAAACAATTGTTTTTTTAACAACTTTGATCTTTATGTAAACCATTAAGCAGAGTACAGGCGTCGGTTAGCGTCTACCAACATTGCATGTCTCGAGCAATTCATATTACGTTCAACTTAGATGTAACGTAGGCAGAACAGGCCTCGGGTGCCACCCTCATCGCATCGGCATCATAAATAAAACCCTTTGTTTTTGATTGCACAATTGTGAACGTTTATTAAGAAAATAATCAGTCTTTCTTCCATTAAATTCTAATCAGCCAAAACAAAAAAAAGCAATTCTTATAGAAATATTAACTAATAACTAATTTGCCCCATCTTGCCTCATTTATAGGGCAAGACGGTGTACCCCATTGGGTAAGATGGGATATAGAATGTTTAATCGTCGTTATCTTCACAAACCGGGCAGATATGGACCCACTTGCTTTTTTCCCGTTGAAGTAATCTCCTTACAACGTAATTTTGGCACTACTAAAACACCTATCTCATTGCAGTTATAATCGATCTGGAGTAAAAGGATGATTGTCAAGAGTTTTTTCCAGTAGTTCAGAATATTGACTAACGGACATTCTGTTAAATCCAGCCGCAAGAACCGCTGATGTGTTTTACGGCTTTCGCAGGTTCAAATTAGGACGCCGGTTAAGAAATCCACGCAACCAGTCCTTTCCAGCCTTTTCCTTCTGAGCTTTAAACTTATGTTGTTTGTTGTTACAAACTGCTAACTCATAGGTTAACTTTTGCAATTCCGAGGTTGACAAACCAAACAATTATCTTTCCATTTCCTTTAAATAAATGACAAGTATTTATTTTTTTTCACCAGAAAAAACTGTTAAAATAGGACCTAAGAAAACCTTGACATTTTGTATACTATTCTCATTTTCTCTCGCTTTGAGCTCGAGTGTAGATTAAAGAACATTGTAAGTCCTGCTGGCTAATTTATAACCCTGTTTTCCACCCAAAACTTCTTGAATAACTAATTTCAGTTGTTTTTCACTCCACCCCCCTGTGTCAGTTTTTCTTTTGTAATTTCGAACCATTACTAAAAAAAATATATTCAATTAATCTAACTAATAGTGATATTTTTGTTTATTGAATCGTAATCCAAGAAGTAAGGGGGTAAGATGGGGTACCTACTCCGTTTTACTCCCAAACTGGACTCCCAAGTAGTATGATTTTTTTTGTGGTTATAAATCGAGGCAAACCGAAACGAGTTAATGTGATTAGAATAGTAAACTAAACAAATATCATTAAAAAATATATATGTAACACACATCTTGTACACCATACATTTAGAAGTCACGCACTTTATACGTGAAAGTGCGTTCACGCCTTAATCTTTCAAGATGTTTTGTAAGACTTATGCAATTCGTCATGTGTTGAATTCAGTAACCACCCCTAGATCAAACGGGCAATGTGAATGTTACAACCATTGTCACTATGATGGCCACGACACGTGTAGAAACTAAAGGAGAGCTTTGGGACACTCATGTAAAAACATTACAGAGTGCGTTAAATACGTCATTTAATAAGGGTATTAATAGTACTCTTGTTAAAGTACTTCTTGGTTATCAGGCGACGCCAATGGCTGAAGCTACAATACTAAATATCTTAGAAGATATGATTAATAGAGTAGAACTTAAAGAATTAAGGACACATATTAAAAAACATATAGTAGATGATCACGAAAAAAAAAAGTTAGAATAAAGCTCGACGTGAAGCGAAACGATATCAAGTTGGCGATTTGGTATTGTTACTCATAACAAGCAAAGCATGTAAAGGACTGAGTAAAAAGCTTAATCCAAAAATTAAAGTTCCGTTCAGAATTATCAAAGTAAAGGAAGGTGGGGTAAGATGGGGTGCGAGATTAGATGGGGGCCGAAACAAAACTGATGATACAATGTAGATAAAACTGTTCTTTTATTGCCATCTGACGGTATTTAGCAGAAGTTATTAGTGTCACAAATAGTTTAGTCGACGGTGTGCACGTTGTGATTTTGTGAGTATTTTTATTTTACTTTTTGTTGTTCAGTGAAAACATATAACAGTCTTTGTGGTTAATTCTGCTGCTGTGCTATTTTGAAGCAGAAACTTTTACACTGGTTTACAGATCTTACACTACAAGCATACCATGTTTAACATTTTTTACCCAAAACAAACCGACTAGTACTGAGAGTCTCTGAACTATGTTAATCGAAGTTTTTACTTTTGACGTTGCCGTGTTTTTATTTTCTTAGAGCAATCACTGGTTCAAATCTTGTAAGTGTTTTGCATCTAGGTTCTTGTGATCATCATTTTGGAATAAAAACGATTTGTTTGACATCATTAGTGGCAAAATCGAATTTCAAAGTAACGTTTCTCATTACTACATTTTTATTTTTAAATGTTTTTAAAAATAATCTTTTTGAAACCGTTTCAAAAATTCTTAAAATGATGCAAACACAGTACCATGTACATCTAACTTTTGTTGCAAATTGATCACTTTTTATTATTGTTTTGATAGTGCGAACTAATAACTGCGTTCTTATATGGATATTTAGAGTGCGATCATACCAAAGATGCATCCATCAACGAGGTGTAGGTCGCGGTAGCTACATGGATGTCATTGATTTAAAAATTTTAGGTTGTGTCGCGCAAACAAAAAATTTTCAGAACAATAATTTTAATAAATTTAATGTTTAATTTCAAATCAATGTAATAAATTATCTTTTGCAAAAAGCGCGATCGCGGTTTACTTCGCGGTTTAGGTCACGGTTGAGGCTTACATCGATGTACATGGGAATGTGGTTCAGCTTCCAAAACAGGAGTTTTATTGTAAGGTTAAATATATTTATTTTACTTTTGTAGCAGTCTTGAACTTGTGTATGTATTCAAACTAAAATAAAAAAATTCTAGGTTGTGTAGGGCAGGCGAAAAATTTTTAGAACAATTATTTTCAGTAATAAATTTTAAGAATTAAACTTAATTTTAAATCGGAAAAATAAATTATTTTTTGTTTTTAGTAATATTACTTACGTTGTTGCAGTTGATGAAATATTATTTTGTTTTTATAGCTATACTGTATACTATACAAAAAAAGTTCAATACAAATATGTCTAAAATTATTTATTAGATTAATTACGTATCGCATTTGTTGGAAAACAAAATAATGTACGATTCTGCAATTTTAAAAACCTGCAATATAATGATATATGGTACGTATGTAGTTCAAATCTAAAAACTAACAAATTTTAATTTTGGGTTAAAAATACAACACTGATAAATCACAATAAAAAAAATTACATAAAAGTGATATTAGTACTAGAAAATTTACTTAATTAAACAAAGTGTAATTAAAACGTTATTTAATCTTGGAATCGGTCTTTGACAACTTTAGAATTATAATTTAAATGAATTGCTAAGAAAACGTAGCTTTATTAAATGAAGACATCAGATGAGAGTTATTTTAATAATATTAAAAGGTTTGCTCGAAGAAAACTTTTAGCATTATTGTTAATATCAAAAATATCAATAAACGATAAAAAAATAAAATTCAAAATAAAGCTATAGAAAAGATAATAACATTTCGAAGTCAATTAAGAGATGAGAAAAATGTCTTTTTTCGGAATTATATTTTAAGCTCTAAAACGATTTATATACACGTTTTTGTAGAAAAAGTACAAATGTTTTATAATTAAAACAATTAGTAAAATAAGTTAACGAAACTAAAAACCAGACAATGAAGAATAGTAACTTATATGCGACAGTCTTTTTTTTGAAAATAGTTATATTTGTTTGTAAAATACTGTATAGTATAGAATAAACAAGTCAAACAAATATCAATTAAAAATAGTATAAGCATGTTATGCGAGGAAAGGTCGAAAAATTGTGATTCAGGTCCACTGACTCTTTTCTGCTGGCTTAGATACGTTTAAAAGCATTCGGATAAATGTAAAATTTTCTCTAAACACAATCAATTTTAGAGTCAAAGTGGAACTTTCAGAAATTATGGTGGTTCGCAGTTCTACAGCTCCTAAGATTATGATGCGATTCGAGCTACGTTGCCACATCCTTTCAGATGTAAAAGTTGCAAAGTGGAGATTTCATCTTTGGAAATTTTTAAAACAGTTTGTTGCGTTCGCGATTCCTTGTCATATACAAAGAAAACTTACAGCAGATTAGACATGCCTTTTTATTAAATTCTCTTTTTTTACCGATTCTACAATTTTTTCTACTATTAATATTAAACAAATGCGCTACTGACTATAAAAAAGCATTAAAGAGATGAATTTTACTTTAACATGAATCCTTTCTCTAGTCTTAACAGATTTATAACGCTAATAATCTTTACAATTGTTTGATTGTTGATACAATTTCGACATTTAAAATTTACTTAAATTTTATTTTACCTACTTTCGT
Organism: Aquatica leii; assembly: GCA_035610365.1. Classification (NCBI taxonomy): domain Eukaryota; kingdom Metazoa; phylum Arthropoda; class Insecta; order Coleoptera; family Lampyridae; genus Aquatica; species Aquatica leii. Next base: position 1,680,142 of record CM069432.1, read on the forward strand.
CTTATGTTGATAACTTTAGAGTGAAACCGTTTATGACTTAAACTAGTAATTACTGATAGCTTTTATTATAAAACTTTATAAGTTAGGTTTTTTAAATTATTTCCTTTACGCATTTTAAAATTTGAACATAAATTATCCGTTAGTAGAACATGTGTGTTTTGGTAGAGTTGCTTTTGGTGACCACCGCTGATTTTTTTGCAGCTAAGAGTAGCTTTAGTCGATGTCGTAATATTACACCAGCATCGAAACCGCTACAATTTTTGTATTGAAATGATTTGCTTAATCATTTAAAATAACCGATAAACTATACTCTAAAACGGTGCAAGATAGAAGAAAGTTGCACATAAACATTTTTATAGAAGACAAAAAATACTATAAAAAAGTTAGCGGAAGGGTACAATTACGTTCAATAGTTTAGAAGATACAAGTGTGCAAAGTTGCACAAAAGTTACATTAAAATTCTGTAACTCTTAAACTATTAGATATAATTATACACTCCCGCGGACTTTTTGTAGTAAATTTTGTGCTCAATAAATTGTTTATGTGCAATTTTCATCTAGATTGTACCGTTTTTGCAGCGTACAAGGCGGAAGCTCGCGTGGATCTTATTTTGCAATTACTATAATCATTTTTCATCACTGCTGAGTGAAATTAAGACTTATTGTATTTTTAAAACATAAAACAAATTATAAAGAATATCTTGTTTAATAATAATAAACACTGCATCCGAAAAATACAAAAAATGAAGTGAAATTGGGCGCCATCGCAAGTTCCATATTCGTTTCATCTGAGCGTTTCAGCGTTTCGTTACACGAGCCTTCGAATCAAGCTCCTTATAATTGTTTTTAACACTAAAATTAAATGCAGTTGAGTGGCATAGTATTTAAGTTTAAGAACATACAAACCAATTTTTTTTAACATTAAAGTAAGAAACACCACAATTTCTACTTTAAACATAAAAACCCTTCAAATAGATATTGAATTACATATAACACTATTAAAACTGACTTAACTAGAATCGAAAAATTGGATATTTGTACTAATGTCATTTAACAAGTATAATAAGATTATGTAGTCTTGTTTTTTCATTTGATTAAAAATAATGCTATTAAAATATAAATTTCTGCAAAAATGTAAGAACTCAATTTATATTTAAAACTATCAAATATGTTATAGCAACTCTGTGGTGATTAAATATTATGCCATTTTAAGGATACAACAAATGTTATAAAAGATATAGATAACAAAGTAGGTTAATGATGCTTTGGTGGCTTATTTGTACATAAATAGTTCGTCTATTACCATATGAAACGTTTCGATTGATAATGTTAGGTAAATTAAACTCACTAAACACTGTTTATTAGAAGTTTAAATAAAAAAAATTGACTCTTACTAAACATTACAATAAATAAAAATTTGGATTAAAAAAATTACATATTTTTATGTAAGATTCAGTTCAACGTTGATTATAGGGATCAGTTAAGGATCAAGGTTGTTCAGATAATTGATCAAAAATCGATGATACGTAACATTAAAATTTCTGAATGGATGGCTTGCTTTAATATTTTGTTTAATTACATGTGTTTCAGTTGGATTATTATTCATTAAATAGTACACACACTAGTTTAAGTGCGGTTTAAATATTGTTGCGAATTTTATTATTAAAACTAATTTATTTAAACGACTAAAACGATGTTTTACTTATACTAGAAATATGTACACTTTTAAATTAACGGAACTAATTATATCTATTAATATTTAATAAAACAAACACTTACACTATAATTTATATCACTTACAAGAAGATAAGATAAGGTCCGCGAATAGCTTCACATAATTATTTACACTAAAATCACGTAAGCGATTATTCACTTGTTACACTCTAAAACGATGGTTTAGAGAAGGTAACAATGGGATGGTGGTTTGCCAGCTAACTTAGTCGAGAAAGGGCGGGTCGAATTATTTGTCTCTCACTTACCTTTTTGCCGAGTTTACTTAAATCAGGAAGAGTTGTTAAGGGCGCCACCGAATTTTTAGTCACTGTGAAATGTTCGCCAAAACCGGAAATTCGAACACTCCGTAGATGAAAACAGGCGATTCAGAGAAAGTCAAATATGAGATAATAATTCGTATATTAAAATTTAAAGCAAGTAAAATGGTTAATAAAATCATTCAAATTAATCTTAAATTTAAAAGTCGCACAGGGAATCAGCCGCAGAGCGCTTGGTCGTACGTACGACTCGCCGCAAACGATAAATGCCGCTACTCGAGAACTACCTTAACTTAATTCACAACTAAAGCATGCATACAACAAAACATCAAACAAAATAATAAATCAAGACTGCGCACCGAGTCAGAGGGGTCTAAAGTTTGATAATCAAGACATAATTGAATTCTAAGACTCTATTCTGATCGATTCGCCCGTCTTGACTTTAACCAACAATTTAAATCAACCAAAAACAAAATCAAATAGAAGTACGCGTCGAAAATAACTGGTGTCCGTGATGTTCTTCTAACGATCGAATTGGAGGCGAGTTCTTCAGTTGAAGAGGTGATAAGTTGTTAAAGGTACTTACAGGTATGCCTGCAGTTTGACAGCTACTAATCCTTAGTTTACAACAAAACTCAACACTTTATTGTCAGAATCGATTCACTTAACTCCGTCAAAGACGTTACACGCGTTCAGCATCGGTAAAACGCGTCGATACAGTACCATTAGCCGGGAAAACTTTATAAAGTCCGCAGTAGCGACTATTTTCTCAATTGGGAGAACAACCGGCAACTTTCCCGGAACTAATTATTACAATCGTCAATTCTTTAGATGTTCCGCTTGTTCGTTCAATTACCCACACTTTAACATTCTTCGTTTACCGAACTTTTCACCTCAAGGTCTTATTCTTGCCTCAATCGTTTGATTTTAACCAATTTTCGTAGTTCACCTTTATTTAATTAAACACACACAAGTGCGGTTCTAATTTGCCACTTGAATTAGAATGTTTAAGTAACGTAATGTTCATCACCTGTATTTATAATGCGTCGCCGAAAACTCGGTGTTAATTACCCGCATAAAACACTTGACTTCTTGAACCGAACTTAAATCAACTATTTGTTTTACAAATTTCAATTATACAAAATTTCTGATTGGATTCGAAATTATATTAATTGACCTTTTTTTTTCGAGGGCCAAAAAGGAACTTAACTTTCCTCTGGAAAGAATGAAGCTTAAATAGCCCCTTCTCAAAAACAAAATCTCCAATCAAAAACCTTACATTAATTACATCATACTTTAAGACAAAGAACTTAACATAATTTAGGTACGTGACAATTCTTATCCGAATCTTCCCACGCAACAGCTAAATCAGCACTTGCTTCTGATTATGAAATATAACAAGAATGATAGCTCAACAAGTCCATGGGAACAGAGTAATAAACGCGTTCAGAAACATAAATCTTACTCTAATCTAAACTTAAAATATACAAAGAGACATCTGAACAAAGAATAATTCTAAGTAATATAATTTTTAACATGAACCAAATCTCAAGTTTCAAAAATTTAATGGGTTTAAGGCACGTACACAGACATCCGTCGCCAAAAGATATTCAATTACAAGATAATAAATAATTTTAAATGAATGTAAGTAAACACAATGGAAACTTTTAGAATGTTACCAAGAAATACGCAATTCGAAAATACAAAGAAGTTTAATGAACGATGGAAATGCTAAACACACCCGTAATTACAACATAATAATAAAAAAAAAATATGGATAAAAATTCTCAGCCCCCAAAAACCACCGGGACGGTGACACACTGTAGGTTTATCTCACACGCGTGCTAACGACATATTTATTTCAAATTTGCATAATCTTTTTAACACTGCTGTATTCGCGTTACTGCAATAACTGACCTACGATTTCTCTCTTCGGTATTTATACACGTTTGCAAATCCTTCTCGAGCGTTCCCTAACTTTTGGTATATCTTCTAGAAGATGGATAACAGCTTCTAGAAGGCTCTTGAATTTGCAAATAACTTCTCGAACGTTTCAATATATTCTTTATATTATAATTTTAAGTTCACATAAAATATTTTATATTAAAAAGGTTTTATATCCTTTTTTCTCTTATTGTATATATTTTGTATAGAAAAAACTGTAACTAAAAAATAGAGACATATTCGTAATGCTTTTGGGCTTTCACTTAAAAAAAATGAAGATAAACGAAGCAATGGATATATTTATTGTAACTAGCTAAAATTTCTAACAAAAATCGTAGCAAAAGATGATACTGTATCAAATATAATCGATGATAAGGAACGTCAAGGAAACGAAAAAGTCGGTCACTGTTCTACAACGCGACGTTGTCAGTCGAGCTAAACAAGTTTCGACAAGCAACAATTCAACATAAAGCTGCGTTCATACTAGTGAAATGACTTGATCAACTCATTTGAATTCAAGTGAATTAAACGCTTTTTGAATGTGTAAACTCTTCGATTCTTCTGACTTGATTCATTTCACTTGAAAGAATCGCCAGTTCAACAAGCTTCAACTTTTTCGTTAGTTAGTAGACCCCCTACTTACCTGATATTGATTTTTTGTAAATTTCTAACTTTAGTGAAGTTTAGTGTTAAAAACTTAAAGTAAAAACACATGTTAAGTTTTATACATTTTTATTAATTGAATTTAAATTAAAACTACTCAAAATAAAATTTTGTATCTGTTATATAAAACGTAACATAAAATAAACTAAGCAATAAGTAAATGTTTTTAGTGAGAAGGATGAACCTGATGCTTTAATAATAAGTTATCAACATTTGGCGTCAATTTTGTAAGGTTTAATCTTAAATCTCCTCGGCTAATAATGTCCAGTCTGTTTCTTTTTTTCGTTAGGAGATTGGTAACAGCGCTGAACCCCCTTTCCACTAGGTATGACAATGGAAAGGAAATTAAAAATTTCCTCGCTATATTCCACAATAAGGGATAAGTAACGGGTATGTTGTTTTGCGACCAGAATTGCTGGTATCCGTTTTTAAACTGAACCTTAAGTTCCTCGTTTGCACTTAGTTCAGTCAGTTCCACTTGTATTATGACATTCATTTCTTCTATGTCACGATATGGGTTGATTATCTACGATGGTATTATCATAGTCAAAACATCCTCAAACCTAGATTCAAAATCTGAATAGAGGGCAGTTTGTGTGTGACAAATTAGGGAACTGGGAAAATTCGCCCTGTCCAATATTTTGATTCATTAGTTTAACTAAATAGGCAATTTTTTGTCCGACAATGATGGAATGAATCCAAGTTTCAAATAATCAACACTGTACTGTCTAGATTTCTTTTTAGATTCAAACATGGTATCAGTCATCTGTCAAAAAATCAAAGTGAAATTTAAGTCGTATGGTCTTAGATTTTATGGCAGGCATAGGCGTACAGCCATTATAAATGAATGTGAGAAGGGGAAATGTTACTTAAGGATTTGATATGATGAAACTTTAAGGAAATGTGAAAGTAACATCACAAAAAATGTTAAAATAAAATATTATACAACGAATAATAATAACAAATTGTTAAGCGATTTATCTCTACGTACATTTGACTATCATGTGTAAAAATTCACTGGTTCCACTTTAGTAATAATACAAAATTTTAATATAGAGTAGTATGTACAGTGCAATATCCATAATCCGAACTTCCGTAATCCGAACATTCCAGTAATCCGAACTGGTTCACAGTGTAACGACCAATGGACAAAAGTGCAATTTTTTTACTTTTTTGTGAAGTTATTTGGTAAGATATATGTTTTTATAAAAAAATAATAAATTCCTAGCAAAGTCGTAAATAAGTAAATATTGACACATATACATATTTATTTATGTGACCGGCCAAAATATGTAGTTTAATTTCAAAATACTTTTTTAAAATATGTTTCCTAATATGTAAACATTTAAATTCTATGAAAAAAAAAAACAAACAAACGAGAGTGTGTATTGGAAATTCTTCAAAAAACACGCAGCTGTACAGTTGTGTATTTCTTATTTTCTTAATTTATCTTTCAAAGTGGTAACATATTGTATGTTAATAATAAAATACATACGTAATATGTATGTACAGTTGTCTTTTTTTTAGATTTTTCCGAAAACATTCTATAATCCGAACATCTCCTTTCAGCAATTAGTTGGGATTACGCAGATTGCACTGTAATTATAATAACGGGTTTTAGGAAAATTCACCGCCTGCAATTCGCCGCCTACAGAATTCATCGCCCCAACAATTAACCGCCAGCAATTCATCGCTCCGTAACAATTATTTTTATTATTTGAATATAGCCTGTTAGCGTTATCTAGGAGACACCACGTGGAGGTCGGCTTACTATAGTCTCCCATTTTTTTTAGTTTTCTAATCTGAAAAGATACTGAAATGTGTTTATGTTTAGAGCGTGGTGTTGTGAGCGATTTCACGTAGGTAATCGAAAAAATTTATATCCGCATTGTGATATGTAAGTACCTATTATATGTTATTTGAATGTTCGTTATCTTTTTTAATTATTCTGTGATTAACGTACAGTAACTGCTAATTTAGAAAGTGCTTTTAGTATTTTGTTAACGGCGTATTTGGGGATGGAATTCTTATAATTCCTAAAGTTAAAAATCAAGAAGTCGTAGGTGATTAAATGATAATTTAGAAAGTTGGATGGTCTAAACTTACATTTTATTTTAACTGCAACTTTTGACTTGTGAATCTCGTGGTTACTGCTTAAGCACGCTGTTCAAATGATCTTAGTATTTTTGAATAGTCAGGTTTAAGTAAATTGTTAGTTCCAAAATGGCTCTCTAGGTTATTTCAACAGAAAAAGGCAAAAGAAAATTGTGCGAAGGTGGTCACTCGTTTAAGAATAAGGCGATTGACGAAAAAACACATTGGAGATGTGACAAATATTAGCAGACGAAGTGTCCAGCTCGCGTGACAACAGTGGAAGATAAAATCGTCAAATGCTGGAAAGAACATATTCACGCCGGTGATGCAGATAAACTTGAAGCTGCCAAAATTTTGGATGTTATTCGTGATTCTGCGACCAATACAAGAGATACGCTCCGTTTTATTTTATCGTCTGCTTCTGTGGGATGTAACCAAGCGGCTGCTGCAAAATTGCCAAGTGTAGATACCATCAAATGAACCGTAAGAAATATTAGGCAAAAAAAAGATGGCGGTCCTGCTATTTAGGAGCATTGTAGTGAAATTATATTTCCTGAAGACAAAATGTCCTTGAACGGAGAAGAATTTTTGTTATTTGACTTCGGATACGGTAATGAAAATAGAATGTTAATTTTTTGCACTAGGCGTAATCTTCAACTTTTGACATGGAGTGAGAATTGGTACGCTGACGGCACGTTCAAAACCGTTCCGCATTTATTTTACCAAATTTTTACGCTTCGTGGATTTAAAAACAACCTTTCGTTGTCTTTAGTCTGTTTTGCTACCGAACAAAAGCGAAATAACGTACGCTACTTTCTTCAGAAAAATTAAAGAGTTTCAACCATCTGTATCACCTGCTACTATAACAACAGACTTTGAGAGAGCAATGATAAACGCTGTGAAAACCGAATTTCCACATATTAGACATCAAGGTTGCTTTTTCCATTTCTGCCAAAGTATTTTCAGAAATATTCAAACCAATGGTTTATAACAACGCTAGGAAACGGACGCGGATTTTGCTTTAAAGCTTCGTTTTCTCTCTGCCTTGGTATTTGTTCCGGTCGACTCCGTTGTTCAAGTATTCAAAAAAATGTGCAAAAATAATATATTTCCACCCGAAGCGCAAGACGTCGTCGATTATTTCAAAGACACGTAGATAGGCCGTCCGAATAGGCGTCAGCAGCAAAGATCACCGCACTTTGATCATGCCGTGTGGAATTGTGACGAAGCAGTTTTGCAAGGATTGCCTAAAACCAACAATTCGGTCGAAGGATAGCGTATGGCATTTGAACAACAAGTTTCAACACACCATCCACAGAGTGTGCTTCTCATAAAGTAGAACAGAAGGCACCTCCAAGATTTATAGCTCTTATAGCAAATCAGTACGCCCATAGCAAGTGCTCTGTATTGATATTGTTGGTCCTTCACCTCGATCTTCAAAGGGTAACTGTTACATCTTGGTTGTGGTAGACTCTTTTTCTGAATTTACCTGTCTTTTTCCATTGCGCATCTTCTTACTGTTCGGTACTCCTCAATACATAATCTCTAATAATGGCGTTTAATTTCGCAGTCGCGAGTTTACTCGATTATGTGCCCAATATCGCGCTTCTATTTTATTTACGGCTCGTTACCAATCGCAAACCAACCCTGCTGAACGGGTTAATAGGGTAGTAAAAACCATGTTGGCGTCTTATCTAAAAGGAAATCAACGCTTATGGAATGTTCACTTACCGCACATTGGCTGCGCTATTCGTACTGCGAAACATGAAATTATTGGGATGTCACCTTACTTTGCTTTCTGTGGTCGTGAACACGTAAGGTTATTCTCGGATTATTCTATCCCGCTTGTCGGCTTTTAGAATGTTCAAAACACGTTTTCTATTTGTTTTGTTCTACAGTTATAAATTTTGGATATCACAGATTTTACCTACTTTGGGCGGTTTGTTGGGCAGTAAGGTAAGGTCGGCTAACTAGGGAGAGGTAGTCGAGCCGTACAACAACATCGTACTCTCTTTTCTCTTTCTGTCTTCCTGTCTTTCTTTCTCTTTTTTTGATCTGTTACCATGAGTGGGGGGTGCTTGTTGTGAGAACCTGACGGCTATGCGTTCGGGAAGGTTGGTTGTCTTCGACCCGGTAGCCTCAAGCTCTGAATCAGGCATAATACCTTTTGGGGGCCGTAACGGCGGACTTGGTAGAGCTTGGCGGGGGTGACCAATTCTTCTTAACCGTCACATAGGATGCTGTAGTTGTACAGCAGGCACCGCTTCCGGCTACAATCAAGCAATTGCAGACTGTAGTCCTTTTTATTTTGGATTTGAAAGCAACATTTTGGTGGGACGGATTTTTCCTGGGTCTTGTTTCCTCTGGTCGTAGATCAGATTTCTTCCTGGGTGGGAGGAAGACTATTGTGGTCAAGCGAGTACTGGTTGCGGTAACGTGCGCTTGTGTGGACTAACGTTTGGGGGCCCAACAACGCGCCTTTACATACTGTCGCGAGGGCTTGAGGTGTGGTTAAGACTTCGACACTACACAATCGTCTGGTACTTCAACGAGGAAATCTTAGGCTGTGATAGGGTTCCTGAGGTAATTTCCTAGTCGCGTGGGTTTGGGTACCGTTCGTTTTCCGTCTTTCTATAGTACCTTGTCCTTTTCCTAAGGGGTTTCCTGAGCTTTGTTTTTAGAGTTGTTTAATATTTAAGAGTTGGGGTTTAAAGGGATTTTAAGGCTATTTAGTCCTCGACGCTTGTCTAAACTTCTACCTTTCCTACATTCTTTTCTTTTCTCTTTAATTCTTTTGATGTCCTTACTGTATTGGGTTGCTGTTTGTTTGTACCTTACTTTTTAGGAAATTAGTAAACCGTGTTGGTATTTTTCTTTGCTTTTGAATCAAATTTCTCTTGGTTTTTTGGAGATACCATTCGCTTCGTGCGCTTCTGTTACAGTTTTGGTTGTCGGTATTTTTAAGATTCTGGAAAATCTCTGTCTCTTCTGTATTTGTGGTAATCTGATGAGATTACACGAGGTTGGGTTTCTTGGAATTGGGTTGGTTTTGGATTTTAGGGTTCTATTCTTGGCGTATGCCTAAATTTCTGTCTTCATTTTAGCTTTCGTTTTGTTATCCACGCTCCTCGCTTTTATCTTGATGTGGGGGGCAAAAATTTCATAACGTAATACTCGGTATATTGTTTGAATTAAAATTATATTTCTGTTTTGACGCCCTCTGCCGAGTGTAGTTTTCTTCTATTTCCTGTCAAGACGTCAAACCGGCAACTACTTCAAATCGTGCTTGTGATAAAAATAATTCTGAATTAATGAATATAAAATTATAATTTGAGAACGCATTTCGAGATTTATCACAAGGTGAGCTTTTCCTATTAGTTTTTAAAATTCTTTGGTAATTTTCTTCTTAATTTGATAGCACGTTCCGCCACGTTTTTGGCTACAGGTTTCGATGCGTTATCGATCGATGAGAGACTAATATCGACAAATACTTTCACGAAACGATTAGTATTCTAGAAGGCCTATGTCCAAACTGGAAACGAAGTCTCGGCAAGAATTTTTCTTCAATATATTACTTCTTATGCGTCAGTCGATTGCGATACAAACTTTTTACTAAGTGCGAGGAACAGCATTCGATACATCGGGTTCTTATATCTAATTTCTTTTAGTATTAACAATTTTGTAGATTTCTACTTTCCTGAGTCATTGTGTTGACACGATTTGCTATTCATAATTATTTTAAGCCTACTCAACGAGGAAAACGTTTTCTTCGGGCAAGTACTAGATTGTGGGTAAGTTTTATTTAATTATTTTGTCGCTGTCAAAAAAGGTTACTTACGGAATTTAATTTGTTTAACTTACGCAATTACGATAGTTGTTTTAATACCATTTAGGTATTGTCAGTAATTACTTCTGTGATATCGCATGCTGTGAACCTTAGTTGTTTAACGTGTAATTTTCTTCGCTTATCGACACCCGATGTGTAACTTATGTATTGTATGTTGCTGACACTTTTGCCATTTATGTATTTAGAATGTACTACAAAATTTCTGGAGCTTGTTGTTAAGACTCTACGTTATTAAATTATAGTTGTTATACATATTTTATCTTTCCTTTATGGTAACATACCTTTCTCTTGTATTGTCGTTACACGAACATCAGGGTAAAAAGGATTACGAACCTAAAGTTTGTTACTAGCTTGAAGCTTCTGTCCTGATCGAGACAGAAGTTTGACTTATAAAAGTTCTGGCATTCTTATTATTTATTTGAACTTCCCCTTTCTCCGACTGTGTGAGTTGGCCTTGCAAGGTTCGTAACACCTATAAGCTTGTAACACACTCGTCTGATTGGCGAGAGGTATTTAAGATACAACGGAGCGCAATTCGTGTTATTGCAGGACTTGGATACAAAAAAAAGTGCAAAGCTGCTTTTATAAATTATAAGATCCAAACTAAAGACTAAACCAAGAAAAGGTGAAATAAAATCTCTCGGAAGGCCAAGTCAAAATTTGAAAATAAATCAAGCAAATAAAACTGCAAAAAAATTTTTTTTTATGGCAGTTTTCTAGGGCAGTTTATAATAAGAATAAGTGGACATGTGGATGTGATACGATAATTGCCTTGTTTTGTTTCCCATGTTTATTGTTTTATTCCGATGGAATCAATAAAGTTCGGGCGAGACATTCAAACAAGTTTCAAAGATTTACATAATGCGTTGATAATATCTGAAAACGTGAACATTATCTTCAAGCGTTTTGAGAAGTCCATTCTAAGCCCGATCTCACGAGCCGCCACTGATGTTACCTATCCTAAGCTTTTCTTGTCACGAAGTCTTACGAAACGTTCCGTTGTACTTACCTAAAACTATTGCCGGTAGTAATATTAAAGATAACTTTTTGATTTTGTATTATTATAGTATTTTCATCAGATTTGCTATTATCGAAAACATTAAAATCCTTTTAAATTTTCCTTAATATTCAACGTAATTAGAAGTGACAAAATTTTTATTTATTTGGTCTATTTTACGTTATGATAAATCGTAACAAAAAGGGATTTAAAAAAAATGTTTTTTGAGCTATACTTTTAGTGACCTTGTTTTTTTCTTTCAGTCAAGCAAATAATAATGTTTTGTCAATAATCGTTAATGTTTGTTTTGACCCATTTTTTATACATTATTTTCCATAAGGTTTATTATGCTTATAACATTATCCATGAGAACAAAAGCAAGGAAACTCGGTCTGAAAACATTATTCTGAAAAATGAATTTATAAAAAAGTTTTTAATGACGTATAATAAAAAAATACCTTTGTAAAAAATGTTTATTAATTTAATTATAAGCCCCAATTACTTAGCAAATAATTATTATTTGCGAAAGAACACATTAAAAGCGTTGTTATAACATCTAATTAGAAAACTTTTTTTATAAAATCAATACTCACCAACGTTGCTTTTAAATTTCTTTTTGCAATGATGTTTGCTTTTTGCGAAAAAAACCTGAAATGGTTAATATAAGAAAACTTTTGTATAAATTTAAATTTTATTTCATAATAAATTTTTTGTCTTTATAAAGTATTCTATTATAAAAGGGATATTATATTGAAAATTATTGTCAAAGCAAATTGAAAAGTAGATTTATAATAAGTATAAATTCTAAATTTTGATAATAGCTAGTACAAATAATTTATTTCATAAAATCTTCTTAAAAATATCACAAATTAGTACCATAGACTTGCTATGCGGTAGAGGTAAAAGCCTGACATACAAAAACACCACCACTGACTTGGAAAAGTCAATGATGGCTCACATCGCATTGAAAATAACATTGCCTCTTTACTTAAATCTAGAAAAGTATTGTCATAAAGTCACTACTGGTTCTTGAGCTCATAATTAGGACCAACACCGGCGTTGTTCGTAAATATTTAAAGATATGATTATCTTTGCTAAAGCTTTCTAAAGCACCTATTTTTAACTGTTGTTGAAAATGTTTCTCCATCTATATTTCTATAAACTGAATACGTGGAAAAGCACTGTCTCAAACAGTTACGCGTCTGTTGTAGACATTTTATGAGCAAATAATGGAAGAACATTCAACCTACTGCTTTGCAATTACTTTTACATATTGTCTTATTATTGTCGTTAATATTAAAAAACTACTTATAAATTAAGAATTCTTTTGATATGAAATTTTTGCGACAACTGGTACACACTACTATGGTGTCTTACATGTCTGTTAATTGTAAACTATGTCTTTTAGAACAACTTAGATAGTTACTTATAACTTCTATTTAAAAATCTAAAATATTTACTCTAATTGATAAAATATCTATAACTAGATTGTTAATTTCAGTGTTCATACATACAAAATTTGTTTTTTTTTGGTGAAAAACAAACAGGGTCTTAATATGTTAGAAATTTTCTACCCGTAGTATGAAGTGTTAAGGCAGCATTATAAAATTTAGCGTTAACGTTCCCATTTCTGTTTGACGTGTGCACTAATAAAATTAAAGCTTCCAAATGACAAAAGGTTCTATAATAAAATTATGAAATTACAGTATATGATGCGTCAGATGATTACTAATTAGAATAATTACTACGCTGATATGTTCGGAAAAATCTTATTTTTTAGTTTGATGACCGTTGAGATTGTACTTATGATAATAGAAACACAGCAATAATATAAAAATCAAATCCATACTATAGAATTAAACGGAACGCTCGGTAACCTAAACATCAATTTAACATTTCACTTTCTCGTTTATCGATAATTATTTGTAGTTACATAAAGAAAACAAAACGTAAATAACTGAGTGTAAAAACTAAATGTTTTGTAAAACAATGTTTATCAAAATTGTAATAACGCCTTAAAACCGTTCCTTATATAAACATGAACGCATACATAAATTTAGGAAGGATACAACCAAAGCTATGCCAAATTTTTGAAGCATCAGAAAAAAAACAGTGTTTATTCTGCCATGTTATGATCAATAAGATAATAAAGTAAAGAAAGTAGCTTACACACGCATAACTTTGTTTTAAGTAGTTTTTATATAAATAATGTTCTATTTTGAAAGGTAAGCTTATATTGAATTTACACCAAACAAAAAAACTAAGAAAATGTTTTTATTGTAAAGAAAAAACGGGTATAATTTTGACAGGTGCGTAGGATGATTACAAATTAGAATAATTACTACGCTGATATGTTCGAAAAAATCTTATTTTTTAGTTTGATGACCGTTGAGATTGTACTTATGATAATAGAAACATAGCAACAATATAAAAATCAAATCCACACTACAGAATTAAACGGAACGCTCGGTAACGTAAACATCAATTTAAGATTTCACTTTCTCGTTTATCGATAATTATTTGTAGTTACATAAGGAAAACAAAACGTAAATGACTGAGTGTAAAAACTAAATGTTTTGTAAAACAATGTTTATCAAAATTGTAATAACGCTTTAAAACCGTTCTTTATATAAACATGAACGCATACATAAATTTAGGAAGGATACAACCAAAGCTATGCCAAATTTTAGAAGCATCAGAAAAAGATGACAGTTTTTATTCTGCCATGTTATGATCAATAAAATAATAAAGTAAAGAAAGTAGGTTGCACACGCATAACTTTTTAGTGAGTAGTTTTTATATAAATAATGTTCTATTTTGAAAGGTAAACTTATATTGAAGTTAACCAAAAAAAAACTTACTACGTTGATATGTTTGAAAAAATCTTATTTTTTAGTTTGATGAACCGTTGAGATTGTACTTATGATAATAGAAAAATAGCTATAATATAAAAACAAAATCCACACTATAGAATTAAACGGAACGCTCGGTAACGTAAACATCAATTAAGAAATTCTTTCTGAAGTTTAGTTAACAAATTACCTGTTTTCATGCACCTATTCTAATAAAGCAAACTGTTTAAGTAACAAAATAAAAATGATTGTTATACACCGGCGTATTTACGGGGGCGGGGACGAACGGGACCAAACCCGCGCCCAGAAGCAACAAAACAGATGCGTGAATTCACACTCTAATTCGTTAGTTGTACAGTGGTAAGCGGTGACTCGTGCGCGTTTTGTATTAATTATGTTTTTTTTTAATCAAATTTATTTGACATGCAGACTTGTTTTTAGGTTATGGCGGAAGAAATAAAAAATTTGTTGAAAAATGCTTGGAAGCCTGAAGAATGTTTCTACTTTCCTGCAACAAATTACGGCAAGCCCTAGCTGAAGTTTCAACACAACTGGCTAAAAACAAGAGAATGGCTGGTCTATTCGAAAAAACTTGACGGTGCATTTTGCAAGTACTGCATGTTATTTGCACCTGCTGGAACTGGGACTTCCCCAAGGCAAACTTGTGCGCGTGAAATAGAGTGACTGGAAACATGCATTAGAAGATTTCAACAAACACCAAATTACGACTTATCATGCTAATGCCAAGGTAGCTGCCGGAAACTTTCTTTCTGCAAGATCTAACAAGAATGACATTATTAGTTGCCTGGATAAAAGTGTAGCAAATCAAGTCGCAAAAAATCGGCGTCTTCTTACACCAGTAATGAAAACAGTTATTTTTTGTGGAAGACAAGGGTTACCTTTAAGATGACACAGGGATGGAAGCTCACTCAACATTAACGACAATGAGGATTTCATTGCAAACGAAGGAAACTTTCGTGCACTCTTGAGACTAAAACTTGGTAGTGGGGATCAAGACCTAAAAAAACATTTATTGAAAGCTAATAAGAATGCCGCTTACATAAGTTCAGTCAGCCAAAACGAAATCATTTCATCCTGCAATGACGTGCTGCTGCCAAAAATGTTTTTCAATTTTGGCAGATGAGACAACTGATATATCTTGTGTGGAACAGATGTCATTATGTGCAAGATATGTTGACTTATGTTAGAAAGGGTGATAGTGCGAGAGGACTTTCTTCAATTTGTCCCAATCTACGACATGTCTGGTAAGGGGATAAGTGAATGGATTATAAGGAAACTGAGAGAATTTGGAATTTACACAGATGGACAAGGCTATGACGGTGCATCTGCTATGAGTGGTGCTTTTTCCGGAGTACAGGCTATAGTAAGAAAAAAAGTTCGAAATGCTCTGTACGTGCGTTACTTTCTTAGTTTAGCTTTATCTGATTCGTTATCATTGCCTTTAATTAAAAACTGTGTGGGTACTGCCGGAAAAGTGTATGACTTTTTTAAATACGCCGAAGTGCCAGTTTTGAGAAAACATTCTGATCCTCAATACGGTTCTAAAAGACTAATAGCACTATGCCCAACTCGCTGGACGCAACGACACAATTCTGTAAATACATTCTGTAAAATGTTTGAAGCGATACTGAGATCACTTGAGGAGATTTGCAACTGGCCCGATGCTGATACATCAACTAACGCAAATCTCCTTTTGTGTGCGGTTCAAAAGTGTGAATTTACTTTTATGCTTCATATTATAAAAAAGGTATTTTCTTATACCTTGCCATTGACGCAGTATCTACAGTCTGAAAACATTGATCTTGCCAGCGCTGTCACATATGCTGAGCACACTGTGAACGAATTACAAAAAATAAGAGATAATTCCAAGCAAGAATTTGCAGACATCTTCAAACCTGTGGAAGCAATTTGCAGCCAAGAAGAAAGAATCATTAAAGTACCAAGAATGACAGGGCGCCAAACGACTTGTAAAAACGTTCCCCATGACAGCTCAGAAACATATTTTAGAAGGGCTGCATTCATACCATTCATTGAGCATATCAACGTTCAGATTAAAGAACGGTTCACAGCTCATAAAAAAACTCGGTCATCATTCGAAGTTTTGCTGAATGAGACAAGTGAAGATAAGTTCTACACTCAACGTTTGTTTAGCCAGTATAGAAATTCTATTGCTGCGACTGATGCCTGCCAATTATTTGGGGAAATAAAAATATGGCACCAAAGATTGAACCAAGTGGAACTCGAAAGAGTAGAACAGTGTAAAAAGACTCATAAGAAAGACTTTATCCTATTGTGAAAGTTTGTTGTTAACTTTGTTGTGTTTCTCTTTATTTCAGCAACTGGCGTACTTTAATAACCGTAATTGTAGGCTCTTATAAAAGTCAATGTATATTCAATACCATCAGTGAAAGCACGGAAAGAATTTTGCAATCACATAAATAGAAACAAATTGTTACTATTTTTATAAATATATATAAAAGCTAAACTTTTGCATTCAGACTGCTAAAATTTTAGGCAAACGAACCACCAAAATAGTCTCAATGTATCCATGGAGATGTAGCTTATCGTTGCAGAACTTTGACAATAATTGATGTAATGAATTTTCATGTACTAACGTGTATTCCGCTTCTTTGCACTATACTATGCAAATGAAGATTGATCAAGCTAGAACAGACGCTTTTGATAAAATTTTCAAAAAGTCAAACTATGTAGTTTTCTTTTTTGACTGTCACAAAAACCTACCTTTTCCTAAACTATCTGATGAACAACTTATTATAAGAGACAATTGTACATCTACAATTTTACTATAGTAATAGAAATCTAAACTGACAATAAAACTGTTTGTTCTTATTGGTAGACAGAAGATAAATTCAACAAAAGTTTAAATGAGATTGCTTCAACAGTCTTTCTTACTCTAATTACGGTCATTTCTGCAGATAAAAATCCCTCAACTATTCGACTTATGACAGATGGCTGCAGTGGTCAAAATAAAATTGAACGATGGTTGGAATGTGCATGAAATTATTAGAAAGTAGTACCTCAATAAACGTGCAAGATTTTGAGATTAAATTTTCAGTGGTGAGACATTTTTTCTTGCCATCCGACAGGATTTTTGGTAATATTGAGCACATCTTTGAATCTGTAACGGTATTTAATCTTGGATAAAACTGCACAGTTCTTGCTTGAAAAACTTCTGTAAAAATACGCTAAAACCTCCTGGTACCTGGCATTTTTTATTTAAACAAACCAAACGGTGTATTTTAAAACTTTCTACTACTGGCAATATATATCGGTTAAAGGTGAACTTTTTATTAAAAAAAATGATCAGAGTGTGGCAAAATTTGTTACTAAATAAAAAAAAGCGAACATCAATCCTGGCGTCATTCATCACACCAATAAAATATTTGGGACTAACATAGACCGAGTTGCTACAATTTGAATACTATCGAAAACTAATACCAAATACATCAGCTGAAGAAGAGACTTCGGTAGAAACAAATGATGCCAACTGGAAATTTATTCCGGACATCAATTCTTGTATAATCTGTTTTTTGTTATTGTTCTTAAG
This sequence comes from Aquatica leii, assembly GCA_035610365.1. Classification (NCBI taxonomy): domain Eukaryota; kingdom Metazoa; phylum Arthropoda; class Insecta; order Coleoptera; family Lampyridae; genus Aquatica; species Aquatica leii. The sequence continues at coordinate 1,698,118 of CM069432.1, forward strand.
TTTAATAGTTTACGTTTCGTACCAAATTTATAATAAGCAGTTTATTTTTTGACGCAATTAGTCTTTTTTAAATGAAGAAAATTCGTAGCAAAATTACAAGTTTCCACTTGTAAGTTTCTAAAACGCAATCTTTATCAAAATCGAGCCTGTTACTGACTAAATTCCGTCTGCAGTCCACTGCACTGGGTGAATCGAGTAGCTTATGGGAGCTGTTGCTAGTCCTAAACTCGGATAAAAAAGGAGGACCATTTGTAAACTAGGTTAGCAACCTACATGCAGATGGAGCATATCTTCACAGAACCGAAGAAGCCTGGAAACACGAACAACCAAAAACGATGACAACCCATACGAGAAAATGGAATGTGAAATAGAAAAAGGAGAATATTATGAGAATCGGAGCATGGAACATTATGACTTGCACCAAGGATCAAGAAATAATAAATAAACAACAACAATATATCTGCACGTAGCAAAATAAAAATAAAAGACAAAGGAAATTGACGACTACGTTCTTATATATAGCGGAGGACTCTAATACATAAAAAATTCAAACAACTTATAGAAGAAGAGAAATACATTGGTGACATAAACAATAAGATCACAAGATAAAATCATAATTATCGGAGATTTAAATGCCAGAATAGGCAAAGAAATACTTACCGGTGTAATCCAAATATTCAACGAAAAATGATAACGGAGACTTACTAAAATATTTATGTGCAGATTTGAGTTGAGAATTAATAACACATGTAAGAAGCAATCAAAAACTAATGCTAAGTAAACTCCGATTAGAAGTACTCCATAATATAAAATAAAAAACGCATTATTTTAAAAAAATATCCGCAACGCAGCTGACGAGGCCATAGAAAAAGACGCGTAACTGTTAACAATACAAATAATACACCATGATTCTCCCTAGAAATAAAAAAATTATGCGAAAAAAGAAAATAGCGTGCATACAATACATATGCAACAAAACGCAAAAAAAACATAAGAGAATGTAACCCAGAAGAAGAAAAAAGAAAGAAAATATGGGAAATGTTAAGAAAACATAAACAGGAGGTAAAAGATACGGTACAATCCCATAAAATTACAATAGAACGATAAAAAACGTATTTCGAAAGTCTATATAAAGAAACGGAAAATAGAGAATTACAAACAGAGGAAGAATAGGACGAAGCAACAACAGAAGACGATTTTGTGGATCCAAGTGATGACGATAAAAACCATGGAAATAAAATAAGATTGAATGCCAACACCTTCAACCGTGGACCGAGGCAACCAGTACCAAACCAAACATCTAGGCCTACAAAGAAAAAAATCTTTCCACCAAGAGCCAAAACGTCAAGGAAACGGAAAAGAAATTCCGATGAGTGGGTGAAGCGTAAAGTTGTAATTGCAAAGGAAAAGGGACAAGCTTATACAACCTACAAAGGACAAGTAGTGCAAGCTAAATCTGTTCCTACACAAGAATTATGTTCCCAAAAATTTCGTTTGAAATGTAATGAAGCATTTACTGTTGCTGATTGAGAAACTATTTGTAATCAATTTTATAAGTTAGACATAAATGCTAAGAATTCATTGTTGTTTGGTTCTATCAAGATATGTCCTATTAAGAAGCCAAGAAAAGGTGCCATTAATCACAAATCAGCATCATTTAAATATGTAATAACATTTCATGAAAATCAAATTTTGTATGCAAAACTGCCTTTGCTAAAATGTTTTGTACTGGTTTGAAAAAGTAAACTTACTCCAAAAGTCTATCAAGGATGAGCTATGTGCACCTGAGTTGCATAAAAGAGGTCAGCACAAGAACAGGCCACATAAGCTTGCTGATCAAGTCAGAGAGTATGTCAAACAACACAATGCCCAATTTCATGATGAACAAGTACCTTTTACCTTTGTTATCGGTTTCCAAAATGCATACACTTTATTTGGAAAAGTGTGCACAAGACAATGTCCCCTGGCAACTTCTGCATCAAAGCATGTACCTATAGAAATGTGTTCGTTTTTGTCTTGAATCTATCAATCGGTTTCCCTAAACACGTGCAGCACCTGTGATGCTGGAAATTAAAATGATGAGCACGTCGCAAATTATCAGGAAGCCTATGATGCCTTGAAAGCTGACCGGGAAAAGGCCACGGGTTCAGAAAATTTGACGTACATAACAATGGACTTGCAGGAGACGATGCAATTGCCCAGGCTGAGCACATCTAAAGCTTTGCATTTAAGACAGCTATGGGTGTACAACTTTGGTACTCATTTTACAACCAAGAAAGGAGACAAAGCAGTTTTTTGTTCCTGGACTGAGGACCAAGCTTCAAGAGGAAGCTCAGAAATATTTAGCTGTTTTTGTGAAGACCACTTTATCATCTGGTTAGACTCTTGTGCTGGCCAAAACAAAAACTTTCTTTTAATCTGCTTGTATCAGTACTTGATACAAAAAGGTCTTTTCAAGGTGATAGACCATAAATTTCCAGAGGTCGGCCACACATACCTCGATTCAGATAGGGATTTTGGTCAAATCGAAAAAAATCTGCGCAAACATCAAAATATATACAGCCCTGAAGAGTACAGAGACATCATTGTGAAATCGTGTTCCAAAAACATACTCATTGACATGACTCAGCATTTTAGAGCAACTGATTCTCTGGAGCGTGACATGAAGTTGTACAACAGAAAAAAAGATGCAAACAAGAACAAAGTTTACTTTCGTGACAGTATCAAATGGATACGGGTTGAGGAATACGGCTCTTATCTGTTGAAAACCAACTACGATGGATACACACCCTTCCAAAAGGTGGTCACTGTAGAAATTATAGTCTACTCTAGCTAGGAAGACTGTGACATCATAAGATAATCTTGCATTTTGATACACAAAATTAAAAACAAATTTAAACGATTATTATAAAATAAAAAATACTACACTCAAGTTTTTGATAAAGTCTGGGACACAGATTTCTTATTATACTTTATTTTCAATTTATAAATTGTTTAAGTTGAGCGATTTTTTTGAGCTAACACCAGTGATTCATAGTAAAAAAAATGCATGTACGCAAGTGTTACCTACGACATTCATCTATAAATTTCAAACTTTAACATACAAGAACAAGACTACAAAAATCGATAATGCAGGAAACGTTACTTCAATAAAACGAAGTAACAATTAATATAATATAAAAAACTTTTTTTGGAATCCGATCAAAAATAAGAAAAAAGTTTATGTAAAGTAAGTTTTTCCGTAAACTTTTTTGGTGTTATTGCAAATAAAAATTAATATTGTTTGAAAAAAGTAATATTTAAAATTTAAATATTAAAATTGCAAATGCCACAATTGCGTTTTAAATTTAACGGAAAAGTTTTAAGTTCGTTAAGTACATTCAAAAACTTAAAATTGCCGGCAGAATATTTTTGCGTTTAAATGAATCGGATTTCTTTAATGCAAATCTGTTAGTATGTTGCCGCAGCTCTAATAAGAAAATTTTATTACCGAATGTCGCAAACATTTACAAGAAATTGGTTTTTGCAATATAAATGCCGGCGGTATGGTTTTATTAGTAATAATAAAAGTTAATAAATCTTAAACGCTTATTATCAACGATATTTCTAAACATGTCAGATTTTGCACACAACTGGATTAAAAATTACCGCAATTGCGTTGATATTTTTACACAAAAAAACAATAAAAAACTGTTGATGGAAATCTTTTTGATAACTTTAAAATTGAAAAAAAAGAACCGTATAATATGTGCGTCAAAGATTTTTTTTCGTGTACTTTATCAAAATATTTACATACGTAGATAATAAAAAAAGTTTTTAATCTACAAACATTAAATTTAAAAATCAATACATCTGTAAAAATGGTTTCAAACTTCAAACATTTTTTTTGAGAATAATGCTTTATAAGCTTATAGTTATCATAAAGAAGTTAATTAAAAGAAGCAAGCGACAATATATTTAAATATAGGTTAAACACGCATTTTAGAACAATGCAAGAGAAACGATAGGTCTTGCAATTTGCAAATTTAATAACACTTTTACAGCACAAGTTGTGAATAGAAAACGTGTTTATCGAAAAAGCAACGTTTGACAAACTATAGAACGGATGTAATTCAAACGAAACAGATCTTCAGTTGAATATAAAAACAGGTAAAGTATATACTAAAAAGAGTTTTAAATTTCTATGTGTTATAAGAAAGGAATGCGAAACAATAAAAAATGATTGATTTATCCGGATTAAATTATAAATTAAAATCTTAGGAACTTTCTTACAGATTTGTTAATATTATATAATGTTTTCTTTGCTTCAAATTATTTCCAGCATTTGTCATATTGCAAAATAAAAATTAATGTTATATAAAACTTTTTTTTTATCATAATAAAGACGCTTTTGCCATGTTATGCAAGACTGTTAAAAACTCAAAAAAAAAATAAGGCAAACTTAAAATTCGAAATTATCGAATTCAAATACTTTTTAAAGAATTATGTAACAAAAATAACGTCAATGGTTTTAGTCCGTCGCAGTTGAGTATATGCCGAAATAATTACCTAATGTATAAATACGCTCATGTCATGTCAGACGTCAATAAGAACGAAAACGATTAATTGCAATTGCTTCGATCTTAAGAAAATAGTGATAATTTAAAAATCTAAAAAACACTAAACTGCTCTAGTTTGTTATTCACCGATTAAAAACTGAATCTTAACCCGTTTAATTGTATTTATGAACACCTCTAAATTCTAAGTTCTTTTTTATAATCGGTTTTCATTTGGTTAGACATATGTAGGTATTTTTTCTAGCAATGTGCCTAACAGCGACACGAAATTAAAGCTCGTTTATTTATGATAAATTTTAAAATTTGAAGAAACGTTAAACCTCTAAAATCCTTACAATTTTATCCTTAGGACAATTTTCAGGCATTTTGGTTGGTACAATTACGTTAAATTTGTGCGAGTGACTTCTGACATCATTTACTTCAAGTCACCTATTTGTATCAATATCGTTAAGATCTCTACCCATTGTTTCCGGCACGCAACAAACAACAAAGCATAAACCGCACACCGATATGGCCGCATATAACCAAAATGCACCGTGTAAACCCAACAATACTTGAAAGTCAACAAAGGTTTTAACACCAATAAAAGCGCACAAATAGCTGAAGGCCGTTGCTAGAGCGGTACCGAGACCACGATGTTCTAAAGGAAACAATTCGCTGACTAACAACAAAGAAATTGGACTGATTCCTAAGGAGAACGCGACGGTAAAAACTAAAACACATAAAAGTGGTATCCAATCAAGTTGTGGAATGGCGCCGCTGTGAGCGCTTTGATAGTATGCGAAAGAACCGAATGAAGCTAATGCTAAAGACATTAGCACGCTAGAACCGACTAGCAAGGGTAATCGACCGACTCGGTCTACCAACAAGCCAGATAAAAGGGCCGATAGAAGCTGGACAATGGCTACGGCTATCGCGGCGCTGTGTGGATTCGTTCCATCAAATGTTTGCCTAAAAACACTTACGACGTAAAAGTTGAAAGCGTTTGCACCAGAAAAACGTTGGAAAAACATTAATCCGCACGCGATTAGCGCCGGCCCGCGAAGCGTTCTTAACAATAGCATAGGATTAGAAGGAACGGCACGCGAGAGTACGTGGGCTTTTAATACACCTAGTTCTAAATGTAAATCAACCGTTTTTCCTCTAAGCCATTGTAACGCTTTTTCTGCTTCTTGATCGTAACCACGCAACACGAGCCAACCGGGACTTTCCGGAAGTCTCCACACAGCTATACACATAGCACCCGGAGCAAATGCCATTAATCCGGCGAGTTGTCTCCAATCGAGAATTGCACCGGCGGCAAAAGCCACTAAAACTCCGACGTGGCCTGCAATTTTCAAAAGGGCACTTAAACCTCCGCGAACCGCTGGTGCCGATATTTCACTTACGTATACTTGGGCAGCAAGTTGTACAATGGCTACTAAAAACCCGCTAAGAAAAGCCGCGAATGCCATAACTTCAACTCTTGTCGAAAATGCCACCAGCACCCAACAAGCCGATAGTGGTATTCCGGACAAAACCAAAGTGCGACGTCTACCCCAACGTACAGCCGCGCCCCCCAAAGGTGCGCCAAATAAAGCACCTAACAACGAAAGACTTGCAAGCCAAGACGCTTGTTGTCCGTTAACAGGAAATGCATCGTTATCGCGTTGTTGCAACGATGCAATAGCCGGTGAACTATAACCCTTGCCAAGTCCAGCAGCAAAGGGTCCCAAAGAAACGGCTAAAGCGGCTAATACTTGCCCCATGTATTCTGGTTGTCCCGTAATGAGAAGACGTCCTCCGGGTCCCGCCACCTACAACTACACTATTAACACTTAAAAAGAATTTTAACAACTTTCTTACCGTATAGGTGTAAAATTCGCGGGTCATACCCTAAGCTCGCTACATCGCGATAAACGCTTTTATTTTCTACGATTTTCTAATTATTTCTTGACACAACACATTAACAAGAAGTTGTGCACGACGTTGTTTGTTGCCATATTACTGGCCTGCGTTCGTGTGTGTTTATCGCGCCGTTTTCTGCAGAAGTGCGAGAACGAGAGCGCAATGCGCGCATTTCGGGGTGAACTTATCGACCCACCCTATGCGGTCCGGACCGTGCCAACAAATTCATTATTATGTCGGCCTTCTGTATCTGTTACATGTATATTTGTTATGTAGCTACTTCCTTTGTTGGAAGATTATCCTCCCCTATGCTATATAACAGCCGAAACTCACTATTACATTTTGATTGCGAAATCTTGCCATTCTCTGCTTAATGATTATTTAGATGAAACCGAATAAACAAATATCCAAAAAGCGTGCAGAAACAAATTTCTTTAAATTGTGTTACCTAAAGAACAACAATAAAAAGGAATTTAAAATCTAAAAAAGTTTCTTTTTTGTGCTAACAATATAGTACACAATTACAATTTAAAAAAAATTTAATTAAAAATTTCAAATCTACGTCAACCTTTAAAATACATAATAAATTAACTACAAGAAAATACATATTAAAAATTTAATCTCAATACCTTAATGGGATACGTGACTTATCGAAAATCCGAAAAAAATAAAGGTATAAAGTTTTATGAGCCTCTCTACTGCCTGTAGAAAAAGCATTCCTCGAAATGAAACAAAAATAAAAAATGTATTATTTATTTTGATAAGGTTTTTGGTAGCAAATTAAGATAAATAAAAACGCGTGTATAATCGTTTTGTTAAAAAAAAAGATCTTTTTGTGATAGAACAAAGAATTGTTCGAATGTTAGAAACCGTTTATTTGCATTTTCTGTATTATAAATGTCAAAGGTTTTATTTAAATGCAAAAATTGCTTTCAGATCTGAATCGGCATATTTTTTTCAATATGTAAAAAAGATCTCTAAATCGTGTGTTTAACACAAAAAAAATGTATCTCTGTTTTTGTTTTTGATTTTAATCTTTCTATATCATGAATAATGCGTTCTTTTATGGCTATAATTATTACTTTACTGAAGCTCAGCATTGAATATCAATAATTTCCAAACGATTTGCTTTTTACACTATTCGTCAGTTATTTCAGTTTTAACGACACCATCTTGTTGAAAGGAAAATATAAATTGGAAAAATGATTGTATTAGAATTTACGATTTGAAATTAAAAAATTTTGAATAAACTGTTACCGTCTGTTACTAAATTTATTTATTGTTACAAGTCTCTATATGAACGTGTATCTAAATTATACTATATTTTCTGAAAATCTATGCAAGCCTTCCTATCACTTTCAATATTATGTTTGATGCTGTATCGGCGTGACGAAAATTGTAAAATGGCGTAATCATTCTGAAGTTCATTGCGCACTATATTTTTTCTTGCTACACGCGTATTAAAATTGGCATGCTCTTCGTGAGTTGAATTTGTATTACGATAAAGATTTTTAAACATAAAGTATGTCATTGTGAAATAAAAAGTGAAATACTAACAGGAAGTTGTAACTGAGAAAAAGCTAAACATACGAATTTTGTGTAATTAAAAATAAGTCACATTAGACAAACAATATTTTAAACTTTAAAAGTTTTAGCTTTCGGTCAAATTTAATAAATATCTGAAAACTTTTCATTTGAATGTATTTCGTTAATGCGTCCTAGTTATTTTAGTGACAAGACCACTTATAATAGTATTATTTGTATATACCAACAGTAATATTTTTGAAGAATTTCGAATGAACAAAATAGAAACTTTAAATTGCAATGTTCCATTGACTTCCAGTACGACAAACAATATGGCATATTCAGTACCTAATATGATATATGATGATACAATCGAAACGACAACATATGATGATGATGCACTTCAGGAATCACATAAATTTGATATTTTCCAGCAAAAATTATTCAAGCTTGCTTCACAATTCTTGCTTTCCCTTCATAATAATGATAACTTTTCAAGAAAAGACGTACTTGAAGTACAAGAATTTGCTAATAAATATTTACTTGATCCATTACTGAACACTTTCCTGACTTACGCTAGATGCAGTTTTGAACATAAAGATCCTTCCTTATTTACTGAATTTTGTAGTCTAGTATCAAATTTTGGAAATCTATTTAAATCTTTCAATTCAGTCTACTTATTTTACAAATTTCTGAAAACGAACGGCTATGTTGATACTCTCAAAGAAGTGACTATTAACCATGAGGTACAACCAATACACCGGACAGGTAATCTAGTAAATCAGGAAGTAAAAATTAAGAGTATTGTGATGCCCTTGAAATTTCAAATGAAATCATTCTTTAAAAGAAATAATCTACTACAACCAACATTAGATTGCATAAAAAGTTTTGAAAACAATGATAAATTGACAAATTTCGTCCAAGGAGAATTATGGAAAGAAAAAATTCAATTGTATTCCAATAAAATTGTACTTCTTTATTTCTTATACATTGACGACTTTGAGATCAATAATCCCCTTGGTTCACACTCAACAAAACCTTCTATTTGTAATACTTATTATTCATTTCCAGGATTGCCAATAGAAGAGTCTAAATTAGAAAATGTTTTTTTATGGTGCAGTGACAAAATCAAGCGATTTGAAGCCATTCGGCAATTAGAAATGTTTTGAAGTCCTCATAGATGAGATTAAAGATTTAGAAATCAATGGAATGGAAACGGAAAATGACAAAAATGTCATTGTCAGTGTTCATTTTATATTAGGTTTAGTGATTGGTGACAACTTAGGGTTGAATTCATTTCTAAATTTCAACAAGTCGTTTTCAAGCAATTTTTTTTGTCGATTTTGTAGAGCTTCAAAAGAGGAGACTCATAAGTTAAGTTTTGAAAAAAATGAACTTATTCGAACTACTTCAAATTATGAAATTGATGCAAAAAATTCCCAACTCAAGAGTATCCCTTCATTTCACGTTGTAAACAATTATTATGCATGATCTTTTTGAAGGTATCTGCCATTACAATTTCTGCCATATTATTGACTATTTTATTAGCATAAAGTATTTTGATCTAGACACCCTCAACGAACGTAAACAGAATTTTGAATATGGACCGACTGCAATTGATATTTCTTCAAAAATAGAACCGCACCACCTTAAAAAAACGGAAATTAAAAATGTCAGCCAGAGAAATGATGACTTTTACTTTATATTTCCCAATAATGATCGGAGACTTGGTTCCATTGGACGATCTTGTCTGGAACTTTCTCTTGAATTTTATTGAAATAGTAGATATACTACTATGTTTTGAATTCCACATATTAAATATCAGTATACTGAAAAAAAAATTGAAAAACACAAATATGACTACATTACATTGTTTAATGCTACGCTCAAGCCTAAGTATCACAATTTAACTCATTACTCCAAATTAATTAGAAAATCTGGTCCTCTCCGAAAGTTTTGGTGTTTCAAGTATGAAGCAAAGCTTAGGCAATTTAAAATTTATTCACGTATCATAACATCCCGCAAGAACATCTGCTTTAATTTGGCGAAGAAATATGAGCTGAAGTTTGCTCATCAACTAATGATAGGCACAAATTTTCTGAAATTGCGTTTCTTCGTAACTACAAAAATATTATCTCTGAAATTCTTCACAATACTGAAATATCCGTTGAATTCTATTTTCAGGTCCAGTATAATGAAATTGAATTTAAGAATGATAATTATTTGGTTGTATATAATAACGACGTTTTATTCTATAAAATGTTGAAAATTGTGGTTGTTGAAGAAAAAACACTTTTATTTTTTTGCCAAACATTGCGAAATGTTAATTTTTATCCCCATTTTATTGTTTATGAACTTGACCTCATTGAACAGTTTGGTTCACTTTCACTGATTGCACCAGATCAAATTCTCGGACCTCCTATCTCTTTAATAGAGATTGCAAAAGGAGAACACTGCGCCCAAAGGAATATTACAAGATGATTTAGCTTTAAGTACCTACTACTTACATAAAAATAGAGTAATTTCAAACCAAAATGTTAACTTTGCTAATTATATTATGCAGATAATTTGATGGATGTTTTCAATTTTTCGATTTACCCAAAACAGTTTTTGCATGCAGTCTCTGTTCCGAATTGCCAGTGTTGAAATGACAGGTGTCTCATTCGTAGTTTTGAAAACAAATTTAATATGAACCACTATAAAGCATAACATTTTTAATCTACTAAAACAATCTTAATAATTCCAATCCTCAAATGAATATTTGGTCACTAAAACAGTTGAAGGGAATGGATCCTGTTTCGCTTTATGAATATGGTCACCCTCTGACGATGGAAGGTCTCCAAGGCCCCGCCATCTATGTAGAAGTTCCCGCAAAATTACTGAAAAATACAGCATCACAAAATTTGCCAGAAATAGGGCCGCAAATGTCCGAAAGAACAAATGTGTAACGGCGGGACAATTTTTATGACAAACTCCTCTATTATCCAACTTTTTTTAGCAGTCTGCCACACACTTGTCAATATGCACATGAAAGTACAAATACGCATAGTGGAAATCTACATGAGCATTACATTTCTGCCAATACCGATGCAATAAAATCACAACTGCAAACAACTGAACTGAGATCACTGCTTTCCAAATGGAATGTGGAAGCAATTGTTGATGAATTGATTGGTAAGCGATTGTTTTAAGCTACTTTTTCTACTAATTGTAAATGTTTCAGTCAATAGATTTTTGTTGATATTTTGAAAATTATCAAACGTCACCATATTCAATTTTTGTTGAAAAAATTTGATCTGGCCACTTGGATTGCATTTGAGCACCATTTGGAGCAATGGAAAGATTCCGTTAGAATGCCTTAAGTCCATGGTTGTGTAGTAATCATTCATCTCCAACGTCTTTGGTAGGATCAATCAGCAGACCTCAGACACCAAAACGTGAGAATCTGCAGTTCTCGCCATACAGAAGATTTAAACAATCTCCATCTTTAAATGATAATGAACCTTCTACCAGCATTCAATTGAGCACGATATTAGAGTTATCTACTAGAGGAAGCATGTTAGTGGAGACTTACAACAAGTTTGTGAAATTTGATGAAGAACAAAGAAATTCGTTAATAACGTTAATTGCAAAATTCTTTGAAGATAAATCTTTAAAAATGTCGTTAGCTGCAAGCTACAAAATTGAAAGAGAAATATTAGAACGACTTCCATCCGAAAAACTGGTTGGTTGAGTTTTGTTGTACTATGGAGAAATCTTACATAACATTGTTTTTAGAAGTGCTGTCGCACAATTAAAAGGGGAAGACTCTATGCCAAGTATTGTAATATTACAGCATCATTTAAAAAAGGAGTTCTAAAACAAGTGGCAGAGGGCACCAAGAAAAAAACAGAAAGGACAAAATCCAGACATGAAGAAGTTTTAGGTAAACACAAGAATAATCGTCAGCACTTAGTTGAGAGTTCAGCAAGTGCGAAAGATCATGCCAAATAATAAGTAGGTACACCCGGGGACAATGAATCCTCAAAGTAGTTTGATGATGATATTTAACTTTATTATCTAATTCCATTATCTACGTGACCGTAATATAATGGAAAATCTACCTGGCTATTACAATACGTTCTTGGTTATTGCTAACAATTAAAAGGTGTCCAAAATTTCTACGTTAGATCGTTAGGCGGTGGGCTTTTTCATTGTCTCCGGGTGTACTTGATAGTTTCAGTTTCTTTAAGATTTTTTTGTTACCAAAATTACTTAAAACTTTTTGTACTTATAAAATTTTATTGCTGATAAAAATTAATGAGAATGTTGACGTAAAAAAGCAGTTCGTCAGTTCTGAAAGATTCAATTTTGTAATTATCGCAAACTAATAATCTAATTAACTTATAATTCAATTATAATTTTCCGTGTAGCGCCAGGGTATTAAGAAGTCGGATATTTTTTAATTTCCAGAACCAGAAGAGAATGCCGAAATGTGCATAAAAGCACTTAAATATGACAATTTGTCATCGGAGGAATTTGATGTTACCTGGAAGGCCTGCTGCCAATTTCGTTTGCAATTTATCAAGGACCATCCCAATACGGCAGAGATTATGCCGTTTTTGAAAGAGGTTTTTCTACCAAAGGAGCTGCCATTAATTACAATATTCCTCGCACCACCTTACGAAGATATATAAAAAAATGTAGAGAATCCAGAAAAAACATAAATTCGAATAATCCCGATTTAGAAGGTAGACCACGCATGTGCCCAAATTATACAGTCAGAAAATTTTTTTCTAGTGAAGAGAAGCAGCGTTTGTGTAGATATCTAAAAACTATGACTAATTTACATCACGGTTTGACGCCCAAAAACTCCCGTAAATTGGCCTATAAGTTGACAATTGGTAATAAAAAAAATATTCCGACGCCTTGGAGTGAAAATCAAACTGCAGGAAAAGACTGGTTTACGGGATTTATTAAGAGGAAGAAAGACATTGCTATAAGAACAGCGGAAGCAAGATCTCTGAGAAAGGCTATGGGTTTTAATAAAGCAGTGGTTGATAAATTTGTCATAAACTCAAATCTACAACGTCGACAAAACAGCGTTAACGACAGTGCAAAATCCCGAAAAGGTTTTAGCTGCTAAAGGCCAAAGGAACTGGGGCAGATCACTTTAAGCGAAAGGGATACATCCGTAACAATGATGGGAGCTATAAACGCTATGGGAAATACCATTCCTCCATTACTAGTGTTTCTCCGCAAGTATTTCAAACACCATATGATCATAAATTCGCCACCGGGAACTATTGGAGCGGCTTCTCCGTCCGGCTGGATTACATCCAATATCTTTGCAGAGTGGTTTAATCACTTCATCAATCATGCTAAACCATCTGCGGAAGCTCCTGCACTTTTAACCATGGATAACCATGAAAGCCACATATCGCTGGCAGTTATAGAAAAGGCTCGACAAAACCATGTGAAATTACTGACACTCCCGCCGCACACCAGCCACAAACTACAACCGTTGGGTAAATGCGTGTATGGTCTTCTGAAAAAATATTATAGCAACGCTTGTCAAACTTGGCTGCCTAATAATCTCAGAAAAAGAATTGTAATTTATGATATCGCTGAGCTTTTAGGGGTTGCATATCCACTGGCATTTTGTGCGAAGAACTACATATATGCTTTTAAAGAAACGGGCATTTTCCCTTTCAATAATATGATACTCAGTGACGACGATTTTATGGCTTCAAAAGTAACTGACATCCCTGAGATGGAAAACTAGTTTAGGAGAATCCCAACCTAACGCCAGTTTTGAAGAATTCCAACCAAGTAGTAGTCCCAGTTGTGGGACAAACATGAAACCAGGTGTAAACACTCAAGAACAAGAAGTTGTCTCAGCGGAAACCGTTGATTCTGACAGTGAACCTGGAGAGGACATAATAGTGCAAAAGAAATGATTGAACAGACAACACCGGAGAAAGAATTTATACCTCCAGAAATTGTACAGTTTTATTCAACAGTTAAAAAAAAATAATACAAAGATTTCCAGAAATGGGAAAAAGAAATCGACGGAGGTATTGACGGATACTCCAATTCACGAAAGATTAAGAGTAGAAAACTATAATAAAGCATCTAAACTGAGAAAACAACGCAGCTGAGGTGAAGCGCAAATGTTTTGACGAGAATAGGCATCAACTAATTGTTAAAAAGCCCAAACTACGAGAGATTGTCGATGTATCGAGCTCTGAGGAAGATGATATGAACTTATCTGATTTAACTAACTCCGATTATGTTAATTGGTGTGAAGAAATTGATGATATCGTAAAGGATTCTAAAGATCTAAGTAACATTAGCGCACAATCCTTTGTCTTGGTCAAGTTTCTTACAAAAAAGACTTGCAAATATTACGTGGGCAAACTGTTAAAAAAAATTACCAAGAGTATAAAATTAATTCCTACGAAAACAAGGAAATGCTTTCGTTTTCCCAATCGTTGAAGATGCAAGTATTGTTTGAATTAGAATTGCACTTACCTGTAATAGCGAAGGCTTCCACGGCCGGAGTCTATACTAAGATAAGAACGTCTTCCGGGTTTGGACCGTGTCAATGTTGTAACCGAAGTTGCCAACGTTTCGCCCACTTTCGTAAGGGGCTTCATCAGGGCGTGAGAGAAATCGAAGAACTCAAGCAAGCAATCGAAATCTAACTAAACACTTCTCAAAAGTTAGGTAATCAACTTGTGAACCAAGCCAGATTCTAAACTCAGAAAAGGTAAGAAAGAAAACGATAAACTCGAGTTTATCGTTTTCTTTCCCTACGTGGAAGGTACAGTGGTCATTTTGTATATACTTACAAAAACAAATTTTACTCAAAAATTACAGAAAATATTTGAGTTTTAGTACTGAATAGTTAATTTTGAAAGTGTAATGAACGATCCTAGGCAAATAGACAACAAGTTTTACGAACAGGTTTCTGGTGCTGCTATGGGTTCTCCTCTATCACCTGTTGTAGCTAACATTTTTATGGAATCCTTTGAAACGGTTGCTTTGGAATCAATAATATTAAAACCTAAAGTTTGGTTTAGGTATGTTGACATGTTAATTGTTTGGCCTCATGGCCATCTCGAATTGTCTAAGTTTCTTGATCTTCTTAACAATCAACACTTGGATATCAAATTTACTATGGAAATCGAAAGCAATGGTTTTCTTCCATTTCTTGACGTTCTTGTGACTCGTAAGCCCGACGGACTTCTGGGCCATTCTGTTTATCGCAAGCCCACCTATACGGACAGATACTTTCATGCTTCGTCTCATCATCATCCTGCACAGAAACGTTCGGTTATTGAATCTTTGGTTCATCGTGCCTTTTCTATTTGCCAACCTGAGAATCTAGCCTCGGAACTCCGTCATCTTACTAGAACCTTAGTGAACAATGGTTATGTAAAGCGAGATATTCATATTAATCGTCGTCTATCAAAAGAAAACCTTGCAAGAAAACAAGTAGTTAGGTTGCAAATTAGAAGCCTTTATTTATTTTAATTACCTTGAACTTCTAAAATATATTCACATTTTATTACAAGAAAAGTCACCACTAAACGTCAACGTTTACGAATATAACCTAAAATATATAATTTATAAAACTCTTATTTTACGCTATAAAACTAATGCAATACTTTTTACATGACACTCAATGATTTTGTTTTCAAATTTTATAATTTGTGATGCAGAGAATATTTGCAAAAGTCTTCTAAATTATATTTTCATAATTCATTATCCTGTACGTTAATAGGTTTGACCTGTACGGAAATGAAATTAGACAATCACAATGCACAACGTTACCTCATTGCAACTAAACATACAATGTATAGTATTATCTGTTAGTTGTAGAAAAATGGAATTTGTAATCCTTCTAGCCATTCTGAAAAAACTACAAGTTAAGCTCTAGTCAATCACGCTACCGAGGTAGAAGATTACATTTTACTACCAGTCTCGTATGCATCGTAATCAATTTTACCCACCAATAAACATTCTGTCTACGGCATTTATTCCAGTCACTGACGGCAATAGTGCCGTTCATAAGTGCAGTGCATTGCTACACATAGGCTCGCAAATAAATTTTATTACTCCCGAACTTTGCGATAAATTAAGGCTACCAAAATCTAAATACAACTTAAAAATCTAGGTAATCAGTGGGCCCGAATCAAACGGACGTTTTAGAACTTAAATTTGATTCCACTCATGCGTTAATTCATACAATGCGACAATATCATGTCTTGTACTTAAACACATAACGGATTACTTACCACCAAACTCTTTTGGTTTGCAAACGTTACAAACATTTCTCACATTCAGCTAGTCGACAATAACCACACATTAAAAACAAAATAAATATACTTCTAGGCGCCGACATCTTTTGGGATTTGCTTTTTGTCGGGCAACATAAATTAGGTCCAGACAAACCCGTGTTACAAAAAACTAAGCTAGGATGGCTTCTTGGAGGATCCCTACAACAAGTACCGCGAAAAGGGATTTCGTTGCTTTGTTGTAATACTTCAATGACGTTAATGTCCAAAACCAACTAGAAAAATTCTGGGAATCAGAAGATTCTGCAAATTGTTACAATACCAATTCTGCAGATGAACAATACTATAAAGCACATTTTTCTGAAACCTCAACTCGCGATCAAACCGGCCGATTCATTGTAAACATTCCTCTTAAGAATAATTTATCGGAACTAGGCGAATCACGACCCACTGCATTAAAGCGATTTTATTTATTAGAGCGGAAGCTATGCGCAAATCCACAGTTAAGGGAAAACTATATCAAATTTTTAGACACTTACGGCTCCCTTAGTCATATGACTCGTGTGCAAGAAATCTCTTATTCTATTAAGCCACATTTCTATTTGCCACATCATGCGGTAATGAAATCAAGTAGTACCACTACCAAGACGCGCGTCGTTTTTGACGGTTTCGCGAAGACTATTCGGGAAGTTTTTTAAACGAAACTCAACATGTCGGTCCAGTTGTACAAGACGACTTATTTTCTATTTTGTTGCGATTCCGCAAACATACCTACGTTATTACTGCAAACATCGAAAAGATGTTAGTTGAACCCAATCAACGCAACTTCCAGTTAATACTTTGGAGAAAGAATCCCAGCACTGAGGTAACCTGCTACCAACTAAATACGGTCAATTACGCCACAGCGTCAGCGTCATTTCTTTCCACCAGATGCTTAAGACAGCTAGCTTTAGAACATCGGCACAAGTTTTCAGTTGCAACCGACGTCATATTAAATGTTTTTACGTGGACGACCTTTTATCGGGTAGTAATGATTTGAATACTATGCTACAACTACAGTCAGAAATATCCCAAATTCTAAATTTTGACGGGTTTCGCCTTCGAAAATGGACGTCCAATTCACAAGGTGCAACTTCTCACATTAATAAGACAAATTTTCTCACGTTTAACGCTCTCTCTCAAAATGAAGAAGCACGCACTCTTGGCATCCTGTGGACTCCCAACGTCGACAAATTTCAATATCACATACGTGAGGTTTCAAATGATTCTAAGGTGACCAAAAGGTCAATTTTGTCCACTGTTGCATAAAGCTTTGATCCATTAGGACTTTTGGCTCTGGTAATCGTTCAAACACAATTAATCGTACAACTTTTGTGGCAAGAAAAACGAAAGCGTTTCACTAAGTTTACACACCAAATGGTTATCATTCCGCAATAAATTGCACTACCTTAGATCAATAAAAATTCCTCGTCATGCATTGGTCAAAAACTTTACGACAATCGAGCTTCACGGTTTTTCCGATGCTTCAGAAGCTGCATATGAAGCATGCGTGTACATTAAATCCACCAATTCGAACGGTATCACACAAGTACGCGTATTATGCGCTAAGTCTCGCGTAGCGCCTTCGAAAAGTGTAAGCTTACCTCGCCTTGAATTATTCGCGGCAGTACTTTTAGCTCGATTAATGCAAAAGGTGACTTCGGCTTTAAAATGCACCTTTAATAATTTCACAATTACTTTAAATTGGATACGAGGAGCACCCAAGCGTTAGAAAACATTTGTAGCCAACAGAGTAGCGGAAATTCAAGCCATTAGTAACAGTAAAAACTGGAGGCACATTCCGACACAAAACAATCCCGCAGATTTACTATCGCGTGGCGTGTCGCCTCGAGATCTTGAAGACGCTAATTTGTAGTGGCGAGGGCGATTTAGCATCCTGGTAAACTTAAGCAAACTGCTTTGAAAATGATTTAGAGATTCGCGTATCCTCCCATTTTCAAAATTTTCGTCCTTGCCCAAGTTGAAACGAGTCGCAGCTTACTTACTAAAATCGAGGTAAACGCAACATAACGTAACATAACGTAATTAAGTGTGGAAGAAAGGCAAAATGCTTTACTCAGCTTAATAAAACGTGAAACCTTTATTAGCGAAATTAAACTTTTATACGAAGATCAACAATTAAACTCTAAGAGTTCCCTATTGGCTCTCAATCAGTTCCTAGATGACCAAGAAATTTTACGGGTAGGTGGTCGTATCCAGGATTAAAATTTTAATTATGACAAGAAGCACCCCATTATACTTTCACCTTCGCATTGGTTAACAAAATTAATTTGCATTAATGAACATATCTCTGCCAGAAGCATGTTGCAAAAAGTAGTTCATGACTGTGTAAAATGCTTTCGTGCCAATCCTAAGTCATTTAACCCACGTATGGAAAATCTTCCTAAAAATTGCATCACCAAAACCCCGCTTATTTATAATAGCGATGTGAACTATGCAGATCCAGTAATGATAAAAATCAAGAATGGGCGTGGCTCAAAACTAATAAAATCATACATTTGTATCTTCGTGTGCTGTAACACAAAGGCGGTTCATTTAGAACTGGTATGTGACCTTAATACTGAAACCTTTTTTGCAGCTTTAAAGAGATTCACGGCCCGAAGGGGATAACCCTCGAACATTTACTCCGATATCGGAAATGATTTTGTTGGGGCAAAGGCTGAATTGGATTCATTTTTGTCAAATAAATTAATTCAAAATCACATTAAAGATTCATCAGCTCTGGTCAATACTTCCTGGCATTTCATCCAGCCGCGTTCACCTCACTTTAGAGGACAGTGGGAAGCAGGTGTGAAATCTGTAAAACACCATTTAAAACGAGTTGCTGCAAACACCTTTTTGACATTTGAAGAGTACTACACGTTGTTTACACAAATTGAGGCTGTATTAAATTCCCGTCTTTTATCTTCCGTTACTACTGATCCTAACAACCTCGATGAAAAAATGCAATCTACGAATAAATGTTATGAGTATTTCTAATGGGAATTAAGATTACAAGTTTTCAACCACTAATTACGTTCAAATAATACTTCTTTTACAAAGAAAATCGGAATGTTGACTTTAATTTAATTCGGTAATATTAAAAATTTCGGCTAATTCAAACAGCAATTTTATATTTGGGCATGTAGTTTAAATTTAGTCAAGCTATTAATAGAACTTTTTCTAATTTATAATAATTATAAATCAAATTATAAATGACTTAGAACTTTTTTAAAAAAGGTTTATATCATTTATTTAAAACTTGAGCAGAGAACATAAATATATAAATAGATAATTTGGCGAAATAAAATTTAAATTTGTATGGTACAATTTAGATATATATTTGCAGCAAAATTGAGGCGGGGCTTATAAAGAATGGCTAGTAATTTCACAATATCGCTGCAAGTAATGTCTACTATGTCAATGTTGTCAAATTTATTTAGCCGTTCTGTTATAACGTAAGTTTGGTTACCTACTTTGCAGGTAGCGCTTAAAAGTGTCCAATTACTTTTTTGAGACAGTGTACAAGGAAGCAATAGAGCTCCAGAAAGATAGCAACATTTTAATTGAGACATTAAAATATAGCTTTTTTCCACCTAGAAACATTTATTCAGAGACCGGTCAACCAAGACGTTACAGATCAGTAAAATGAAATAAAGGAAATGAAAACAGTTTTAAAATTTTTCTCAAAAAGCTCATGACATGTTGGCCGAAACGTCAAGCCAAATTTATCAGCGACGCGATAACCAGTCTGGAAAACAAATTTCAAGATTGAACGACTTCTGCTAAAGCCAAAAATCAAAAATATGCTGATGATACAGTGATTTTGCAAATGTTACTAAAATCCGGAAAACCGCATACTATCGGAGAGCAGTTAATTTTGCCAGCAGTTGAAGAGGTTTTAAAAATTGTTTTACTTAAACCTGCATCTGATATCATTAAAAAAATTCCCTTAAGCAACAATACTGTTGAAAGACGCATTGATGAAATGAATTCTGATATTGAAAGTTTTTTGTGTAACGACCCATTTCTCTATACAACTGGACGAGTCAACTTTACCTGGTGATGCAGCAATAAATCTGCCATGGTTAGACGATATCGTGGATTTATAAGCTAGTTAAAACAAAATGTGTCAGAGGTGTTAGCAATGCATTGCGTCATCCATCGACAACGTTTAGTTGCTAAAAATTTGAGTTTTAGATAGCATGAATCTCTTCTTCAATTAGTCATTGATGCAGTAAACCGAACCCAAAGCAACGCGTTGAATACGCGGTTATTTGCGCAGTTGTGTGAAAAAAATGACTTTCATCAATTACTCCTTCTTGATACTAAAGATAAAATTTTAAAAGACAATTTAATGAAGTGGAAAACAGACATCGCCTATTTAACAGATTTTTTTACAAAATTTAATATGGTTAATTTGCAGTTACAAGGCGTCAGTCTAAATTTGATTAAAACAAAGTCCATCTTATAAGCGTTTCTTGCCAGAGTTAAACTAATGAAGCAAAATATTGGACGTGGCGAATTTCCCAGTTCCTCAATTTGTCACAGAGAAACTGCCAGGAAAACGACGTTTCAACCTACGTTCAACATTTAAATGCCCTCTATTCAGATTTTGAAACTAGGTTTGAGAATGTTTTCACTATGGTAATACCACCGTGCATAATTAACCCATATGGTAACATAGAAGAAACGAATACAAGAGGAACTGACTGAACTAAGTACAAACGAAAAACTTTTAGTTTAAAAACGGATATCAACAATTCTGGCTGCAGAACAACATACCCGTTACTTATCCCGTATTATGGAATATAGCGAGGAAGTTTTTTATTTCCTTTCCATTGTCATACCTAGTGGAAAAGGGGTTCAGCGCTGTTACCGATCTCCTAACAAAAAAAATATACTGACTGGACATCATTAGCCAAAGAGAATTAAGATTAAACTTTACAAAATTGACGCCAATTGTTGATAATTTATTATTAAAGCATCAGGTTTATCCTTATCACTAAAAACATTTACTTATTGCTTAGTTTATTTTATATAACAGATACAAAATTTCATTTTGAGTAGTTTTAATTTAAATTCAATTAATAAATGTATAAAACTTAACATGTGTTTTTACTTTAAGTTTTTAACAGTAAACTTCACTACAGTTAGAAATTTACAAAAAATCAATATCAGGTAAGTAAGGGGTCTACCTAAAACTGAAAAACATGGCAAGAGGTCTACGACACAAAAAAGTTTGGAAACCTCTGTGATAGACAAATATCATGGAAAACAGTTTTAAAAATTTTGGTTTATTATATTTTTTTACAATTCCGATTTTAATTTTTACGTCCCCCGAATTATAGGTTGAAAAATCGTCGAATTACATACATAATATGTCTATATATTGTGCACAACATTTATTTCTTCGCTGAGGCTTGAATGTGTATATTAAATGTTCGTGTAAAACTCAGAACTTCTCAATTTCAAAGTTTCACTTTTGATTCAACTACTTCGTCTAGAATATATAAAACACTTAATTTAAGTTAAGAGTTTTCTCACATTTGTCTTAGCAGTAAAACTTTCTATAACTGAAATAAGTATAATTCATACGTAAAAACATGTAAATTTTTGTATATTATTTTAATTTTATACAACTACAGCATTTAGGCAATTACCTATACTGAAAGTACAAAATTTGTTTTTAGTTGAACTATAAATTCTATTTTAATAAAGTTTGTGATTGTCAAAGCTTTTTGATATTGACGAAATTTCTTGTTTTAAAGCCTACCTGGTTAGGATTCGTACGCAAATATACTGAGTATATGAGGAAACATCTAAATAATTCTCCAATCGTAAAAAAATTTAAAAAATGTTAAACAAGCATTCGATTAAGTATCTTTTAATATTTTTTTTTTGTAAAAACCGTACTTGTTGTTTTGGTTTTCTGATATTTAAATCAAACGCGAGAATTTGTGTGAAAGAAGTTTTACGACGGCACGGCGCGTGCCCTATATCCTATTTACCCTTATACGTTCGGCGGTCGTATAGCACTCTTTGTTTTTTTTAAAAGCGATACGTTTTTCCAAAATAAGGATTGCAAGATAGTGGGCGACATATCGATAGAATTAAAATACCCATGCAGCAAACCTATTTTACCAGTGATTGTTATTTCGATCGTTACCTTCAACCATTAAAATCTGATAGCGATTGGTCGTTAAGTATAACCAGAGTGTTACAGCATCAGGCCAATGAGAATAACAAATATACTATTACCCTAAAACGTTGCAAGATAGAAGACAGTTGCACATATACATTTTTATAGAGGAAAAAATTTTTTACTATAAGAAAGTCCGCGGAAGGGTACAATTACTTTCTATAGTTTAGAAGATACAAGTGTGCAAAGTTACACGATAATGTCTTACATTACATTAAAATTCAATAACTCTGAAACTATTAGATATAATTATACCTTCCCGCAAACTTTTTTGCAGTAAATTTTGTGCTCTATAAACATGTTTATAAGCAATTCTTATCTATATTGTACCGTTTTTGCAGCGTGCAAGGCGGAAGCTCGCGCGGATCTAATTCTGCAATTACTATAATTATTTTTTATTACTGTTAAGTGAAATTAAGACTTATTGTATTTTTAAAACATAAAACAAATCATAAGGAATAACTTGTTTAATAATAATAAACATTGCATCCGAAAAATACAAAAAATGAAGTGAAATTGGGCACCACCGCAAGTTTCAGATTTGTTTCATCTGAGCGTTTCATCGTTTCGTTACACAAGCCTTCGAATCAAGCTCCCTATAAGTGTTTTCAACACTAAAAGCTGATTAATTTATATTATTTTTGTATTCCTATCTACATTTTCTTATAACGAGATCTCTTTTTGATAGAAACTTACAACTGACTTGGAACTGTCATTTCGATGACAATTTTTCAATTGTTTTATGAAGTTGTTGAGAGGTTGGAGCAGACTCTTATAATTGTTTTGTTATTTGTTTGGTTTTGTTATTTTTTTATCCGTTTGGATAAAATAAATGTGTATGTATGTAGAAAAATATTCTTAATTTAACTTCAAGAGTTTGGATTAGTTGCTTATAACTCAAAACTGAGATATATATTTAATAGAGGGCTTGTTTAAATCCAAAACATCTTTGTTTGAAGTTTTTTTTACGTGTAAAATGTGTATTTCTAAACTTTACGTCAATGTATAGAGAATATGCTTTTAAATCACAAAACACCACACAATACACACTATAATTATTTTGTGTTTAATAAATTGTTCCATAGTCAATCGTTATTGTTTGACATTAATTTTATGCATAGTTCCATTTATTAGGTACAGTAGAATAATATGCTATGTATAATCGATTTCTAATTGTCAGGGATTTACATTGTTACATTAATGTTGCATCTGGCTTTTCACTCAGCGAAATTAATAAACGTAAGCTACTGGTTTTAAAATTATTTACGCATTTTGCAACTAATAGAATCAGCTGTCTTTAGATAACGATCAGAGTATTAACAGTTAACATGAAGTGATTAATTATATATTTACACGTTACCAGCACCAAGACGACACCGTTGCATAATAATTATTCAGAATTGTTATAGATATTTTTAGTACAGTGATAAGTGATCATCATTAATCATATCAAACACATTGTTTGAAAACACATTAGTTTTAAACGCTCAAACTTGAGTACAATGTTTATAATTAAAAAAAAATTTTCATTGAAAAAAAATTGTTACACATTGTATCAACCAAATGACTGCTTAAGATCGTACCTATTCACATTCTAATAGTATGGGGTGTTTTCCATTAGAAGCTTAAAGCAAATAAACCATTGTAATTTCATTACCTGTCTAGCTAAAGAAATAATAGAAATACCAGATTGGTATTCATTATACAATTTTAAATGTATTTAATATTTAAAAAGTGTAATTTAGAGAATTTATACCTTATGCAAGCTATTAATTCTAGAATTTTTGTTTATATCAGATATTTATATAGAATATTGCTTCTACTAATGCTACTATCATTACTGATCAATTAAATAAAAAACCATATCGTTCTGTTCTTTAGTACAAAACGACCTTCAGATTCTAAAATGAACACTATTCAAATTTTTTGTGAAATAACGATTTACTTTATCGTTGTAAAAACTGAAAAAAACGTTTTTTGTAGTACTGTCGACTAATTTAAATCATCGTTTTAAACTGAACTAAATTTAAACAAGTTTTAAGTAGATTAATACCTAATCGCTTCTCTTATCAGTTAGTAGTTTTATTATAGAAATATGCTTATTTAATACATAAAACGTTACAATTAATATTTCGTATATATGTCGTTAACCTGTTCAGCATCAAGTTAATTAATTTTTGCAGTAGTCGGATTCTCGGAAACGTTCCCAAAGTTCATTTGCAACTTGCGTTATATTTTTTAAATTCAGAGGCGTAGCTACATATACAGCGCCCTGGAGCAAATCTGTACTCCTTCTTTTTTTCTCACAAATATTCCAATAAAATTCTAAATTTTCTAGTCTTTATTTTTTAATTTCAATTTTAAACATTATTTAATGACAATTGATTTAAACTTTTTAAATATATGAATATATGTTATAAATCTTAAAACTGTTAATCGGTCAATTAATTTACGCAGATCAAGTTGACCAACAATTGGTTTTTCAATTGATATTGTGGCCAAAGTGCTAAGACGGGATTAAGACATACTGCTTCGTAAATATCTTTTGGGAGAAACTGGGGTGTGAATTAAGAGTACTTCAGCAACTTCTCGTATAGAAGTAATTTGTCTTTATTGAATAAAAAAAAACACATTTTAAATCTTGTTAATTGTGGTCCAAAACTAAAAGAAATATCTGAAGAATAAGCCAATTTCAACAATTTGGAATGAACCAAAATAGTTTTATCAGATGATGCGACAAGATATACTAGCAATAAACATTTAAAAAGTCTACTTACTTTACGCACGGATTTTATTTTAATATTGAAACGTTCGAGAAATTATTTACAAATGCAAGAGCCTTCTAGAAGCTGTCTAGAAGATATAGCGAAAAGTAGGGAACGCTCGAGAAGCATTCGCCGATGTCTATAAATGCCGAAGATGGAAATCGTAGGTCAGTTATTGTCGAAACGCGAATGCAGCTGTATTAAGAAGATTATGCAAGTGAAGATAAATAAGTGATTAGCACGTGCGAAGTTTTAAATAAATAACAGTGTACACCGAATCGAGTGAACGTAACCTATAGTGTAAACAAACAATTGTGAAGCTACCCGCGGACGTTATCTTATCTCGTGTTAGTGATAGTGTTATACAACGGTCAGATATAAATTATAGTGTAAGTGTTTTTATTAAATATTATTAGATTTTAATTAGTTCGGTTAATTTAAACGTGTACATATTTCTAGAATAAGTAAACATAGTAGTTAGTCGTTTTAAATAAATTAGTTAATAAATAAATACGTAACAATATTTAATTGAGTAAATACTGAAACGATCGAGAAATTACTTGCAAACGCAAGAGCCTTCTAGAAGGCTGTTATCTATCTTCTAGAAGTTATAGCGAAAAGTGAGGAACGATCGAGAAGGATTTCCGTATGTCTATATATAGCTACGAGACAGATCGTAAGTCAGTTATTGTCGAAACGCGAATGCAGCTGTATTAAGAAGATTATCAAGTGAAAATAAATCGTTAGCACGTGTTTGTCTACATAAATAAATCGAGAATAATCGTGTATGTGATAATTAGTGTAAACAAGTGTGAAATCCGAGGACGTTATCTTATCTTAAGTGATATAAATTATAGTGTAAGTGTTTTTATTAAATATTATTATTAGATTTAATTAGTTCGGTTAATTTAAAAGTGTATATATTTCTAGAATAAGTAAACGTAGTTTTAATCGTTTAAATAAATTAGTTTTTAATAAATAAAGACGCAACAATACTATGTCAATTACTTTATTAAAAAACTTTCACTTTAAAACATTCTTTACTATTTTGAATGGGCTCATCCAGTTTGTCAAATTTTTTTTTACTAATCTTAAACATCCTTAAAAAAATATTTTACGTAATCTTAAACACAAAGATTTTATCCTATTAACTAAACTTAGTATATAATATTAATTAAAATTATGCACAAGTTAATGTATATTACAATACAAAATCGACATCAATGTTTTTAAAAATTTGTCGTGTTTAAGTTTCTTTCTTAAAAATTTTGTTGGTAATAAACAAACAGGGTTCAGAATAAATTAAAAAAAACTATTTTAAGTGGAAAAGAAACACACTTTGAACTTTATTAAAGGTATTTTTGTTTAAAAAAATAACTTATTTATTTTAAAAAAACGTATTTTACTAAAATAATTGAATCGTTTGGTTAAACTAAATTACTTAACTAAATACATATACAGGTGCGCCAAGTTCGTCGGTGGTTTCGAAGGTTTGATGTTGCGACAAAACCTGAATTAACAGAAAGGCATGTTTAAGCAAGAATTAGATTCTGTCAAAATAATTTGTACAGAGACTGGAGTACGGTGATTTTTACAGCCGAAAAGGTATTTTCATTGACACAAGAGTCGTCTATGACACTTTGGCGACCACGAAATACAAGATTTGGTACCGAACATGTTCGTAAAATTCGAAAAAGTGGAAGAATTTCTGGTGGATTTTGGGGGTGGATTTCAAAAGCTAGGCTGGGTGAATTGGTTCTAGTTTCTCCACCACAATTTACGTCTAAAAGTTACGTTAGAGTGCTAGACGAAATTTTGGTGCCAAGTGTGCAAACACTGTATCTAGAAGAAGAATTGGTAGAAATTGTTATTGTCTAAGACAATTTGCCAATTCATAAAATCAGAATTGTAAATGAATGGTTAGAGGACAGAAACGACGTAATTTCTTTAAAATGGCCAGCAAAATCTCCCGATTTAAACCCCATCGAGAATATGTGGGTAGCTATGAGCAATAATTACCTTGACATTCCGGCCAGAAACTTAAATAATATAGTGCAAACTGCAAATGAAGTTTGGGAAAGTTTCCGAGGATCGAACTTCTACGAAAAATAAATTAACTTGATGCCAAACAGCTTAACAAAATGTTTGGTAAATAACGGTTTATATACGAAATATTAATTAGTTTGAGTATTTTATTTATAATATAAACGTATTTTTATAATATATGTACTATATACTATATTTAAATGAATGTGGTTTGGTTGAAACAATGATTTAAATTAGTCAATATTACTACAAATATGATAAAGTAATCGTTATTTTACGAAAAATGTAAATGATATTAATTTTAGAATCTGAAAGTCGTTTTGCACAAAAGAACAGTACGATATGGTTTTTTATTTAATTGACTGTTTGAAGTATTTTCACAGTATTCATATTGAAGTATTTTGCTATTAAATACATTAGCACAGCCAATAAAAATGTTATTCCGAATGTGCAATTAATATAACATTAGTGATAGTAGCATTAGTGGAGGCAATACTTTATATGAATATTTGATATAAGAAATAAAAATTTTAGAATTATTAGCTTGTGTAAGATATCAATTCTCTAAAAACGCATTTTAAGTATTAGATACATTTAAAATTTGAAATAAATGCCAATCTGACGTACCGTACTTATTATTATTTACAGATCACTAAGCTTAAATTTTTATTATTTTATTGAACTATGTAGGTAATAAAATTACAATGCTTTATTTGCTTCAAACCTTTAATGAGAAACACTATACTATTAGAATGTGAATAGGTCCGATATTAAGCGGTCATTTTGGTTGAAGGCGAGTGTACATACAACAAAAATTACATAACATCTAATAAAATTATAAAAGCGTTAAGAAAGTTCTTAGAGCAACTCGGTGAAAGTAAATATAAAAACAATTTCTAATATACGTAGAAATGTTTAAACCACACAAAAGTTGTATAGCAGATTTTTTTTTCATTTTGAATGTATGCGCCAGGAGGTAAGTTTATAAATGTCGCCTAAAGTATTGTGCTTTTTTCAGGAACTTGTATTGTTACAACTCAACCTTCTTAAAAAGTTTTTTAATTAATGTTTTGCTAACAATATTGTCACGCGACTTTTTTTTCTTGGCGTTTGATTTATTTTTAGGTTGTAAAATATACAAACTTTTTAATTTTTTGTTTGAGTTTTAGAAACTTTAATTGATTTGATTTTACACTTGCGTTGGTTTAAATTTAATAATAAAAAAAATACAAAATTTAATGAAAAAATATTTGTAGGGGGAAGTTATTTTTGTATTTCGTGAAAGCGCTTTTTATTGTTGTATGGATTTAAAATGTTTTTATTGTCAATTTAAAGCTTACGTTTTTTCTTATTTTATTTACAGTATACGTCTTCAAAAATTACATTATCTTCTTAAGATAGAAAATTTGTTAAAATTAAATTGTAAGTTGTGTCTTCATGTAATTGAATGGATTATACAATTATTTAAATGGCAATATTTTAGAAACATCAGATTTGAATATGTTATATATGAATTTGTCTTCATCGTATTTTAATTGAAGTATAAATATTAAAATCAGCTTTTATTTGTATTTGTTTGTATTATAAAAAGGTATAAAAAAGCAAGATCATTAAAATTAAGCGATACTTAAATAATAAAAACAGAATCGGGGATCAATATTCTATTATATTTAAATCGATTTTATTATTTTGTAGTTTTAACAAATATTGATAAGTGGTAACGAGTATATGAGTTTGTTTAATATGGCTGAAAGTAGCACACAGTATCAAATAAAAATACAAAAATAATTTACACATTTAAAAACAAAGAGTAAGTAAGAAATTTAATCAAAACTAAAAGTTATGCAGCTTAAAGTCAAAAATAAATTTGAAAATCTAGTAATTTCAGTAATAAAATGTGTAACAATTTTTTTGTGGTAACTTTAATTGCATTTAAATTGTAGTACTGTCAATTTATTATTCAATTTTGTAATGCAAATAATTGGTGTAAAATAAAAACAGAAAGACCATTTCTTTAATTTTGATTTTTTGTCAATTTGATGTGAAAATCTGGTTGAAAATTTCATAGAATTTTCCAAACGTTGCAAAACAAACGGCAAGTTGCGTTTATCAGAGTGCGTTATTATAAACTCATTTTTACAACCTACAGTTAATTTAATTAGTTAGTATAGTTTAGTTAGTATAATTGTAAGAAGTAAGTGTGTGGTGATTAGTCAGTAATGACTACCCCCCCGTCCCATAGGAGTGGGCAGCCAACAAACTTAATGAGTGACGTATCTTTTGTATGTGATGATAGTGGTAGTGTATCTAGTGGTTCATCAATTAACCATGAAAATATGGAAAGTAGCGGAGTCGAAATTCATAATAAAAATGTTGCAAACGTGCTGGCTGATAAGGAAAATACAATTCGGACGTTCAACCTTACAAAAGATAAGTACTACAACCTTTCAAATATTTATGTGTATATGGAAAGAAATGATAAACAAAATTTTGGTAGATTGCATCCATTAACAATCGGTCATCTATTACATAAAAAACTAAAGTTGGCAGACGTTATAACATCAATAACTAAAGTTGGGTATAATAAAGTGAAAGTTGGATTAAAATCAGTTGCAGACGCTAATAATCTAGTAAAAAACAAACAATTAATAACAGAGAATTTAAAAGCGTATATTCCAAATAATTTGCTATTTCGTAAAGGCATTATTAGAGATGTGGACATTTCTTTTGGCGAAAATTACATTAAAGACAATATTCAAACAAGAATTGATATCAACGAGGTCAAAAGATGAACCCGCAAAATTACTAAGGCAGATAACGTAGAATTTGTACCTATTTATTCAGTTCTATTAACATTTGAAGGAAATTACCTACCAAATGAAGTACGTATTGATAGCGTTATATTTCCAGTAGAGCCGTACGTACAAAAAGTGATTCAGTGCTTTAAATGCTTTAGGTATGGCCACGTCGCCAAACAATGCCGAAGTACACACTGTTACTGTGTCAACTGCGGTAAAATCAAATATACTAATCACGAATGTGATGCTAATAATTCTAATTGCGTTTCATGTAAATTAAATAATCATAAATCTATTTCTAAAGAATGTCCCCTGTACCAAAGACAATTATCAATTAAAAACAAATGACCATCACTAACAGGTCATTCGCAGAAGTCAACAAATCACTAGACTCGTCTTACGCTAGTATGACTTCGATAAATAACTTTAATCTTCTAAATGGCTTAGAAGAAGAACAATTTCCTACACTAAATCAATCACAAATTAAACGTAGACGCGTTGAAACAAGCAAAAAACTGCATCCCAGTTATATCTCTAATAACCAACCTCACAAAAAAAGGAAAGCTTATTCTCCTCCTTCTAGAGAAATACAAAACGAACCTATGTTTCCATTTAGTATCGGTCCATCTGCACCTATAATCAACAATAATCAAGAAGAAAAAATCAGCATTAATAAAGAAGCATTTATTGAGCAACTATATACATTTTTTGCTAGAACTTTAGCCGATTTGGGTAAAAATTGAAACTATAACGTAGCTGCTTCAAACTTTGTCAAAACTAGTTGGAAAAACAGTTTAATAAAAATTTTTGATAATTTACAAATAAATTCCTATTATGGCTAGCCAAATCAAAAAAATTAAGATTATGCAATTGAATGCTCGTTCTGCAAATGCTAACAAAAACAGATTGACATATTTTTTATCCAGCAATAATATCTACATGGCTATAATTAGGGAAACTTGGTTTAAACCAAATCAACTTGTGATATACAAAAACTATAATAATCTTCGTAAAGACCGCATAGATGGTAAAGCCGGCGTGGCTATTTTTATTAAAGATACCATCCCTTATTCAGAAATACAATTCCCTAATAATTTTGATTCTAATATTATGGTTGCGGGCATAACAATATCAGTTTGCCACAAAAACTATTCAATTGTGTCGATTTATAAGCCGCCAAACGTTCACTACAAAGAATTAGACTGGAGCCATATTTTTAATAATGTGGTAAGCCATGGAATCATAGGAGGAGATTTAAATGCTCAACATAATGCTTGGGGGTCAGAAATTACAAACTCATCAGGATTATAAGTTGCAGAGATCGTAGATGAATTAGGATTAGTAATTTTAAATAACGGTAAGCCAACTTGAATAACTTCTCCACAAACACATGTCTCAGCTCCTCACGTTACAATAAGTACTCCAGACATAGCCCCAAATATCAATTGGACTAATGAGTCTGATTCCCTAGGATCAGATCATTTTCCAATCTTAATAGAATTAAATTCAAACTGTTTATTGGACGACATGATTTATCCAAAACGCAAATGGAAAATAAAAAACGCAAATTGGCAATTATTCGAAGATATATGTAACGACTTCTTTTGCAAAAATTTGTCGGATTTTGATTGTACTGAAGATAAATACAATTTTTTTTATAAAAAAGGTAGAAGAAGCGGCTAAAATGTCTATTTCAGTTAATAAACCATTTAAACCCAAAAATCGCTTTAGCTCTCCTTGGTGGGATGAAGAATACGAGGTGTTCCTAAAAAAAGGAAAAATGCTATTACGTTGTACAAAGAGAACAGTAGTTTAGAAAACTATATCAAATGTAAACGTAGTTTTGCTGAAGCTAAGGGATTGTTTAAAGCCAAAGCACGACATGGTTGGGAATTGTGGTGTAATAAATTAAATAAGAACACTTCCATCAAGAGCTTGTGGAATCAAGTAAAAAAATTCAAACGAGTTCCGTTAAAAACACAGAAAAGCGACAATTTGGAATGGACCGAATCGTTTTTCGGCAATATTTTCCCTCCGTCATCATGTTTACCTTTAGTTGATACTTCAAACCGTCTAATGGAGACAAAATCGCCTCTTTTTAATCAATCTTTTACGCTAACAGAACTCAATTGGACAATGAAAACTTCAAACTATGCTCCAGGTCTCGATGACATTAGTTCCTCAAGGATTGCCCATTTATCTACCAATGTAAAATCAAATTTATTAGACATTTATAACGATGTTTGGATACACGGCAAAGACATCCAATCGTGGAAACAAATATTAATAATACCAGTACTCAAACCTAATGAAAATCCAAATTACGCTGACTCTTACAGGCCCATTTCTCTACTTTCATGCGTGTTGAAAATCTTTGAAAAATTAATTAAATGCAGACTAAAATGGTTTTAAAAAAAAAGAAGTTGCTTAGCTCCTAATCAGTTTGGTTTTAGGCGAGATTTTGGTGCTATCGATGCATGTGCCTCAATAGTAACAGACATCCAAAAGTGTTTTTCTTCTAACGATTACATGGGAGCAGTTTTCCTAGATATAAAAAGTTCATACGAATCTGTAAATCTCCATCTATTAAAAGATAAGCTGGTTACCTTAGGAATACCTAAGCACACTGCATTTACAATTATTAAAATATTTTATGGAAGAGCAATATATATAAGAACCGAAAGCGGGGTCCTCGGTCCCCGATACTGGATTACCCCAAGGTCCATACTAAGCACAATATTGTTTAATATTAACACCTTAGAACTGCATTCTTTAGACGGCCGTTATTCAAACTTTATACAATTTGCTGATGATTTTCGCATATATTCCATACAACGACGATCTAAAGTTAACCTCAACTCTGCTTTAACATTATACAATTCTTGGTTTGACAACAATGGTTTTACAATTTCTGAAAAAAAATCAACAGTAATCTTCTTTTCTAGACATAGAATTCCTGTCACAAATTATGTAAGGCTAGCAAACTTAAAATTTCCAGTTTTGCCTACTGTTAAGTACCTAGGAATAATCCTAGATACAAAACATACATGGAAACCACACATAGATTATATAACAACAAAATGCGAAAAAGGAATTAATTTTCTTAGAATGGTAGCAAAAACTTGGTGGGGTGCTGATCAAAAAACATGTTTATTATTTTACAGAAGTTTTGTGCGCGCTATATTATATTATGACTGCGTGCTTTATGGCAATGCAAACAAAACGTTATTAACTCGCATAGACAAAATTCAAAATAAAGGCCTAAAAATAAGCTTAGGGGCTATGAGCTCAACTCCCATAGAACCTTTAAGAGTGGAATCTTTAGAAACTCCATTACAATTACGACGAGAGTTTTTATCAGAAAAATTTATTTTAAAATCTGTAACAAAAAAATTTAAATTAGTAAAAGAAATTTGCAAATTAAACGACTTCGATCTCTGCAACAAATATTGGGAGAAACAAAAATCTATTCCTCTTTGTGCAGCATTTAAAGTGCAACAATCTCTTAACTGGTCTTGAAGAATTATATCCGAAAATACCATCGTACGAATTCTATCATCTTTCATTTATCCCAGAAGTCACCATACCTATCTACAGCAATACTTTCAGTATTTGCAAAATCGTATTTATGGAAGAAGTAACAAAATTACACTTTGATATCTGTATTTTTACGGACGCGTCAAAGTTTCAAGAAGGTACTGGAGCCGCCTTCCTAGTCAAAAATTCGCACGTTACAAGAGAGTATCAACTACCACCAGAGATCCGTTTTTTTCTGCTGAAGCATTTGCTATTCTTCAATCCATAGAATACATAGGTAAAATGAAATTTCAAAATGGTTTAATAATAATAGATTCTCTGTCAGCACTCTCTTCCATCAAAACCAGCTACAACCCAAATGAAAAAATAAACCCGATAATCTTGCAAATCAAGAAAACACTTTATCAATTCTATTTAACTGGAATTAGTATAAAATTTATGTGCGTCAAAGCCCATAATGGAGTTTTTTTTTCGAAGAAGTGAATACATTAGCAAAAAAGAGCGCTATCGATGGCAGAATAGTGCCGTTATACCTAAACCTAGAAGTGTGCATAAATTTAAGAAAATCCGCAACAAGAAAGAATTGGGAAGATTATTACAAACGTTACTGTATGGAACATCCTACGCAGTATACTTTAATACAATCAAAAATACCTATTAATAATTGGCATAATTTTACTAATATCTCTAGAAAATACACGGTGTCCAGAAAGGGTGGGGGGTATTTGTATCGGCGTTGTCCGAGTAATGGCGCGATTGGTAGGGGGGTGGATAAGATAGGGTGCTCCGCCATTATTTGGAGTGTATACAACGATAATCAACAGATTGAAGTTTGGACACGGCTGTTTTCCATCTCATTTAGCACGATTAAAAATTATTCCATCTAGTCTATGTGAACACTGCAAAGTGGAAGGAGATTTAAATCATTTATTGTTTAATTTATTTTATTTTATTAACAAAAAACTTTAATTGCATTTAAATTGTAGCACTGTCAATTTATTATTCAATTTTGTAATGCAAATAAATTGGTAGGTACTATAAACTAAAATGAACAAAGCCGATGAATTACTATTAGGGAAATAACATATAATTTAAAATAGAGTAAAATAAAAACAGAAAGACCAGTCCTTTAATTTCGATTTTTTGTCAATTTGATATGAAAATCTGTTTGAAAATTTCATAGAATTTTCCAAACGTTGCAAAACAAACGGGATTAGAACAGATTGTGTACGGCATATGTCACCCTATAAAAATTGTTAAAATTAACAAAAAGTCAGTGTGATTTTAAATAATTATGAATTTTCAGTTGGTTAACGCTCTCAACAGGTTTTTTGCTCACTTACATAGTGACAACAATTTTGAGTACATTTGTAAGTACGCACATGTTATAATATCTCTAGAATTTACTACATTTACTAGGAGAACTGCAAAAAAACTAGTATGCGTAAGTCATACTAAAGCTAGATTTACACAATGCAATTTCTGAAGCAATTTAATTTTACTACGATAAAACTGCAGTTCTACTTCACATGTTGCAACATTCTTGCATATAAAGCTGACCACGTTTAGTTCTTTCGATTTTTGCCAACTAAAACCACGTTGTGGTAGTGGCAATTTTGCAGAATACTGTGATATCACATAACTAACATAACCTATAGTGTAATAAAGTTTACTAAACAAAAATGTATGACGAAAACAAAATTGAGTAGTTAACATTGATTGTTATGCTTGGTGGATCTTTTATGGTGTTGAATTGTCCCACAAGCAGTAAATGGTGGACTAAGCCATATATAAAAAAAACGTAACAATATGGGAAATTTGCTTTTAGTACATAAAGGAAACGTGCATAGTTTACTTTGAATTATCCACAACAAAAAAAAACGATAACGAAAAGCTTACAATGCATGTGTATCAATCCATATTTTAGTGATACATTTAAAAAAATTCAGTAATTAAACTTTATATTCTAGCTTATTTTTACTTATTTATTTACAATTGCTAATATTTTGTTATACTTTGTCAATTATAGTTACTGCTTCTAAAAACAATAATAAAATTGGGTAAATACATGTTTATTCAAGCGCAAATAAACATATTAATAGTTCTATCTGCAGATTAATTAAATAAGAAAGCAAAGAAACATTAATAAAAACCTTTTGAAATACAATAAAACATACGTGACGTAGTGCAACTACTTCTTGAACTAAATAACCGATCAACCGTATTTTGATAATTACAGTATGCGAACTTCTGAAAAGAACACAAACAAACATTTGACAAACGTCTAACTTTAATGGCATAAAACAGATGAGTACTTAACAAATAGTATAAAGTAAGCGAACATGGACTAAAAGACCCACTAGACGCGAAAACTCAAATTTGCATTTAAACGCTTCAATCTGCTAATAGTGGCTACTCAAATAGTTTTAATATAAAGAGTGAATTTTGTTGGGATGGCTACAAAAGCTTTTATTTGTTACTATTTTTTTATAAGTCAATTCAGTTGCGATGTTGTAAAACTTTATCAGTGATTATTTAATGTAAACAACTTAACTTGAACTTATGTCATTTTGCTAAAAAAACAAGCTTTGCTAATTTAACATTTAGTTATGTTATAAAAATTTCGAGGGTTTGTCTGATGCTGACTCTAACTGATCCCAATAGATCATTAATTAAACATATTAACTAAATGAGATCATATTATTGTTGAGTTTTTAGAAGTACATAAATACACTACGCTAAACAATTAACAAATTTTTCAATCAAAGATAATTTAAAAAAAAGTTAGGAAAAAATAAATAGTTGCAAAGCACTCACTTAAGATTCTTCACGTACTATATTGTCGTCAAAAATTTTTTTAGTGTTGAAAACACTTATAGGGAGCTTGATTCGAAGGCTCGTGTAACGAAACAATGAAACGCTCAGATGAAACCAATCTGGAACTTGCGGTGGTGGCCAATTTCACTTTTTTTTGTATTTTTCAGATGCAATGTTTATGATCATTAAACAAGATATTCCTTATTATTCAATTTATGTTTTAAAAATATAATAAGTCTTAATTTCACTCAGCGGCACTGAAAAATAATTATAGTAATTGCAGGATTAGATACGCGCGAGCTTCCGCTTAGTACGCTGCAAAAACGGTACAATATAGATAAAAATTGCACATAAACTATTTATTGAGCACAAAATTTACTGCAAAAAAGTCCGCGGGATTGTATAATTATATCTAATAGTTTAAGAAGAGTTACAGAATTTTAATGTAATGTAAGACATTATCGTGTAACTTTGCACACTTGTATCTTCTAAACTATAGAAGGTAATTGTACCCTTCCGCAAACTTCTTTATAGTAAATTTTGTCCTCTATAAAAATGTATATGTGCAACTTTCCTCTATCTTGCAACGTTTTAGTGTAATAGTTTATTTCTTATTCTCATTGGGTTTACTTTATTCAGCCTGATGCTGTAACACTTTCGTTATGCTTAGCGACCAATCGCTATCAGATTTTAGTGGTCGAAGATAACGATCGACATAAGAATCACTGGTAAAATAGGTTTGCTGTATTGGTATTTTAATTAATTAAATTTAATATGTCGCCCAATATCTTGCAATCCATATTTTGGAAAAAAGTATCGCTTTAAAAAGAGTGCTATACGACCGTCGAACGTATAAGAGTGACTATAATACAGGGCACGCGCCGTGCCGCCCTAAAACATCTGACCAGTAGATTTTGAAATAGAAAAAAATCCAGACTAAAACTACCTGGTGTAAAACAAAATTCCAATGTTTGCAGCGACTCTACAAAAATTAAAATAAAGGAAGGTTTACACGCAATATTTAGTTAAATTAATACAGATAATTTAAAATCAAATAATAACAGTAACGAAAACGTTCAAATCCGCATACTCAAAACTACTAACAATATAAGGTTACTTTGGAGCAAGTTTCTTTACATTTCTACGCGCTTTTGATTGTTCTTGTTTTTGCCTTTCCTTTAACTCCTTTTCTAAAATCTTTTGCAGTTTTTTACGTAGATTTGTTTGTGATTTTTAAATCTCTAAACATTCCCACATCTAAAAGTTGCAGAGAATGGGTAGAATGCGGCGGTAATTTTAAGATATTAATTACATTAGTATTGCTAACTCTATGTCAACTGAAATAAGCAATAAATGACCAACGACAATTAACAATGCTAGAGGATCATTTGAAATGTTTGATAAAAAACATTTTTGAAAGTTTACTCAATCTTTTATCAACAAGATTAGGCTGACTGGGCAACCAGGATTCAATTCTGTGTTTCGTTTTAAATACCGCAAGTAGAGAAAACTATTATAATAAAAATTAATTATTTTAATTTAATTATTTAAATAATTGCGTAATTCTTGTGACCTACTTTAAGAACCACTGCTTTAGAAATTAGATGTTATTGTTATCAAATTTTAATATGTTTTAGTAAAGAGTATATTAAGTTGTATGTTTGGTAATATTTTTAGTCAAATAAAATTGTCTCTAAAGCTGTTTTATCAAATATAAAATTCATAATAATAAAAGATTTAATAAACATTTTTAAATTTTATTGCTAAAAGAACTAGAAAGCAATGTTTTATTTCAGCTGAAATAATAAAACGAGTTATAAAAATTAAACAGTGTAGAAAAAATTTTGCAGTACTAATAACCAAAGCAAAGCAAAGTATTGATATAGAAGAAGAATTTTTTTACACATGTAAATTGAAACATATATAATCAATAAATTTGCGTTCACTTAAGTTTAGCTTAGGTAAACGAAAAGAACGACACAGTAAACTATATAAAAAACCATTTACATACTGAATTAGTAAAATCTAAGTCAAGTGACTGATAACTATGTTAATTTAAGAATATTATCAGACTATAGGTACGTTAAAGTTTTTTTATTAGAAAAAATAAAATAGTTGATGCAAATATTGATTTTGCAATTTTATTTTTTATATTGTGCTGCTTTAATTTATTATCAAAACTTCTTAGAATTAATGGACATAGTTTTACTTTATTTACAGTAAATGTTGCACTTGCGTATTAATATTTGCCCGAGTATTTCAATTTTAGTTTCATACACTGCAGTATATTATCCTCAATTTAACTTCATATGACAAAGGATTTGAAAAGAAAATAACTTTTGAACGCTTTACATTTTACTTATTTCAAGTTATCTTATTATTGATTTGTGGTTTCTGCTGATTTACAAAAACGTTTAGACAGGTACTTATTTCAACTTAATTTACAATGTCTTTCTAGACAGACGTATATTCAAAGCAGATTTAATTACTTTAACTAAGCATTATTATGTGATATTTTTCGATATGTTGGTACTTTAAAATCTGTGAGTCTGTCTCTCGCAGAAGTATGAAAATGCTGTAAAATTTTTTTTTAAAAACAAAAGTAAATCCAATTTTCAGTTCAGATCAGAGGTTCCTAAACTTTTTTGTGTCGTAAACCCCTTGCCATGTTTTTTAGTTTTGGGTAGACCCCCTACTTACCTGCTATTAAGTTTTTATAAATTTCTAACTGTAGTAAAGTTTAGTGTTAAAATCTTAAAGTAAAAACACATGTTAAGTTTTATACTTTTATTCATTGAATTTAAATTAAAACTACTCAAAATAAAATTTTGTATCTGTTATATAAAATATACGTAACATAAAATAAACTAAGCAATAAGTAAATGTTTTTAAGTGAGAAGGATGAACCTGATGCTTTAATAATAAATTATCAACATTTGGCGTCAATTTTGTAAGGTTTAATCTTAAATCTCCTCGGCTAATGATGTCCAGTCTGTTTCTTTGTTTTGTTAGGAGATTGGCAACAGCGCTGAACCCCCTTTCCACTAGGTATGACGATGGAAAGGAAATTAAAAATTTCCTCGCTATATTCCATAATACGGGATAAGTAACGGGTATGTTGTTTTGCAGCCAGATTTGCTGATATCCATTTTTAAACTGAACCTTAAGTTCTTTGTTTGTACTTAGTTCAGTCAGTTCCTCTTGTATTATGACGTTCGTTTCTTCTTCTCGAATAGGTAATTCAATAATACCGGGAATAAAAAACAGATTCAATGAAGTAAATGTGAATGACCGAGGTGAAATGCTAAATGATTTTTGCACCCACAATGATTTACGAATAAACAATACTTTTTTTGAGCACAAAAGTCAACATAAAGTGTCATTATGTGAAAGTAAAGCCAACTTAACTATAGATTACATAATAACTAATAGAAATATAAGACCAGAGCAGATCACAGATGTAAGAGTCTTAACATCGGCAAACATAGGCTCAGACCATAACCTTATATTGGAAAAAGTAACTATGATGAAACCACCACCAAAGAAACATAGTCAATTAGCAAATCAAGAAAAGTTCAAGATTGAATCATTCAGGAACCAAAGTACTATCGATCTGTATCAACGACGTCTCAAACAAAATCTAGATAATAACATAATTATCCATGGTGAATCCCCCGACATCATGTGGGAAAAACTAATATAACAAATGCAGTCAAAGAAGCAATTAGAATAAGCATTCTAAAAAAATCAAACAATAGAAAGAATGGAAAACCATGGTTTACACCTAAAATTAAAGAGTTAGCACAAGAAAAGAAAAAAGCACATCTTCGATATAAATCGAGCAAGACACCTCGAGACTACATTCAGTAGATCGAAATTAGAAACAGAGCAAACGACAGAATCCGACAAATAAAGAGGGAGTATTGGGAGAACTTCAGTAGAAAAATGGAGAACGATATGTATGGATCCCAAAAACGAATCTGAAAGATATTGAGAGCGTCAAAGAGAAAAGTTAATGAAACCGTACAAAGAGACAAAATATCCTTAAAAGAATGGACCGATCATTTCAGAACACTATACTCGAGCAACAATATATTAAATGAAGGCAAAACAATCCCAAAACCTATCCGCAAGACACCATTAAACACCGATGGATTAGTAGTACTAACTACCGAAAAAGTACTAGATGAGATGAGAAAATTGAAAAATGAGAAGTCACCTGGCCCGGACAACATATCCAACGAGCTGTTAAAACAAGGAGGTGAAAACTTAGCAGGTCAACTTGCTGACTTATACAACAACATATTAGAAAATATAGCTATACCAACCAGTTGGAGGGACAGTACGACTATACCGTTGCACAAAAAGGGAAGCCTATGTAACCCAGAAAACTACCGCTGAATTACGCTTCTAAATAGCTCGCTGAAGCTCTTCACCAGACTCTTGAGTCAACATATAAATATAATATATAATAAAGTCCAAATGAGCGAATAACAACAAGGCTTTAGAAAAAAACCGTTCTACTGTCGATGCCATCTTTATTGTTAGACAGATTGCCGAAAAGTCCATAGAGTACAATAAACCTGCTTTTCTATGCTTCATTGACCTAACGAAAGCATTTGATAGGGCACGGATTACAGATGTTATAAAAGAACTACAACGCCACAATATACATACGAATATCATAGAAACCATAGTTAAACTCAACAGTAACAACACGACAGTAATTAAAAGTAACACACAAACATCAGATCTCTTACACGTAAAGGCGGGCATACGACAAGGGGACAGCCTTAGTCCATTGCTATTCAACCTTTTAATGGACAATTTAATAGAAGAAGTACGTAAGGTGAATCACGGTTACAGCATGGGTGGACAAAAGCTTAAAATTGTGAGCTATGCAGATGATGCTATTCTCCTGGCTGAAACTGAGGATGGCTTACAGGGACTGACGCAAGCATTCAACACCGCAGCAGAAAAAGTATATATGCAAATTTCAATAAAAAAGAACCAAAACCATGACGATAGCA
This sequence comes from Aquatica leii, assembly GCA_035610365.1. Lineage (NCBI taxonomy): Eukaryota > Metazoa > Arthropoda > Insecta > Coleoptera > Lampyridae > Aquatica > Aquatica leii. Next base: position 1,739,601 of record CM069432.1, read on the forward strand.
AAAGAGCCGCGGAGATGCAAAATAGTGATTAATGACGAAATTATCGAACAAGTATCTGAATTTAACTATTTGGGAACTACCATTTCAGCTTATGGGAACTTAAACGGCATTGTAAGACAACAAGCTAATAAAGCATCTAGAATCGCGGGTGCTTTAAGACATACCATCTGGAAAAATAATTGCATATCGACAAAAACAAAAACTAGAATATATAAAGCGTGCGTTAGACCTGTGTTGACTTATGCTGCAGAAACAAGAGCAGAGACAACAGTAACAAAAAGAATGTATCGAACACACAAAATGAAAATCCTAAGAACAATAACAGGTAATACTTTACTGGACCACGGCAGAAGCAGCGAAGTTTCAAAATCTGAATAAAGGGCATTTAAATGTTAAACTTAGGCTAAAACATCGTTTTCTTGGCAGTTTGTTTGTGACAAATTGGGGAACTGAGAAAATTCGCCCCGTCTAATATTTTGTTTCATTAGCTTAACTCTGGCAAGAAACGCTGATAAGATGGATTTTGTTTTAACCAAATTTAGACTGTCGCCTTGTAACTGCAAACTAACCATATTAAATTTTGTAAACAAATCAGTTAAATAGGAGATGTCTGTTTACCACTTCATTAAATTGGCTTTTAAAATTTTATTTTTAGTATCCAGAAATTCTGAAATAGTTTCAAAAAGTGCAAAAAATCTTGTCAAGCATAAGCCTTTCGACAGCCAGCGTACTTCAGTGTGAAGGAGTAATTGATGAAAGTGTTCGTCATTTTCTTCACACAACTGCGCAAATAACCGCGTATTCAACGCGTTGCTTCGGATTCGGTTTACTTCATAAATGACCAATTGAAGAGATTGATGCAATCTAACACTCAAATTTTTAGCAACTAAATGTTGTCGATTGATGACGCAAGGTATTGCCAACATCCCTGACACATTTTGTTTTAAATAGCTTATAAATCTACGATAACGTTCAACCATGGCAGGAACTCCATGTGTAGCTACTGATATATTTGATAAAGGGATTGCTTTTTAATGAAGTAATCCTTCAAAACATGAAATATTGATTCACTTTTAGTGTCGGTTGTCAACGTTCTTGCGAAGAGCAGTTCTTTGTAGATTTCTTGATTCATAATAAAACGAACATATGCCAATAATAATGCTGCATTACCAGGTAAAGTTGACTCGTCCAGTTGTATAGAAAAATGGGTCGTGTGCAAATAATTACACAAGAAGCTTTCAATATCATAACTAATTTTATCAATACGTCTTTCAACAGTACTGTTGCTGAAGGGAATTCTTTTAATGATATCAAATGCAGGATTGTGTAAAACAGTTTTTAAAACCTCTTTAACGGCTGGAAAAATTAACTTTTCTCCGATAGTATGCGGTTTTCCGGATTTTGCTATAAGTAGCGAGATATTGTAAGACGCCCGCAAACCATCATCGTTGCTTTGTGACGTCGAAGCGAACATTCTGCCCAGCGTGGGTCTCTTCTGAAGTTTATCTTTGAGTGTTTGAAAGTATTTCAAATCTTTATCTGTTTTATCAGGGTGACATCTTTTCAAATGATCCTGCTTAGATGGTTTCATAGCTCATTGCCCAAAACTTTGTTGCATAAAAAGCACATAGGCATTTGTTTGTCCGACAATGATGGAATGAAGCCCAATTTCAAATAAACAACACTGTACTGTCTACATTTCTTTTTAGATTCGGACATGGCATCAGTCATCTGTGGGCAAAATTATTCTATTAAAATAAGTCATAAAGTTCAGCAGCTGTATATTAAAAAAATCAAAGTCAAATTTAAATCGTATGGTCTTAGATTTTATGGCAGGCATAGGTGTACAGCCATTATAAGTGAATGTGAGAAGGGGAATGTTATGAATGTTACTTAAGGTTTTGATATGATGGAACTTTAAGGAAATTTGAAAGTAACAATAATAACAAATTTTTATGCGATTTATCTCTATGTACATTCGACTGTCATGTGTAAAAATTCAATGGTTCCGCTTTAGCAATAATACAAAATTTTAATTTTAATATAGAGAAGTATGTACAGTGCAATATCCATAATCCGAACTTCCGTAATCCAAACATTCCAGTAATCTGAACTGGCCCACACTGTAAGGACCAATGGACAAAAGTACATTTTTTTTACTTTTTTTATGAAGTTATATGTATTTATAAAATAATAAATGCTTAGCAAGGTCCTAAATAAGTAAATATTGACACATATACATATTTATTGTGATATTGTAAAATGTAGTTTAATTCCAAAATAACTTTTTTTTGAGAATACATGTACAATGTATTTCTAATAATCATTTTTGAAGTATCAGGTATATTTTCAGTTTTTGTTTTATTTCGTGATCTTTTTTTACCAGGACTATATAGTACCGGATTAAGTGTATTTTTTGCATAAATTGGTTTAACAGTAGAAACAGGAATTTCCAAAACATTGGCTACACGCTGTAAGAAATATATATGATTATAAGCGACTTTCGGCTTAGAACGCGTCGTCGTAGTTAAACACCTAGACTTAGGCTTGGTCCTAATCTCTCCATGAGAGCCAAAACAAGAAGAAGAACATGGCCTTTGCCTTTGTCGTATTAGGTTCACAAACGATAATACGGCAAAAGCGTTTTGTTTAAGATGCGTTATTAGTTTTGCAGGCAAGAAATCAAAAGATTATCACGAAGAAATGAATGCAGCGATATTTGAGACATGGCTTTCAAAACTTACACAAAGAACCTGTAATTTCAACGGACAATGCACCGTACCATAATTGAAGTGTGGAAAAATTCCTGCATTAGCGTAAAAAGAATTAATATAAAAAATTGGTTACAGTCAAAGTATGTCGCCACTATATCATTATAAACTAAATTCTATAGAACTGATGTGGGCTTAAGTAGCAGCTAAAAATAAAACTTTCAAGTTGTACGAAGTGAAAAACCTTTGTCTGCCGTGTTCAATTCTGATTGGAAAACTTGTGTGCAACATGTTATTAAAGAAAAAAAAACATGTTAGATGTAATTGTCAATAATTTAATAGAACTACTAATAGTATCTATTAATAATGACAATGATACAACTTCAAGTTCCACATTGAGTAGTTTACATCTTTCTGTTTATATTTTAATGTATTTAAAATAGTATGATATCGTATTTTGGGACATTGGTCAGTAGTACTCATTAATTGTAATATAGAACACAGAGCCAATGTCAGTTTGTTGCCAAAACGGTTTGGTAGTGTATTTGCATCCACTGAATATATACTTTATATTGCAAGAACGTTCATTGGTAGTAAAAGTTGTAGAAATGCCTGTAAGTGCTTCTACTATATGGCCAAAGTCGTAGAAAAAACTTTTGAGTTTACATTAAAATGCAAACAGGGCCAATGTCAATTTTGGCTTACAGTCGCCATATGTTCTTTTACTCTAACTTCAATAGAACGTCCCGTCTGTCCTAGATAACTTGATCCACAGGAACAAGGAATTTTGTGAACTCCGGCATGTTTTAGAGCCTCTTGTTTGTCTTTAACAGATGTAAACCAGGTGTTCAGGGTATCCTTAGTCGTAAAAACAGTTTTAATATTATGTTTCTTTAGCACCCTGTTTATTTTGTCTGTCAAACCCATACAGTATGGTAAATAAGCGGTGCTAGTAGGAGGTGATAATTCTTCTTTGAGTTTTAGATTTATTGCTCTTTTCCATGCGTTTTGGATCTCTTTGAACCTGTATCTATTTTGTTGTAGGTACTCCAACAGTGTTTCCTTTTCCTTTTGTAGATTTTCATTATCTGACACACGTATAGCTCTTTTAGCTAAAGTATGCAAAATAGTATTCTTCTGTACTGGATGGTGGTGAGATTTGGCGTTTAAGTATCTATTAGTGTGCGTTTTCTGTTCCGTTTATAGAAAGAAAAACAAGGAAAAAGAAAGCGAGCGGTGGATATATTAAATCCTGGATAAAAAAATTCGAACAAATAGTGTGTAGACTAAATCTAAAAAATCCCATTAGTTACATTGTAATTACATTTCTAGAACATGGTGTAACGTGCATTTTTTTTACGTTTGAATAAGTCTGTTTTTTAAGTAACATTTTTGTATTCACTGTTGATATAAAATTCTTTTACGCAATAAATTTCGCGCACTGACATGCGTATGAGCCTTCTTCTTAAGTAGGAAGTGACCCTCCATCTTACGTTCGCGATGAAGTGAAGTAGACATTTTTTTGCGTGCTGCAAAAAAAGTGGAATTACCACTTATGTAATTTGTGTTTGTGAATTTTTGCGTAATGGGGCAAATTATTTAAGCCGGCGTTCGTTGTAGCACCGCATTTTGTTGTTTAGAATAAAAACCCGTAAATTAAAAGGGTTTTTTTTTCTTTGTTCCGGATTTTTGGTTTTTGGTTCTTTGTTTATGGTACCTGGTTTCAAATCTTCGAAAAAGAATTAAGAATATGATTTACGAAAGTTGCATCATGTTGCGTTGTTTCGATGAGTCATATGATGGCCACGCCTAAATACAAAGTGGCGCAATAATTATTCTACGTTCGAATTGGAAGTTTTGTTTTTGATATACGACTACGTTTTCTGATATATTCGATGCTTTTTGATTATTTGTACGTTTGGATTCGTTTTTGGTTACGAAAATTTCGTTTGGATACGTACGCCTTTTTACGATTTTGATGTTTTGAAATGCGATATGAAATTATGGTTTTACGATGCACGTTTGATGTTAGTCACAACGTTGCTGTTTACGAAAAATTTCCGTTACGAATTATGGTTTTTATGAGTAAAAATCGATAATTACTCGTGTTACGTTCGATAAAATTTGAGTTGGATGTGCGAATGATTATCATACGTTACGTTTGTTTTACGATATTCTGGTTAATGGATCTGTACGAATATGAGATCAATCAGGATAAATACGGAAAATATGGAAATTGAGATATGCATTTCAAGAATTTCGTAATGTTGCGTTATCGCATGAACAGTTGAGAACGCGTCATTGACCTCACCAATTCGACTTGCGCATAAAAGTTTGAAAGCAGGTAACTTTGATTTGATATTTGACCTTCGATACGTTTAAGTGCATGTCAAAATATGTAAATATGTTTTTTTGTTATTATGTTAGTGTTAATCTTTTGGTTTCAATATTTAACCATTTTAATATAAAAAAATATTGTGGCGTCCAAATTATAAAGTTTTGTATTTATCAAATTCGAAATTAGTAATCTTAAGTAACGTAAGAATTCCCACGACTCTAATTCATATAAATCTGCAAAATTTCTCATTGCTCTTATGTATGTATTTTGTTTTAATCTGTGTTTAAATAAATATTTTTGTGAGCTAGCCACGGTGCATTAATTAATTTATTTTGTTACAAATTATACGTTATACAAATGACACCTTTGTTTAGTAAGTTTTATACGTTACAATGGATCTTAAAGAAAACAAAAATTTTATCTAGAAAATATCCAGGCAACTCTGTATTTTCAGAGTTCACAATCGTCTCCTCGAAGTGTTCACGCTGTGCTACTAAGTTATCATTAAAAGCCGTAGGAAAACACAATTATATTTTGATTATAAAACTAGGTTTGACAATTTAAATTGTCATCATCAGTTTTTCTATTTTTTATTTATTTCAAGAGGTGGTTGGTTTAGCGCCCCTGCACTGCGGTCTCCTTGGTCCTTATGTGCACCTTTGATTTATTACTCCCTCATCAGTTCTGTTTCATTAATAAAGTCTAAAAGTTTATTCCAAGAGGCTTTTTTCAAACGATCATCGGTTAGCTTTGGTTTTCCGAGAATCGTCGTGCGTTGCATTTGATACGCTCTGCATTTTCCCGTGAGTTTCCTTAATTTTTGTCAACTCATGCTTCATAGTGCAGTTTGAGTGTTGAATTGTGGCTCTGTAAGGAAGAGTTTTGTGTGCCTCATCCCTGAAGAGTTTTTCCATAATTTTTTATGCTTCCATGCAAATTTGCTGCGAATTATTTCTTTTCCGGTCCCGTATGCGATTCCGAAAACGGGTTCAGGTCCGATATATGTTTCTGTTTGTGCCCTTTTTTGCTAGTGCGTCCGCCATTAGGTTACTCTTTACCTTCTGGTCTTTTGGTATCCAGATGCGCTGCACTGATTGGCGAGTTGCCAATATTTCCAGACTGTTTATACAAGCCATAATCAGTTTGGACTTTATTACTGGTGATCTTAGCGCCAGTAATGCTACTTGGCTGTCAGACATGATCGATATCGGCCCATTTGTGTATGATTTCGAGTCAATAATGTTTCTAACACACCAGTCAATAACCGCAGCTTCAGCTTGGAAAGCGGATGCATATTTACCCAAAGTCAGCGAAAATTGCCCCATCTGTGTACCAGATAGTTTCTTTAACCGCGCCCGGGTAAATGTTTTTTGTCTATTCGTCCCGTGACGGTATTATCACTTTAATTTTTTTTAAAATGTGATAATTGTTTGTGAAGTCGGATCTCATAGTTAAGTTGTATATACCCGGTTTGTTTTTCCCGGTAATTGACGCGTGTTCATTGATGTGCAGCCTGTATGCTGCTTGCCTTGCTTCCATCATTACAACGAGGTGTAATAGTGAAAGTGAAAGTAGTGCTTTCATGGTTGCTGTGGGCGTGGTTCTCATCGCTCCTGTTATTAGTAGACATGCCATTCTCTGTACTTTACTTAGCTTTGCAGCTGTGCTTTTCAGGTTGGTTCTCTCGCCCCATACATGTATGTATGTATGTATGTATGTGATGATGGGTCTTGTTACCACAGTATATAACCATTTGGTCATTGTGGTTTTTAACCCGACTATCCGTTTGGTTGTATTAAAAACCCTGATGGCCATCGTTGTGACTTTTTCTAGATGAGCATTGAAAGTCAGTCTGGTATCAAGAGTAAGTCCCAGATATTTGACTTCTATTGTCATCGATAGCGTAACTCCGTACACTGTAGGTAGTTTTATGTCATCGGTTTTTCATCGTTTGGTAAACGGAACAATTGCCGTCTTAGTTGGGTTCACTGATAATCCCTCTTTTTTGCACCATTTTTCGACGGTGTTTAGTGCACTTTGCATTATGTTTGATACAGTTGCCCCAAACTTCCCGTTTGTGATAATGGTGAGATCGTCGGCGTATCCTAAAGCAAATACCCCGCCGTCTTCTAGTTCTTGTAGTAGGCCGTCTATGACGAGGCACCACAATAGGGAGATAGCACGCCACCTTGTGGGCATCAGTCAGCCACTTTGGCCCCCACAGTGCTACCGTACAAAGTAGCTGTTACCGTCTGATTCCTGAGCATTGAGTTGACCCAGTTTCGGACTAGAGGTGTGATTCCTTTTTTTTCCATTGCACTTGCAATTGAGGTAAAGGTAGTATTCTCAAATGCTCCTTTAGTATCTAGAAAAGCACAGAATACAATATCATTGTATTGGATTGCCTTTTCGCATCTGCTTACTAGTTGGTAAATTGCTAGCTCGCAAGATTTTCCAGATTGGTAGTAAGCATACTGGTTTCGGTGCAGAGGCGAAGTCTTTAGTGGCCCGTCCCGTATATACCTGTCGACTACTTTTTCAAGTAGTTTTTAAGATAAAAGAAGTTAAGCTGATCAGTCTGTAGGATTTTGCCTGGGCGTGGGTAGATCTCCCTGGCTCTGGTATAAATACCACCCTGACAATCCGCCAGCCAGCTGTTTTTTTTGCATACTGCGTTTCGAAGAGCAGCAAATCCTTTTTGCAACATAATGGGATAAATTCCATCGGCTCCTGGAGACTGAAAGGGTTTAAACGTATTGATTCCCCATTCTAGGTTTTTAGAATTGATTATTTTTCTCGCTAAGTCTCAGTTCTTCTTGGGTGCCCGTCTGTTTGGTACCTCTAGGTCCTAGTGCTTAGGAACGAACCCGGGAAGTGTTTTTGCAGTAGTTCTTGCAAAGTACCTTCAACCGAGTCTGTGAACTTTTAGTTTTCGATCAGCAAAGAACCAATGTTTCCAGTGCGGTCTTTGCTCAGACATTTTTGCAGTCGAGACAGGTTCGTTTTCTACGTCCTTACAGTACCTTCTCCATGAGTCTCTTTTTGCTTTTTTTATGGCATTGTTGTATGTTGTGAGGCTAGTTTTGTATTAATGCCTGTCATCACTTTTTTTGTCTGTATTAAATAGCCTTCTGGTGCGTGCCCTTGCTTTGTCAAGCTCCCTGTTCCACTAAGTTATCTTGTTTGGGGTTCGTTTTTGGGCAGCTTGCTTCAAATGCGGATTTTAATGAATTAACAATACTATCCGTCATTAGTTCTAGCTCGTGCGTTGATCTTGCAACTGTGGGACAGTCCCTGATTTGGCCCGCTAAAGTTCCGTTGAACAAATTTCAGTCGGTTTTTCTTGAGTTTCTGTATTCCATTACGAGTTCCCTATCTGATTCAATGTTGAATCGAATGCATCTATGATCATACAAAGAAGGTTCATCTGATACATGCCACATTTTTATCACTTTGCTTGCTTTTGGACTAGCAAGCGTAAGGTCAATAACTTTACTGCGCGACACGGTTATAAACGTGGGCGCATCTCCGTTATTTATTATGTTTATATTGCTTTTTAAAATAAATTCTAAAAGTTTTTCACCTTTTGGATTTGTGTTTGTGCTCTCCCACAAGGAGATTTGGATTTTCTACGGCGGCGGCGATCCTGTCTGGTCGTAGGGGAAGGAACCGGATTCAAAAATGAACTCCCTCCGGTTGCCTTCCTCTACTATAGATATTTTAGCTGCCACTAGGTTTCTAGAACATAAATCCTACAGTGGCATTAAGTTTAATGCATTTACATTAATGCATGTGAGAGGGTTGTGCACAAGCTGGGCCGCAAGCAGCCATCTGCTTGGACAGTTCAGCCCTTTTATTGTTCCCTTGTGGATCCATGGCTCCTGGACAAGGGCAATGTCAATATTGTGTGTTACGATATAAGCACTGAGGACCGCTGAGGCTGCCCTACAGTGATGTATGTTTATCTGAACCACTTTCAGCATTAGATTTGCCGTCAGCAAGTTCTTTCTGGCTCTGGATTTACATCCATTGCCTCGTGGACATCCCTTGTAGCATCCGGTTCTTTGCTGTTCTTTTTGGAGTCGGCCAGCGCCCGGAGAGTGATCTTAAATCTAAGGTGCAATTGGTTAGTTGACGCTTCCACCTTCTCTCAGGATCCCTTGTCCATAAACAGAACGTATTGGGTTCCTTTAGGATCTGGTTGGTATAGTTGCAAGAGCAATTCCCGTTAGAATATTCCTGAATGTCTTTGGGTTTCTTCGACCCCTTGACTTCGCTTAACCGGTCGTTTATGTGACAGCGGTGTGCTACTGCTAGAAAAATTGCGTTTTCAGTTATCAGTATCAGTCATCATCAGTTAAACTAAAAGCAAATGAATTAAAAAAATAATTAAACATTTAAAAAAGCTTACAAGTTATATAAAATTATAAAATTGAATGACAAATGTCAAGAAATTAAAAATTTTAAATTGAAACTGACATTAAATACACAGCCATAGGTGATATGAAATATTTATTTTTTTATTATTATTAAGAAGAGGAAAATTATTTAAATCAAGAATTTCATTAAGACAATTATCTGAATTTTCACTATAAAGACGATGAATTTCAAGAATCTCAAGATGATTAAGAAAAGAACTTTTGTTACAAAAATGAAGAAATTTAACATTAAGGTCAAAAGAAAAAGAATAACCAGTAGATAAAATATGATTAGGGAAAGAAGAAAAAGGTTTGATATACCAGATTTCAAAACTAAATTTCTCATTCTCACGTAAAAGAAGAAGATCTAAGTATGGAAGGGAGAAAGGATTTTATGTTCAATATTATTCATGAAAATTTCAGCAGCAAGAGGTGAAATATTAGATCCCATAGATAAACCAGATGTTTGGGAATAGAAACTATTATCAAATTAAAAAAAATGTGTTTAAAAACCAAATTGAGCAATGAACAAAAATCTAAAATTTGGTAAGTATTCAGAGAACCAACTTCTGGAGAAATACATGGAAAAAGATTCACATCAAAAGATACAAGAATAGAAAAAAAAAGAAATGTTTTAATCTTAGAAACAAGGCTAGAAGAATTAAGAATAGAATATTGTTTAGTAAAATTAGAATAAGTTCTTATGATATTGTTAAGCCAAGGAGGAAATTTAGAGACATGAGAATTGAAAAAAGAAACAACAATATATCTTTTCTTCTTAATCTACTTTAAAGAGTGAATTTTACTAATATTAAATTTTAGTACTTAAATTTTGTTACAGTACATTCTTTAATTAAAGTTTTGTCAAATTTTATACTACTTTAATCTGTTAGAAAGTTCTTGAATAGTTTCCTTATTAAACTGTTAATGAAAACTTTTACATTATTACATAATTTAGATTCCTTACTAATCAACGATGATGTTGAAACTAACACATACTAATATCCTACATAAGAACAAGCTTAAATACTAATATTTGAATATACACTAAAATGTGTATCTAATTATATATTATTTTATAATAATTTAATTATTCAAATAATGTACGCTGTTAGAAAATACTGCAACGTTCGATTCAAGAGCCTTCTCTAAATTGTTATCCATCTTCTAGAAGATATACCGAAAGAGAGGGAACACTCGAGAAGGATTTCCAAATGTGTATAAATACCGAAGAAACAAATCGTAGGTCAGTTATTTCCGTAATGCGAAGCCTGCAGTGTTAAGATCATTCATGTCTAAATAAATAAGTCGTTAACGCGTGTTATAAATAAATCTACGAAGTACGTGACTTTAGTGTAAACAAATGTGTGAAGCTATCAGCAGACTTTATCTTATCTTCGTGTAAGTGATAGCGTTATATATAAATTATTGTAAGTGTTTTAATAAATATTATTAGATTTAATTAGTTCGGTTAATTTAAAAGTGTACATATTTCTAGTATAAGTAAAAATATTTTCAGTAGTTTAAATAAATTAGTTTTAATAATAAAATTCGTTACAATACATTTTTGTACTATATTTTTAATAAAAAATAAATTTAAAGTTATGGGTAAACTGAACTTATTGCAGAATATCAAAACGCTTATAAAATATAACCAAACTGATAATTTTCGAACGATATTCTTATCACGTAGTGTTACTAGATATTTGAAAATTTATTCTAAAATTGTATATCGTATAAAGATCACGGAATGATACTCATTTCTTACAAAGACGGCTGCTTAATTCTTGCCTGCTATTATATAGAAATTTGTGGTTCTAACCATGTATTTGTGCTTAAATTTGATGTATTCAAGTTTTGGTATTTTTTCAGTTGTATTACACGCTAGATTAGAGGTTTTAGATAATTTTTAGGAAAAGCTTAGGTATCACAATTTGTCTGTTAATTACAACAAAAAATTAATGATTAAATATCTAACCCCAATATGATTTATTTAATGAATCATCAATATTTAGTCGTATTCTGACTTAAATGTAGCCAGAAAATTAAAATTTAATTGTCAGCGGTTTACGACGCTATCGATCTTGTTTAGTAAAAATTTTTTAACAAAAAGGTTTACATTGTATGAAACTACTAACTCATTTTATATACAAGTACTTCCTTTTAATTACAGTTACGACAACATTAAAGAAAAAAAATTTGGTTGAATATTAATTTAGGACGGCTGAATTACCTTATACATAATCCCATTATGACATAAAACGTAACATAAGGAACATCAAATAAATTTCAAATGTTATAATTTTGGTAAATTATAATTTAGCAGATGCTGCAGCAAAATTTAACAGATGACGTTCTACTAATGCTCATAAATTCAATTAATTTTGCTCGAAACGAATATTGAATAACAGGATAATCAATACATTGGCAAATATTCAAGTTCTTTTTTATTGTAAATTTAAAGAGCAAAGTTCGTAAGCAGTTAAAAGTAGTAAAATCCTTTGAGTAATCGAGAAGCTTCTTGTAACTAAAATTTCAGAAGGTCCTGAAACAAGAAACTTTAAATGTAAATATCGATTAATTAAATAGAATTTATTTGCTTTTAAAATTGGCTTCTTTTTTGTCGATTTTAAATACAGAAAGTGTAGCAATAAATGAAATAAAGTTGGCACAATGGAAAATTGAAACGAAATCGAATGAAATATGCTTGTATCTTCTGAAACTCGTAGTACATATATTTTTATTGAAGCCGCATAAAAGCTACATTATTGGTTTACCTTAATTTCGTTTCAGAAAGATTGGTAAAAATTCAGTAATTGAATTTTTCCATGGTTATTTAGTTTTATTATGTTAGATTGTAGCTGAAAATCAATACGAATGATGAAGTTGCAACGGTAAATATTTTTCTATGCGAACTGAATTAGCTAATGAACGTACTGTAGAAATTTAATGCTTACGTTGCAAGTTAAAGTAATAAATTGAAAGAGCTTTAGAAATATTTGATTTCTTTATTGAAACTTTTATAACAAAAAGCTTTTGCGTCAATACGTCTTTGATGCTTTAGATTTTTTTATTAAATTTAGTAATGGCCAATATTGTAAAATATTCATGTAACAATACTTAAAAAATACAATAAAATAAATGTTGTATTGTAACTTGGTGCAACTGTAAAACTAAGTCATGAAAATGTTTTTTGCTCATTAGTAGTATTTGCGTTATGTAATTAATAAAAGTGTTTGTTTTTGTTTAAAAAAAAACGACAATGGTTCCAAATTATGTTTTCTTTAAATTTCTAAACATACATGTGAAAACTGTAGTAACTTTTTTACAAAAGCTTTTAAAATTTCCTTTAGAGTTGTAATAAAATTGTAAATTTGTCTACTTCTGCTATTGAAAGTATTCTTTCTACTTGGTTTTAATGTTGAAACCGCTTGCTTTCAGGGTCTGTAAAGTATAAAACTGTGTTGCAAAGTATTTGACAAATTTTGAGAGAAGTTTAACATAACTGGGAACAAATAAATCGATTTATTTAATATAGGGTTTACAGTTAAAATACATACTTCATTCTGAAAGCATCATTAGTCAAAATGATTAATTTGAGTACTGCTTGTTTTAATTAAGATTAAACAATTAAATAAAAACCTGGATTTTGATTATTTAACAAATTGACAAAAACGCATCAGTTGTTAAAATAATACTTGGATTTGTTATTTTAAACACCATAAAACATAATATTTTTTTTATGGTTAACGGTGTACGTACGTGTTTATTCAAATTATAATCTACCAAGTTTCGAACTAGAGCTAAGTTCTTCCTCAGATAGTATAAATAAAATTGACAATTATAAAGCTAAGGTAACTGAAAACAATAATATAATAATAATTGATGCAAGTTTATTTAGTTATCATATTAAAAACTCTAGACATAGCTTATATGTAATTAGTGGAAAAATTAAGATTAGGAAATAAAAAGTAACCAGAAGTCAGATAGTTTGTAACTACTGTCTATTAAAATTGTTAGGATATTTAATAATTTCAATAGCATCTCTAATCTTTCTTGATTTCCAGATCTTTATTTTAGAAGTTGTTTTAGTTTGCTCAAAGCTTATATTATAAAGAGTGTCAAGGGCATGTTCGGCAATGGTTATGCTTAAGGAGCGGATAGTAAGGCAAAAAAAATACCAAAAAATGTGGCATTAAAGGCATATTAAACCTGCCAAAAAGGCACAAATATCTATTAAAATTTACAGTTTATTTTTTTGTTATACAATGTTTATTAAGTGCTATTATTTTCCCAAGCACAAATCAAATATTTTTCAATATTTTGACCAAGAAGCTGTTGCCTTTTATCATTTCAAATATTTTTATAGAAGGAAAAAGTTCTTTCGACATCACAAGATGTTAGTGGAGTAAATTTTAATGCCGATGTTTCTGTTATTGTTAAAGATACTTTCTGTTGATGCTTCATGATCTCCCTTTTTTGAATTTCAGTCAGTTGCTTAAAGAGATCAAAGGAAGGGTTTTTTGATGTGACGGAATCCAATGTTTGATTAATTTTTCTTCCAATAGTTCCTGGACATGCTCTTATAATTGCTCTTTCGAACGTAGCGAAAGATTCGGTCATTGCGGTTTCGCTTTTTTCTAGCTTCTGACTTCGGAAGTTACTTGACCAATTTTCTAATTGTTTAATTAATTTCTTGGTTAACGCGCTCTCTATTGAGAGTCGACGTAACGATTTAGTTAATAAAGTAGGTGTCCCGACACCAAAGATACTAGGATCAGTACTTGCACTTTTTCCTAATGACATACTGATCATCCCTTTACGAAAGCACAGGCCAAACACTATCCTGTGTCATGTTCGTCGCAAAATACGACTGCCATGCGACTTCCAATTTAGACAAAGACGGGAATAAGAAGTTGCTGAAGAAGACTACGTTAGTAAGCTTACCAAGAGGTAAACAAAGTACATGAAGCAGTCCATAAAAACTCCTAAATTGCTAGCAACAGAATGACGACCAGATACAACATCAAAGCACAAAATGGTGGGTTTCAACCTGGCGACATGGTATGGTTGTATAATCCCCAAAAGAGACGTGGTTTGTCGCCGAAACTGCAGAGACAATAGGAGGGCACTTATGAAGTCGTGCAGTGTATTAATGACGTCCTATATCGCATCCAATAACCACCCAAAGACAAACTAAAAGTGGTCCACATCGATCGTCTAGCCTTGTTTGTTGGCGATAACCACAATACGCAAGTTCAGGTCCGTACCCGAGTAATAACTAGCAGAACCAGAAATCAAATCGAAGGAATGCAGTTCGATCAGTTTATGTGCTTATACGGAGGTTCTGGAAAAGCTAGGTTTGGAGTTACAACCGGGGAACAACAAAACCTGTTCCAAACACGAAAATATTACGCCATTGCACATTGCGTGAGCGAGGATCTTGACATGTCCAGAAGGGTTTCAGTAGTATTTAAAAAGAAGTTTGGGAGGCTAGATGTACTACGAAGACAGCAATTGACAATCAGAAAAGATTTAAAACTATGTGGTGACAGACGCCTCGTTTTCTATCTGGTCACCAAGAAATACTCACGTACCAAGCCGTTATACGAAAATCTGTGGCAAACATTATGGAATCTCAAGAGAGAAATGGAGTTCCACAATATTAAAGAATTGGCATTACCCAAGCTTGGTTGTAGCTTAGATCAACTGAATTAGAGGACAGTTCGAAATATGTTGGAGGTCGTCTTCTGAGGAACAGGCGTTTAAGTGTTGGTCTGTAGTTAGTAATTACCAACCAGGGAGAATATCGGGTCAGGAAGAGTCTATTGACTTCTACTTTTATGGTCAAGGAAGTTGCCGAAATGGAGAGAGCTGCCGCTATCGCCACGATGCTTTCTACCGGTGTCACATCCAGCTTCCCGTACTTTTTATTCAAGTTTAGAACGTTCACGAAATAATATAGAGCAGGGGTGCTTAAACGGTCGATTGCTATCGACCAGCCGATCGCGAGTGCTTTTTGAGTAAATCTCGAGAAGAAAAAAATGGTTAATAAGTAGGTAACTAAACTACAAAAATTTATTCATTTTCTTTTATCGTACGTAATAAAATAACACTCTGCTAGCGGCAAAAGGCTGCTTTATCAAAGGAACGTGCGGTACTTGTCAAAGAAAAGCCGCGTTTTTTATTCTTGTCGCTTTTCTAGAAATTTCGGGTGGCGCGTTTGACGGGAACATTCGAGACTTTCGTTCACGCCGATATAAATGTTGCGCCTGCAGGAATTGGAGTCATTCTGAATTGTAACTTATTGTAACTACGTCAATACAAAGTTTATTATTAAATAGTACAAAATGAGTGCAGCGAAGAAATCTAAAACGTATCATTTTAATAACAATTGGAAGGAAGAATTTTTCTTTTGTATGGTAAAGGATAAGTGCAGTTGTCTTATTTGTCGTGCGTCAGTTGCAATACCTAAGCGTGGTAACTTAGAGAGGCATCATAAAACGATTCATAATAAATTATGAAAAGGATTTTCCGCCACAGAGTGAATTAAAAAAACGAAAAGTACGTGATTTGATATCTTGTTTGAAAAAAGAACAAACCATGTTTACAAGAACAGCCAAACAATCAAAAGCTGCTACGATCGCGTCATTTAAAATATCTCATATATTGGCGAAACACAAGAAACCATTCGAAGATGGATCGGTTGTGAAGGAAGCATTTATTGAAGCGGGTGAGACTTTATTTGGAGATTTTGAAAATACAACAGAAATCATGTCTGCTATTAGAGAAGTTCAGTTATCTCGTCCGACTGTCACAAGGCGTATTGAAGTCATGAGTCAGGACATGGCAGATAAATTAAAACATGATATCATGGAATGTACATACTTTTCTTTACAGTTCGACGAATCCACCGATATGACAGACACCGCCCAGCTGTGTATTTTTATTCGGATGGTATTCAATGACATGTTGGCTAAGAAAGAATTTTTGACAATCATTCATCTGAAGGGGAAGACCCGTGGCGAAGCTATATATATGGTGTTTTCTTCAATTTTGTAAAAAACTACAAGCTACCAATATATAAATTAGTGTGCATTACAACCGATAGAGCACCAGCAATGACTGGAAACAAAAACGGTTTTGTGGCATTGTGTCGAGCTAATGAAGATTTCCCTTCATTTTTTTCATTCCATTGCATTATATGTACATCAACAAGTTTTGTGTTCAAAAGTTTTAAACACGAAGGAAATTATGGGCATTGCAACAAAAATTGTGAATTCCATCCGTGCACGTAGCTTGCAACGGCGGCTCTTTAAGTTGCAGTTGGAAGATAAGAAGTCAGCTGAACACACTGATTTAGTTCTTCACACGGACGTCAGGTGGTTGAGTCGCGGAAAATTCCTAGAAAGGTTTCAAGAATTATTGCCCGAAATAACAGCTTTTCTAGACGAAAGAGGTGATGACACTCAGATGCTGAAAAACGAAAAATGGCTGACTGATTTGGCATTTTTGACTGAGATCACAATGCACTTAAACACCATTGACTTGGAGGTTCAAGGTAAAGGAAAAACTATTATTGAGATGATTAGAGCAGTAAACGCATTCAAAAGTAAATTGCAACTTATGATAGATCAACTGAAAAGAAAGGATCTGAAACATTTTCCGTCTTTAAAAGCAAGGATTCCTCAGTTGAATTATGATACGTATGAGGCTGAATTATCAAATATTTTGGTAAAATTCGAAATGCGTTTTTATGATTGCAGTAAATTGGCAAATATAGCATCATTTATGAGTTATCTTTTTTCATGTAAAAACATTGAGGAATTAGCTACTGAAATAGCAAGTCAGTTTAATATGAACTCATGTTCTCTTGAAAATGAGTTGGTGCAGATTATATCAGATATACATCTCAAAGCTATAGCATCTGATACAAATTTCAGATGTTTTATATCTGAAGATAAATATCCGAATCTAAGGCAAATCGCCCTTCAACTGACGGCAATGTTTGGGTCAACTTACTTGTGCGAGTCTGTATTTTCTGAAATGAAGATAATTAAGTCAAAATATCGCAATCGACTAACTGACGATCATATGTCATCATGCTTGCGATTAGCACTCAGTGGTTACGTACCATCTTATGAAAAGTATGCTGAGGACATGCAGTGCCACGTTTCAACATCCAAAGTCACTCCTTAGTTAAGTTTAACACCATAGGTAACTCTTTTGTTTTGTAACAACCAATAAACCTGCAATTTTGAATAACTATGAGTGTTTTCATTGATATTGTAGAGAAGAACCTAACTAAACCTAACCCAAACCTTGACTAAAATAATGCATATTGTGCGAAAAGCTAATACCTATATATGCCACGGTACACCCTACCTAGGTAGTTAGGTAGGTAGGGTGTATCGTGTATGTACGACAACCCTGCATCACACATACTTGCAGCCTCTCAGAGTCGATCGTAAGTAGTCTAAAAATATTGAGGTAGATCGCCAGCAGTTGAAGTTTGAGCACCCCTGATATAGAGGATTCTTGAATGTTTGCAGAAATGTATAAATGCGGTACAAACAAATCATAGGTCAGTTATTGCGGTAATTCGAAGTCGACAGTGTTAAAAAGATTATTCTAGTTTAAATAAATAAGTGATTAACGCGTGTCGAGATAAATGTAACGGAGTGTAACCTTGTACGTGACTTTAATGTAAACAAGTGTCAGTGTTTAGATAAATAAAAGTTATCGGCGGACTTTATCGTTCGAGTGAGTGTACTAGATAAATAAGTGTTTGTATTAAACTAAACGTCGTAAATATTTAAATTTAAAAGAAATAAATTTTGAAAGACATATAAAATTAATTACGAGCTAGAACAAACAGCATTTTTATTGTAAATTTAAATTTATTTATAAAAGTAAATTAAAAGATTTTATTATTTAAGTAACAATAAATTTTCCTGACAAAATTAATTAAATTTGTATTTGTTAAAATTGCAAACGCGCCGTTTTATAGGTTTTCCAATCTTCATCGTTAGCGTGACAAAAGTAATAATTAGAAGCATTTCTGCTTTTCTTCTAAATTTCGTTTGTATTGTTCGATTTCAAATATTCAGTCTTCCTCTTTAAAATAACAATGAAAAATTGTTTATATTGTTTGTTTGTTTTGACTGTGAATCAAAGATTTTTATTGGTTCGTTATTGTTGGTTATTGTGTTTTATACAGTTTCATACAACACGTAGTTGTGTTGAAGCAGTTATATTAATATAAAACAAAGTATAATACGTATCATGGCTATTATATAAAAATAATGCGACCGAAAGTTGGTGACATCTGAGACATTTTTCATAGGCTCAGCGGCGTAAAAGGCCCGAGTTTTTTGATTAATAATAATTTTACGTAAACAAAAACTACAAATAAATTTACTTTTATTAATAAAATTTGCTAAAGGTGTAAAAACTGCTGCAAATGTAACTTAAATGTTTACTTCGATATTCAGAGATTTAAAAAACAAACTTGGTATATTATAATGTAGTTTCAATAATTATTTTTAAATTACAAACATTTATACATTACACAATAGATTGGCCTAATATTTTATTAACAATTCAAACCCAATTTAAAATCTGTAAAATAACAATGTGTTACAAATTTTTCAACGCAAAGAAATAGATTCGATTAAAAACTTTATCTGGTGCCACTACGAAGGTGTACATAATAAAACTACCCCAAACAGTATTCACAAATTAAATTAAAAGACTAAACTACACTGTGTAATAACTTTGAGATACTATTATTATAAATTAATAATTGATAAAATGTTACTTGATATTTTTGCTGTTTATACGTTGTTGAATTTAAATCTTGTATAGAATCAACGTTGCATGTTTCAGATTTTGTTTTTGCACTTTTTCGCTATTTTCTCACTCTTTCATTAAAGCTTTATGCGACCGCAATATAAACTTTAGAGCTTTATAGAAGGTTTGCATTAAAGCTATGCCATGTTTCCGGTCACAGATTAAATTTATAAATTTTGTTAAAACTTGTATTTCGTTCTACATGTTTTAGTTAATTTGGTTAGAAAATCCCTAAGGGCGAAAGTAACAATTTTTTTATTACTTCATCCAATGATGAAATTGTGTTATTATTGTATTTACTACGTTCAAAAAACAATATAATTTCTACGATAAAAAAGCAATTGTTGATTATATTATATCTCAAACGATGCTGAATACTTAAAACAAAATAAATCTTTGCATTTTTTGTTGAGTTTGTTCAATGATTCTAACTATAGCTTTTACTAAATATCTTGGGCATATCTTGTTTTTAAGTTAGCATGAATAGAAACTTTATTTAACAGTTTGAGTCATATAATTATGATATTTTTAATTTAATAATACGTGTTACATAAATAAAACCATAACGTATAGTAGTAGTAGGTAGTAGCTCAACGCGTCGGAGAGTGAGTTGTGGGTGGTCCTAGTTGTGCTGCTTATAATATAATTAAGAGAGCGCCAAAATGGTAGAAATATCTATTACAAATCTTGTTTACATCTGTGGAACTCTGAAGGTAAACAAATTGCAAAACATAAATATAACAACGGATACATTTTTTTTAGCAGTAGCGAAAAAAGCTAAAAACGGGTAGAATAAAAAAATATATGGCAATTAAGGGTTCGTCAATAAATATCACAGTTAATAGTATTGATTAAAGAGCAGACAGTCAGGCAAATGCCTGGAGGCTGCCTATTTCGCGTTTTTGTGTAACTTTTTGTTTTTTTGCCTTTTTAAAGAGTATTATTTTATATTGCCTTTTTGCATATAAATTTACAAAAGTTTGTGTAAGCAGTGTTTTAATAGGTAGATGACAATAACGCATTACAGAATTTTACTTAAAATACGTACAATAATATAATTAACATTTTTTGCTCTTACCACGAACCTATAAATAACAACAGGGATTTTCATGTTTTGTTAAACAATGGTTTCCAGAAAACATTAAATACAAAAGCCGCTTATAGAGAAGAACTACTGTAACAATTTATGCTAGGATTATCTACAATGACAGGCTTAACAGTACACTATTTACAAAACCGGAAGGATTTCGGAATGAATCATATTTGGGTCTATTCAGTACCTAAGTAAAGCAAACAAATATTGATAATTTTAATTCTGTCCGGTGGGATTCCTTTAATAACTGAAATACATGACTAAAATATTATTTGTTTGTTATAAATACCTGTGATATGGTCACACTGTGATAGTCTATTGCTGTTGTGCTGTGGGTAAGTTTTAAAAAAATGCCACCTAATAAACAATCAAAATTTGAAAATTATTACAAGTGGAGTAAATTGGACAATAATCTAACAACCGACGGGGAAAACCTTTTTTGTCAAGTTTGTTCAAAATCAGTAAGTTTGTATTATCTTAATTTAAATGCTTTTAATTACTACCATATGTATCATTTTAGATCGGTGCTACTAAAAAGTACTAAGTAAAACAACACTTGGGTAGTGGTTTACATTTAAATAATATTAAAAAAACTATGAAACAACCATTGTTAAAAAACGTTATAGAACGATCAACAGAATAAACTTGGCCCATCAAAAACAACTTTTGCTCTAGATTTCTGCGAAGCATTGATGTCGGCTCAAATTCCTCTTAAAAAACTTGATAATATCAATTTATTTGGATTTTTTTTAGCTTTCTGTATGAGAAATTAGACTTGATTTTATAAAGGGATATATGTATCCTTTAATTTTTCATACGAATAATTTAAAAGGAGTAATGGGAATTTATACTGCAATTTTTCGACAAAGTTGCAAAGAAAATCGGAATGTTGACTTTAATTTAATACAGATATATTAAGACTTTTAGGATAATTAGTACAGTAGTTTCATATTTGAGCATATAGTTTATTATCATTCAAGCTATCATAAACAACAATTAATTTTTTTTAATTTTTTAAGCCGAGAACATAAATAAATAGAAAACTCGGCGAAAAAGGATTTAAAACCTTAGGGTACAATTTAGATAATTATTTGCAGGTAACAAACAAGTTCTTTGTACGCTTAAAGCAGTGCTTATGAATAATGGTTAGTAACCTCGTAATATCGCTGCAAATAATGTCTACAATCCCAATGTTGTCAAATTTAACTAGGCGTTTTGTTATAACGTAAGTTTAGTTGCCTACTTTGCAGGTCGCGCTTAAAAGTGACCAATTACTTTTTTGAGGCAGTGTACAATTATATCTAATTAATCTTCAATTCATGTTCTTACGTAGTTGACATAATAAGCAATTATATCGGATTTATGCGCCATTTTTGTTGTTATGTTTAATTGCAACTTGTATATTATAATCTCTTGGTCTTTTTTCCTATGGTTTAATGTAGTTTTTTTTATTACTTCAGATTTTTATCTCTCGCTTCTTTAGTTGTTAAATATTTAATTATTTTTTACTTTCATATTTATGCTTTAGGTTTGTTCTAATTGTTGTATACTCTGGTTTTAATTTCAAACTAAAGTTTAAAGTAATATGTTAAATTAAGCATTAGTGTTCCAACAATAAGTTTTAAGGGTTAAGTATATATGATGTTGAACATGGAATGAGACAGATCGTTTCAACGACGTAAAAACTTTGAAATTAGTTTTAAACTTTAAAATTTCTATTGTTTGTTACAGTAAGTGTTTGTAAATAATTTAAAAGTGCATTAGTAACGTTCAATTAAACATTATTCTAAAAAACAAACAAAAATATTTAGACAATCACATAAATAAGTAATTTCAATGACAATTATTTTTTTGATTATTGAATTTTTTAATTTATTTAATGGCTTACTAAAATATAACTTAATTAGAATTAAACTGTTATAATTATTAGTATAACTTTTTTTATTTCTGTTTTATTGATTGTTTTTAGTACTATATACAAAATTACAATTTCCAAAACAACAAATAGTATTTAAACAATTTAGCTGATACAATAAAAATAGCAAATTGTTCATAAAAAAATATTGTAAAAATCAATATTGTTCTTAAAAGCTTCTTATTCGCTCTCCGCACTCTAAGTCTGAAACATCTCTTGCTGATATCTACCGATCTGGCAATCTTTTCTTCGTGACAGCAATGTCTTGTTAAAGTCTTTCGCTATTAGTATCACCATGTATCACTTACGAAAAAGTAGCAAATGAATGCTTAACCTTCTTATTTTGTAAAGAAAAACCGATTAATTTGTAATGGTAACCTTTATTAATATTTTAAATTAACATTAGATTTCATATAAACTAATAAAAATATAAACTTAAAATGTAAACATAAAATTAGTGAGGGCAACAACTATTACATATTATTGTAGTTTTTTTTCTGGCCATGTTGTTTACATGCACAGAGTTTGCACTTTTCACATGTTTCCGAACATTTCTTGTCATTTGCTCTTGGACATATGTTACAACGACCTCTTTTTAGGCGAGCGATAGTTTCGTCTTGCGATCCCACTTCCTCTGGTTCTGTGTCTGCCCAAACCATCGTTTTGGATTCTGCACATATGTCTTGGTAATCCTTGAAGTGTTCGTTTTTTGATATGTGGGATTACTAATTCAAACCCAAGTTTTTGTAAAAATAATCTCTTTCGGGATGTTTTTCCTTTTTCAAAATTTCCAAATTTCGTAGTGTATAGAATAAATGCGTTCATGACAGCAATATCAAGGAAATTCAAAAATAGAACAAGAGGCCAGCGATTTGTATTTCTTCTGCATGAGTATTCCTTCACCATTTTATTGACGCTGTTCACAGCTCCTTTGCAGCTATTATAGTCCAAAATAACTTGCGGTTTGTAACTAAGGTCTTCTCCAGACAATTCCAAATCTTGGTGTTGCGTTGAAAGTACCATAACACTTCTATATTTTTTAGGTACGTAAGATACTAAAATTGTGTCTTCTCCATTTAGAATTTTGCTTGAGTATTTTGCTCGATTTTTTTTTGGCAAAAATTCTTTTGGTATTTCTCTACGTGTTTTACGAATTGTTCAAGGTCAAGGTTTTTGATTGCTGCAGTAGTTCTTTCGCCAAAGACATAGACGTAAAAAAAACTATCTGTGGTAATACCATGACCTTCTCTCAAACCCTCAACCAAATCCAAAACTACCCGCTTCCCTAGAAATGAAATTTTATACTCGTGCATAAAACGATAAAATTGTGTTTTACCTTGTTCCCGTTCTTGAGCGTTGTTTACCATTCCAGTATATATTTGGAAATTCCAGCAATATCTGTTACTAAGATCGCATAAAGCCCAGATTTTAATTCCGTATTTATCTGGCTTCGACTTCATATACACTCGAAAGGGACATTTTCCACGGAAAGGAACAAGTTGTTCATCAATACATACTTCAGCATTAGGGTTATTCGATTTTTTGCAATTGGCAGCGAGAATATCGTGAATGTTACGAATAGCTGCTAATTTATCTGGTGCCCGTCGTTCTTCTCGGGTGTCCATATCGTCAAATCGAATGTATTTCAAAAGGTTTCTCATTCGATTACGAGACATTGCAGCACAAAAAATTGGTCTATGGAGAGACATGTATTTGGTACTCCACAGCTCCAATATTGGTTCTTGGCGTGATTTCAAACCACCAGCTAGAACCAGTAATCCAAAAAATGCATGTAACTCATCCGCATCTACTGGCTTCCACGTATCGCCTACAATTCTTCTAGCTCGAATGTTGGTTTTTCTAAGTATTATGTCCATAATGTCTTCCGAGATAAATAAATGGAAAACATCTAGGCATGTTGAAATATGTTCACTGAATTTTGTTAATCCTGGCGGTGTTTTTAGAATATTTCGCTGATTTCGTCTTCTGACATGAGGCTTATCTTTTTTCCATATGGAACTATATTTACCCACCAGTATATCTTTATCATTGAGCGAATTATCATCACTGTCATCGTTTTTCGAACTTTCAATCGGGTTTGCATTAGGTACACTTACTTCTGCAAATTCGGCATCACTATCGTCAGGTAAAATTTCATCTTTAATTTCATTCAGTAAATTAATATTGCTAGCTATTTCTTCCACTTCACGCTGAGACAAATATTTTCTAGCCATAATTCAACAACAACTATTTCCAATCAAATGTAATAACACAGCAGACACACTTTTCAGCTGATTCGAACAAACTCACCGAATGTAATGACTAAAGACGGAATGGTAGTAATCATGTTTCAGACAAATAACACGTTGAAACACGTTGAAACAAGCAGATTAGATGACAACTGCAGACAAAATGTTAAAGTTACTTTTTAGAACGTCGGTTACCAAGTGGGGTCAAATATGACCCCAACTACAATATTTTTTTTTACGTCGCAAAACAGATAACAATTGAAAAAGTTGTTATATTATTAAACATTGTTGAAAGAAACTCAGCTAAAAAAATATTGGGACAGTAAAAAAAAATTTAAGAAAAGACAACTTAATTTTTTTAATTCATGAATTTATTATTTCTATTGTAACTAAAAACTGACTGACTGATTTAAATACAAAGAAAATACCTGTTTTTCACTAAATTTGGAATTGTTCACATATTATCTTAAAGTGCGTTCTTACGAGTCAAGTTTAGTTGACCGATTTTAGTTGATCAACAAAAGTTGAATAAAAACTGTAGTGAGAACCTTTAATTTCAATTGAGTTGATCAACTTTACGGTTGATCAAGAAAAGTTTGACCGAATCAAACTTTTGTCGTTCAAGCGATGAGTCATCTCAAATTGCTTTCTAGTTGAAACTTGTCTTGAAAGGTGTGTACTACGCAGTCAACTTTTGTCGCCTGCATAGTACGCTAGTAATTGTCGGCGGTGCACGTGCTTGTGAGTATTTTGTTGTAATAAAGAATTATTGAAAATTATCAAAAAATATGAGCGTCAAATGGGGCGAATATCTTATGATGAAGTTTTTGGAACTATATGATAGGCATGATTGTCTTCGGAACTATGGATTGGATAAATGTAAAAATAAAGATGCGCGAGAAAATGTTTGGGTTGTGTTGGGTGTTGAAAATTTTTGGTCTTACTATTACTGACCTGAAGAACAAAATGAAGACTGCCAGAACGATGCAAATTAAAAAAAAAGTGGAATGGGAACAGAGGAATTGTACCTGCCCAAATTGTTCCAAAAAAGCGGATACATTTCTCAGGTGTATTACAAACACGACGGATTTAATCTTTAAAATGTGTTTGCATTAATTTTTTATTATTTGTCATCGTCTATAATATTAAGCTGCCAAGGCTCAGCTCCACGTCTGGAAAAATATTCGACATATTTATTACCCACATTAGACGCTGATGTTGTGTAGTTACGACTTCCTATATTAACTTGCAAATGAACTAAACAATTCGCTTCAGTAGTTTGTGTTCTTTAAGAACCCGGTATAAGGCGCCAATATTCAGATCTTCAGTATCAAATGAACCTGTTGGTGTATATTTGTCACTCGAACTCATTTGTATCCAATTGTGTATTGCTAAAGCTACCTTAGCAATGCCTTCCACCTTGATAATTCAAACCGCTATACGTCGTTCAAAAACTCTGAACCTAGAAACCAAAATTCTAAATCCATTTTCAACAATACGACGAGCGATAGTTGAATATTTTTTGTTTTCTAGATAAATTAGTACTTCTTCCAAGTAGTATTAAAATGTAGATTCTTAAGGACAAAGCATCGTCCACAACGATTTTAGTTATTCCTAACATCTTCTAATGCTATATTCATAGATAGTTTTGCAAAAACGGCAGCATCATTCGCGCGTCCATTTGTGCCTACATCAAAATTACGCTATATGTACCTTAGTAATTAAATTTCGTATGACAATATGCTTCTCATTTAATGCACCACAACAGTTTAAAAAATTCCATCGAATATAGTATTCCCTTTAAATTGTCTTCCATTCTTCTTTAGTTTGTGGAACTTGTAACAACAAAAAACAATTTTTTCACACTTTTCTGCATGTTAAAAGCTTTGTAATATGCAAAAGATGTTTTTTTCAATTTTTTCAAGAATTTACAACATGATGAACCTGAAAGCGAAGGTATGGAAATCCATGATGAAAATGTATTTTCTGCATCAACCTCTGCATTTGTTATTAATGAAAATGATAATACTCAAAAAGAAGTAATACATTTAGAAAACAGAGAAGCTGCAAATTCGTCTATTCCAAAACACACAAAGACGACACCTGCGTTTTGTGATCCTAAGAGTGGCAAACGGTAAATACCATAAAATGTAAATATTTCGACTATAAGCGCAGCGATTGATAAAATTGATGAGGTAGTGCAAAACCATAGAAATCAGATTGATGATGAATTCTGCGTATTTGGCAAATATATCCCTATCCAACTAAAACAGATGCTTCTTTACGATGCTATTATCTGCCAGAAACAAATTGAAAGTATAATAAGACAAAAGCGATTGCATCTCTTAATGATATAGGCCATGTAACTCTATCATCAGTGTTTCCACCTGAGTATCTTTCATCTCAATCACCAGCGCTTCCAACTGACATGGACGGAGAATCTTGGTCGTTGTCGGTTACAAATCAATCCTGCCACAAACAACAATGCGGAGAGCATTCCCGGAAATCACCTGATATACTTACTGCAGCTGTAAGAAGCATCTTAAGCTGAATTTTGTACTACTTTTGCTAATAAATTACTTACTGTAATGTGTTTTTAAAATAAAGTAAAAACAACAAAATAGGCGACACCTCAGCCCTTACCTTAATAAAATCTTGCAAAGCGTCGTATATTTTCGTACAAACTTCTTCCAAGAAATTGGAAATGGTATTTTTAGACACTCGGTATATGGAAGCAAGCGTTGAAAATGAATCTCCTGTGACTAAATATCTTAAAATTATTAGCAGTTTTAATTTTGGTGAGATCATCAATTTATGTTCTTTACTTTATATACTCTTAAGCTAAAAATAATTAATTTGTTTAATGACGAATTAAATTCTTTAAATACCATTAAATAAGATCTCTTGCCCTCGGTAGATAGTTTTGTAAACTTAATGTAAATATGTTTATTATTAACCAGTGCTTAAATAATGATATATTATTTACCTGCATTTAAAAACGCGCTACTTCACAAGCTAGTATTATACGTAATAATAAAAAGCTTTACGTTACAACTTCTTATTTACTTTTTATATATATCATTTATTACTGTCTCCATATGTGATTAAAAAACCGATAAAAAATATAGAAAACAACGCCACATTAAAATTTGTTAAATTAATTAAAGAACGACAAAATGACAATGGTAAAAATCTATTTTCGGTTTCGTTTACACTGAGATACATAAATAACATATTAAAATAATTACAAAACAATATCTACATTATTACGTATTTCTGGTTAATTTGGATATTTAGTAGTTGCATAAAAAAACAATAAATTTATTTACGCAACAAAATTGTATACGGGTAATTTCCGGGAAAGTGAGAATTTTGGATGTATTATTATTATTAAACAAATATTTTTTGAATAAAAAATATTTTAATTCTTTGTTTCACGTTTCCTTTAAGAATAGTGACTCTTAATAAATTAATGATTATAAAAAGTATAAGAAACTAAATCATACAAATATGAACAATTTCATTTAGTAATATTAATTAGTCCACTAGTCAAACATAATACTTATCATTGACATGTCATTATTATAAATAGTTTTCTCTAATTGTCCGATGTAAAATTAATTCTTTTGAACTATTACTTAGAATGTAATTTTGATAAACACCTTAATGATCATAATTCTTGCATACACATGAATTATGAGTTTCCTTAACTGCCGGGTTACGTTTAATACAAGTATTTTAATATATTACATTATTTTGTTTTTGGAGACACTAAAAACATTCAGATAACTTAACATACTAATGTAAATGCAAATTTAATAATATATA
This sequence comes from Aquatica leii, assembly GCA_035610365.1. NCBI lineage: Eukaryota > Metazoa > Arthropoda > Insecta > Coleoptera > Lampyridae > Aquatica > Aquatica leii. The sequence continues at coordinate 1,768,005 of CM069432.1, forward strand.
CGTCTTAAAATAGAAATATGTATTTAATTTTTAAAAATTTTTAATTAACTCCCGAAAGGGTAGGTACGGACACGATAAAAAGTGTAGAATATTAAATTAACAATAAAACAAAAATAATATGCCAAATTGTACCTACTATACATATGTTGGTTGACTTAACCTATGAACAATTACAATACTTTACTAAAGCACTACTTACACAATATGACAACGTTCTAATGCTGTAAAGAATCGAAACTGCCACATTCCTTATACAGGACTACGGAAACAGACAAGTTGTTACAGATCGCGACGTGAATGAGATTGTTGATAAAATTTCAGTCAAGAAGCTGATATCTGCTGTTAATTAGGCGATAATTTTTGCTATTTAAATGCATTTATAATTTATTAACAAGCATTGCAGACAGCATTCTCTTTATTGTAACCCTATAATTCATCTCATATTTCTAATATGGTTTCAATAAGCTTGTAATTTGCAATTTATTAAATAGAAATTATTAAACATTTGGTCAATGATCCTCCGAAAAAATGTATAAGGAAGGTATTTTATTTACTTTAAAACTACAGAAAATTTACGTTTAAATTAAATTATAAAAAGTTTGAATTTCATGCGAGTTAAGATACGAAAGCTTACAAATTTACCGAGGGCGCACATTTACGTGTGCACGCGTGCATAATATTAAAACCGTATCGTAAATGATGTAGTTTTTGTAGTCACCAGTAAGACACACATAATACAATATTATGCAAGTTAGAAAAGAACATAAGTAAACGCTTAAATGCTTGCTTGCGGTTTTTATTTCGATCATTTATCATTATCTTCGCAGCACGTGTGTATAAAACACAGATGCTAGAATGCACATTTCTTATCACATATGACAAACTTTACAGTCGGTTTTCTTAGTTGATCTATGATATTAATTTCTAATAGACGCTTTGCGTCTCGCGATGCAATCTGTCGCTTAGGTTATAATCATGCACTTCTTGTAAAAATAGATACATATATTAAATAAACGGATTGAGTTTACCTCCGAATACCGTGGAAAGTGAGCGATCTTCCTCTACGTGAAAAAAATTAAATCATTTCTACGCAATCGGCAATATAATGGAACAAAAAAGTCGTGCGTATTTCTATTCCAAGCTTTAAGAAATCTTCCAATAAAAACTGCTTTTATCGATCATTTTGGTAATTGAAAAAATGGACAAATATCTTAAATCTTAATCTTAAATATAAATCGCGTTAATGTAATAATCTTTTTTTAGACTGAGATAATTGTGTTTTTTTAAACGACTTTCTTGTATGATTGACCACCAGCTGCCACTGATTAAATTTGTAAATTATTATGGGAGATTTAGAATTTTGATTGTCCAATTCCTTCATGGTGTCAATTAAATTGAAGTTGCCAATGTCTCTTTGATTAAAGACGGGCATTGTTATAGTTTTTATTAAATACTTGCGTGTTTACTCTTCTTTTAGTTATTTGATTTTTAATTTGTCGTATAGTGTCAGATAGTTACCGCAACACTTTAGATTTAATCCAAAGTAGGGAAGCTTATTCACAATTCCATCTGAACGTACACTGCCACAAAAAAGTTATTGGACATTTTTAAGCGCGACTTGCAAGGTAGGCAACCAAATTTACGTTATAGCAGAACGGCTAGTTAGATTTGACAACATTGGCATTGTAGACATTACTTGCAGCGAGCACCGCCTCAAGCGTTCAAAGAACATGTATTTAAATTGTACCATAAAGACTTAAATTTTTTTTCGCCAAATTTTCCATTTATATATTTATGTTCTCTGCTCAAGTTTTAAATGAATGCTATAGCCCTTAATTAAAAAAGGTTTGAGTCATTTATAATTTGATTTATAATTAAAATAAATTAAATAAATTTCCATTAATAGCTCGAATAAATTTAAACTGCATACCCAAATATAAAATTGTTGTTTTAATTAGCCTAAATTTTAAATATTTCCGGATTAAATTAAAGTCAACATTCCGATTTTCTTTGTAAAAGAAGTATTTGAACGTAGTTAGTGGCTGAACAATTGTATTCTTAATTCCGATTACAAAATTTGATATTTATTCATAGTTTGCATTTTTGGATTTTTATGAATATAGGTAAAATCCGATGTTCAATTGTTTTTTTAATTACACTGTCGTAATACACTGAAAACATGCTTCAACTTTGCTAATTTAACTCAATTTATGGATGATATCGAACCTACTAGTTTAAGTATTAGACAGAAGGTATGCGCAAGTCAAATTTACTTGTCTGTGCCTGTAGAGTTTTATTTTCTGGCAGCTATCGTAAAATCTTATTTATATTATAACAAAAAGAACAAGTGGTGAGAAAATTAATATTCTTTTAAAAAGATATTATCTTTAGTTAGATGTAACTGAACTGGAAATCAAAACTAATATGAGTTTCGTTACCTATAAATCAAAACAGAATTCTTGCAGCTTTTTGCTAAAACTAAGTAATGGAAATATATCACCAAACATTGGAAAAATCAGTCTCTTTTTTTATACAAAACGATCAACAACGTTTATTTCTAAATTACTAATATAAACACTGAGTCTCAACCTTGGCTTAAAGAAAAAATAATTTTTTTTAAATACCCAATACTTCGAAAACCTGATAATTATAAGTAACGATTAACCTATGTCACATCGTGAGATATACATAAGTTGCACTCATGCGAAGCTGGAACAAATGGCTAGTATTTAACACGTTCAGCCCCGCGGCTAAACTTTCGTCACAGCCTATGGACCGCAGGGCGAAGTTTATTTTAAACCTTCTTCACAATTGATAGGACCGTATTTAAATATGCTTTACAGTTGTATTTGAGCGTCCTGTGTCCGTAAAGCATTACCTTACGCGAAATATTAGCTTTTCTTAGTTTTACTTTTTCTTCAAGTAATTCAAATAAATTTTGATTAAGTATAATGTTAAATGTGTGTTCTGTTTACATTGCCTGTTATTTTTTTGATTTGAATATAAAAAAAAATGACTCTCTTATTCAGATTTGAAAAAGACAACATTATCCAAGATGCTCGTTTGACTTTATTTACAACTTTCGCCACCATTCGCAAAAGACTACAGCTACAATGCAGTTTGCAGACAATAAGGAATACTTTGAAAGGTGAAGGAATAAACTCCTATCGACTTATAAAGAAACCTGTTATAACTGAAGAAAATGCCTACCGGAAATTGCGGAAGAGCATTTAAATTTTGATTTGAAAGGTTTTGTTTTTTCAGATGAAAAAACCTTTTGCACTTCCCAAGATAGTAAAAAAGTTCTTTGGAAGCCACGTAATTCAAAATATGAATCAAAACATTTGAAACCCAACAAAAAAAGTGGGAGAATTAGTGCTGCGTACTGGGTATGGATGAGTGATGCTGGCCTAGGGTAATTGAAACGTGTCGATAGACGTTTAACTGTTCAAACTTACCTGACGATTTTGGAATGTTGTCCTCCGTACGAGCAGTTTATCCCGAAGAACCAATTCGGTTTGTTCAGGACAATACTCTTATACATACGGCAGTTGTAGTACAAGAATGATTCTTACAACATCCAGAAGTGGAAAGAATCCGTTGGCTACCTAAGTCACCGGACTTTAATTTTTCATATGAATAATTTAAAAGAAGTAATGGGATTTATACTGCAATTGTTCGACCACTAATTACATTGTAATGGTGATAATAATTTCTTTGCAAAGAAAATCGGAATGTTGACTTTAATTTAATCCAGATATATTAAGACTTTTGGGGTAATTAGTACAGTAGTTTCATATTTAAGCATACAGTTTATCGTTATTCGAGTTATAGATGGAACTTATGTAATCATAAATAACAATTAAATTTTTTTTAATTACTTAAGCAAAGAACGTAAATAAATAGAAAACTCGGCGAAGAAGAATTTAAAACTTCTGGGTACAATTTAGATAAATATTTGCAGGTAAGAAACAGTGCTTCTGACGAATAGTTGGTAACCTCGTAAGATCGCTGCAAGTAATGCCTACAATGCCAACGTTGTCAAATTTAACTAACCGTTTTGTTATAACGGAAGTTTGGTTGCCTACCTTGCAGGTTGCGCTTAAAAGTGTCCAATTTTTTTGAGGCAGTGTACAGTATTTTCATTTTTCTTTATCGTTTTTTTTCCTCATTGTATGTTGAATACAAAAATATTTGTTCATTTTTTGTAATATTGTTTAGCTCTTATGTACTCTTAATGTCTCTTAATGTAATTTTATTTTTGGTCATTATATCGCAAAGTTTTGTTTTGAATAGCATCTTTGTGCTGTTATTAACTCGATGTTAGTTTTATTAATGGTTATTGTTGATTCTTTTTTTTTATTTTCACTTCGTCTGATTTCTGATGTGATAAAATTAGACATTTAGAAGATTATTGTTGGAAATTAGTCTTTATTTGGCATCAGTGATGGATTGACGCCTAGGCCCGTGAGGGCCGGGTTTAGGGCGGCATAATTTAAAGGGCGACAAAATTTTTGAAATGCCAAAATTTTAGAGAAAATTAAAAAAGTAAAGAATCAATTTCAAAAATTGGTTCAAATTAGTTTTTATAAAAAATTTCTATAGAATATATTATAAATAATAATTCATTTCATTAATTTACTTCTCAATCTGTATGGTAAGATGAATTTTTTAATCGATCAATGATAGTCTTTATTGAGTAATGTTCTTTACTTTCTGTTCCTTTAGTGAGATTAATCTCACGCTTACGCCTATGAAGCGTTTTGAAATGACTAAATCTGGATAACTTCTCAATTTGTTTTTAGTGTGAAATAAAAATACCGTAGATTTGCTGTATTGAATATCATTTTGATATTCTTTCAAAAGTGGCAGAACATTTTTTGTTTACAAAAATAATTTTTCAATTTTTTGAATCATCGAAATAGTTGGTAAAAAAATTGAAATTTTTATCTAAAATGAAAAAAAAATCATTCAATATTTCTCATATTTGCAAAAATCTTCAATTACATCTACAAATTTCGTATATGTGTGTGTGTGTGTGTTAGATTTCCTAAGAATTTAAAGTCATTCCCAGAAATTTCAAAAAAACCGAAAAAAAAATTCAAAAAGAATGTTTTTTGAGAATAACTTTTTGGCTATTGCACCAAACCGAACCTCAAAAAATGACGTCGAATGCCATTTTGGAAATCAAAATCGGTTGATTCGTTTGTGAGATATCGTCGAAAAATTTGAAAAAAAGCGTTTTTTCAGAATAACTTAGAGATTTTTCGACGAATCAATTTTGCACTAAGGATAACATTTTTAGCACTCAAAAAACTGCGTCCTTGAACATCAAAATTGAACAACGCGTTTAAAAATTATGGCTTTTCAAAAATTTCCAAAAAAAATTTTTTTTAACATAACTTTGAAATTTTGACTTATCAATTTTGTTCTCTTTACAACATTTTTGGTACTTAAAAAATTGTGTCTAATGATATTCTAAAAATTAAAATCGGTCAATTTGTACGTGAGATATCGTTGTTACGAAATGCAACAATGCACTTCTGAGCTTACTTTGGCGCGCTTTAAGTGTAGATAGCGGGAAGCTGTCAGGATGGCCTGCAGGGTTAACCACTTTTCTAATTTTTTTTATATATAACGTTAATCGGGATAAACATTAAATAAATGCCAGTTGTTTAAACTGATTTTTTTTTCTAGCCGGAATTAGAAAAGATTTCAAAACAAGATATCGAAGAGGTACAGTCACACCCTGCTCTATCACAAGATACGAACAAGACGCCGTCAAATTTTTCTTCATCACAAGATATTGAAGAGATCCAGTCAACAACTAATATTTTAAAATTTAATACTGATCCCTTTTTATGGAATTTAAATGAAGAAACACGGGATTTCATAACTATAAACGGTATACCACGAAATAATAATACGGATTCCAGAAATGTTTATAGTGATAAAACGAGATATGGTTCCAAAAGCTTATTTCAACGTACTTTAAAAAACGGAGAGTTTCAACGTCGTGAGTGGTTAATTTATTCAGAAACTAAACGGTCTGTATTTTGTGTTTCATGCTTATTATTTGGTAAAAGTGGCAAAATGAATGCTTTTACTGGTGAAGGATTTCGTGACTGGATAAACTCAAAAGCACGCATCAAAGCTCGTGAAAATTCTGATTTTCACAAAACTAACGTTAGTCATTTTAAAGCTCGAGCAGTAGTTAACAGGCGTGTTGATCATCGTTTAATAAAACAGCTCGATGAGAAAATAGCGTATTGGAAAAAGATTAATTGCAGTTATTAAATCACTAGCAATAAGAGGGTTGCCATTTCGATGAAATTCAGAACAAACAGAGGATCCCCATAATGGAAATTTTTTAGGAACGTAGAGCTTCCTGCTGAATTTGATCCATTTCTATCTGAACATTTAAAATTGTATGCGTACCCTAGTAGTGGAAATACGTCGTATTTGTCTAAAACAATCTACAAAGAAATTATATTGTTGATTCAGAATAAAGTACTACAACAAATTTCCAGTGAAGTGCAATCTGCTAAGTATTTTGGTGTAATTGTAGATTCTACGCCTGATATTGCACCGGTCGATCAGCTCACTATAATTATCAGATATGTACGTGATAACGGTGAAATTGTTGGAAGGTTGCTAGAATTTCTACCAAATATCGGCTATAAAGCTAAATATATTGAGGATGCTTTGTTAAAATCTCTAGAAAATAATGGTTTGGACATAATGAACTGTCGTGGTCAATCTTATGATAATATATATTCAGGCCTTCAGACACGAATCAATTAATCCTTTAGCAGATTACGTTCTTTGTGTCGCCCATTATTTAAATTTGGTAGGATCATGTGCAGTTGAATCGGTAACAGAAGCAGTCAACCTTTTCAACTTTGCAAGAACTATACAATTTTTTTACTATATCTACACATCGTTGGGAGATCTTGGTGCAGCGTACAAATTTAAGAGTTAAGAATCTTTCTCAAACTCGTCGGTCTGCTCGACATGATGCATGTGACGCTTTAGAAAAAGAGTGGTCTGCAATAATTGATGCACTGGAATTTATTGCCGAAAGCAGAGATGAGAAATCGACTACGCGATCTGAAGCCACGGAAAATTACAGTATTTAGAAACAGCAATCCTAGTCATTGTTTGGAATGTAATCTTAGATCGTTTTAATGCTGCTAGTAAGAAGCTTCAAGAATCTCAAGCTGATTTATCATCCGTTGTTCAGATCTATAGTTCTCTGGCTCTATTTCTTCAAGACATGAGAGACAGAAAATTTTCTGAATATGAAGAAATAGCCAAAGCACTATCTGAAGTTCACGATTATTATCTTTATGATACTCGTCGCAAAAAAACCAAAAGAATTCAGCCAGATTAGTCACGGTTAAATGAAAGAACACCTTTTTTGGACAAGAAAATTTTTCCACCAATATTTATTACCGTATTCTAGATACTCTGAGTGTACAATTGGTCGGTTGTAAAAGTGCATATAAAAAGCTTTACGAAAATTTCAATTTTTTTGATAATTTATCTGAAATAGATATAAACGAATTGAAAAATCTTACCAACAAACTAGTCAGTAAGTATCCTGACGATTTGGAAGAGATGTTAGGCAATGAATGTATTCATTTACATTGTCAACTCAAAGATTCCTTAGCAAATACGAAAGATGTACGCTTTGCTACAAGCTTCTAGTAATTTACGAACCTGCACGGCCAACTCACTGTAGGATTGAATCCATACCTGTCGGAGAGAGAGGAGGTTCAAGTGACTTTATTTTAAAAGCCGCCAGATGTTTTGTGCTTTGCAGAAATAGCTCCTGCTAGATCAGCACAGGAGGCTCGAAGCTTGTACAAAATTGTTAAGATTCGTAAAGCTGGAGGAAACGAAGAAAGAAACAAAATCGTTAACAACAATTGCACTTTAATTACTTTAGAATGATGAATAGATTAAAATTTGAATCAATAACAATTATGAGATAAGTTGATAGCATCACAGTGATTAAATTTAGTCCAAGTACAAATATAAGCAGGTACTAAAATATCAGAAGTATCGGCAACTTACACTACACGTAAAACAAAAGTGTAACCACCAGAACATATAAAAATGCTTCATAAGTAAATTACATTAATAATGATTATTGACAGTTGATGTAATCAGCATGCGATAGTAAGTCACTTAAATGAATTGAGTAACAATAATAAGAAACAAATAAATTCGAACGTTTCGACACGATTAGTAAATATAGTTATTCATGAGTAGCACCGTAGCGACAGCGAATAGTTAACATCAAAAATTGACTTACCAATGATTCAGGGGTACCTTCAGAAAACGTTTTCCTACTGGCTTCCTGTAATTAAACTTCCTGAAAATAATCGTGTCTACCTGGCGACTCACAAACTACAACAGGTAAAAGAAACATTTAAAAGAAAGTAATAGAACCGAAACTTATCGTATGCTGTTACAATGTCTTTTCGTCTACGATGATATTAATTTATTGCCTCCGAAGAGAAATTCAAACGTGCCCGGTACTTAGGCTCTTCCGAACAAGAAGAAGAAATAATTAACGGTAGTAATTGCTTCCGCATAGAAATTCTGCCCTTGTATCGCAGCGTTCTTAGGTCTACAGCTTCCGATTATAATTTTCTCTTGTAGATTTTAAACTCAGACAAGAACACCCATATTTAGGAAGTAGCGCGTGGCGCTAACGAAAAGACATAAAAATTACCTTTAATCAAAAAAAAAAGAATAAAAGCCACTTACCCTGCGTGGATGAAATTAGTTAAATAAGAATACTTTTATTACCCATCGTGTCACAACACGTGGATGTTTTAAGAAAACGATTTTTAATTCACGCAGACATATGTTATATGGTGAACGATGTTAAAGTCAAAATGGACAGTCCATCGTCTTCTCCATACGAAGAGACCAACGAGCCCGATAGATGGCGTCGAGAAATAGAAAAGTAATTTTTAATTAAACTAATATACAGGGTAGTGCATTATTTAAATTTATGCACGTAACAGAGTTCCCCCCAGCAAGATAAAAGCGTAGAACGTGGGTAACAAAATGAAAGCATACGTCAAGGATAGAACCCGTAAATCCAAAACCAACCCAATTCCAAGAAACCCAACCCCGTGTAATCTCATCAGATTACCACAAATACAGAAGAGACAGAGGTATTCCAAAATCTTAAGAATACCGCCAACCAAAACTGTAACAAAAGCGCACGAAGCGAATGGTATCTCCAAGAAACCAAGAGTAATTTGATCCAAAAGCAAAGAAGAATACCAACACGGTTTATTAATTTCCGAAGCGCATAAAGCGATACCAAAAAGTAAGGTCAGTAAGGACGTAAGCATCAAAAGAATTCCAGAGAAAAGAAAAGAATATAGGAAAGGTAGAAGTTTAGACAAGCGTCCACGACTAAGTAGCCCTAAAATCCCTTTAAACCCTAATCCTTAAATACAAAACCACCGTTGAAAATGGTCTCAAAATAAATAACCCAAAATCCCAAGTACTAATAAATCCGCAAAACTAGAATTCGAAGAAAAGAAAAGAAAGAAGAGGAAAGAAAAGAGCGTAAGAACTATCAATTGCTAAACGAATACTTGTTAATCATCGATCACTGTGCTGGACTGTAACAATGAAACTTATAAGCCGATAAACGGAATAGAATATCCCAAGAAAAAAACAAAGAAAAAAGTAGCAAAAGAGATATCCTAAAATTGACTAACATCCAAAAAAGCCGAGCAAGCGGAAGTACATAAAGTACAGAAAACGGAGTTGTAGTCTGTCTCAAGTTTCAAACTTACACAGTAAAACGAATAACTTACTAAGTCCAATGTAGCAAAAGAGAGAATTAGCAAAAAAAAGGAAAATATAGAGAAAAGGATATGGTTGCAGTGAATTCAAGAAAAAAAAAGACAAAGCTTAAGCAGAGAGAAAAACTTTCAAAGCAACTCAAAACGAAATCAAAAGAAAAAAAAGAAGTGTGAGTCAATAAAGAACAGAAAACTTCACTTGCCAATTAAGCATCGTGAGTCAGTGCTCGTTGTGTTGGAATGTCACATTGGAACGGATTAAAATATTCCAAGAGCAAAAGAATCCCAAAGAAGAGAAATATCCTAACGGTGACTGACAACATAAAAAATGCCGACTAAGCGGAAGTACAGAAAGTACAGGAGCGACGTTGCAGTCTATTCCTAGTTCCAAACTAAAAACCCCAAAACAAAAACCCACTAAACCTAATAAAGCGAAAGAAGTAACTGAGAAAGAAAAGCAAAAGAAAAGAAACATAGTTGCCTGAATACTAAAGAAAAAAAGTTACTAAAAATAAAAAAAAAGAAAATATTCAAGCAACAAATCAAGAAAAAAAAGCAAAGATATAATTGCCCTCAAGGCAAAACCTCAAAAGCAAAGGAAAAAAAAAGAAAAGAAAAAATCAAAAGTAAGGAAGACAAGAAAGGAAGAAAAGAGACAGACGGAGAAATATAAGACAAGATGCAAGTGTCTGATTCGTTCTTCTCTCCGTAGAAAAAACGAAAGGGAGTGACCAGCCCTTCAGTGTCCAACCAACCGCCCTATTTAAGCAACCGAAAGAAAAATCTTAAGAGAGAAAAAAGGAAGCATAGTTGCAGTTAACACTTAAGAGAAAAAAGTTATCACAAGGAAAAGAAGCAAGTGTCCAAGTAACAAAAGAAAAAAAGAAAGCAAGAAAGATAGACAGAAGGAAAAAAGAGAGTACAGATGTTGTTGTACGGCTTGACTACTTCTCCCTAGATAGCCGACCCCGAGTGACGTACCCTACAATGCCCAATCAACCGCCCATTTAAGCAAGAAAAAAAAAACAAGGAATGAGAAAATATATCATAGAACGAATGCGTACCAATTGCTGTCCCAAGTTGGAAAGTATACTTCACGACTTTAATGCCGATGAGCGGAATAGAAAACTCAAGAAAAGAAAAACCCAAATCCGAAAGCAGAAGAGAGAATTCTATATATGACGTACCAATCCAAAAAGGCCGACTAAGCGGATATAAATATATATAGACGGAAAGGTAGTCTGTCCTGAAGTAAGATGGAGAAGAAAGCAACCAAAACAAAAGCACTAGAAACTTAAGCAAAAAAAAAAGAAAATCGGTGACAGCAATATGAGAGGAACAATTGGGTAGCATCCAAGCTACAACCAACAAGATACCGACGACGTATCCAAAGACTCGAACCACCAAAACCGAAAGAAAAGAACAAGAAGAATAGCAAAGGTCGAAAGTCGAAAGCCCAAAAAGTGAACTAGCACTTACGACGCTTGCGACGTCGATGAAAGCGAAGAGAACGATTAGAAGAAGAAGACAGCAAATAATAATTAGAAGCGACTGAAGGAGATGCAAAAGCAATAGCAGCGGCGTTTACATCGTGACATGACCTAATAGGATTGCTTCGCTGTGCGTTCGAACAAGAACAGTGGCGTATAAACTCAGTAACCTTGGGTCTCTTATGAGGCCAGTAGAAGTGACAGCGAAGAGCTTCTAATGTACTCCTAACACTGCGGTGTTCACGCTCAGATGAAAGATGGTGATCGTAGATTAGTTGTTTGCGTTGGTCCGAAGGAACAACTAATTTCCACACGCAAGAGTCAGACAAAGAAATGCGTACACGTTTACATAGAAGACCTTTCACAATACACCAACGAGAGAAACGACGAGGAAAAGCAGAAACTTTAGAAACCAAACCTAAATACCAAGGATCGGTAGTAGGCTTAATAATCCTAGAAACTGAAAAAAAATTTAGAGGAAGAGAAGCTAAAGAACGGACAGGACGTAAAAGTTTCTCGCTTTTAGAACGACAGTGCATACAAGTATTAGACTCAAGAGTAGTTATAGAAGAAGGAAGTGAAGGAGTAGTAAGAGAATCAGCAACCGTATTAACAGAAGCTGCGGAAGTAGCAGTACTAATCACAGATGATTCTAGAAGTATGTCACTCCTTTCGGATGTTAGAAGACTAAAAGAATTGCTACGGTTAAAGTTCGACTTCAAACGTTTGCCTAAAGAGACCAATTGAGAAAAGGATGTAATAACCACCAGTGCAAAATGAGATTGATAAAATGGAGTCAAATTGCGGCGTATGATTTTAAGCTGCGTCTTCTCCGACACTGGTTCTAACAATTGCATAAAAAGATATTGCATAGTAGCAACGTACATCCCAATAGATTCCTTAGGTTTCATCACTCGGTTACGAATAGTATCCATTAACCGTTCATCATAATCTAAAGGCAAAAATTCAGTTTTCAACATCGCAGTAACCTCATTCCAAGAACGTAATGTATGTCGTCTACTTCTAAACACAAGAAGAGCTTTACCCAATAACACCTCAGAAACTGAAAGAAAAAGTTGATGTTGAGAAACTCCACGAGACAAACACAACTCATCAATACGAATAAGAAACTCGATCAGTACAAACGGATCTTCACCAGAGAAAGTAATATTCCAATCAGCCAAGTTCATTTCCGAATCAGAGTCGGATGAAGTAAGAAGTGGTGGCTCCTCGTCTAAAGAATACATAATTAACAAACGTCTAACTAAAAATGTAATCAAGCCAAAAGCAAATCGACAACTACAGCAAAGTCAAACCTACAGTATATGCTACCCTATTCTAAATTTCCTAACTAAGCTACCACTAAATCATAAGAAAATCCCAATACAAAAAAATCGCTAAAAGAAATAAAAAGAACAAGAAAATTGTTATAAGAAAATCGAGCCCCTTAAGTTGGGCAGCCAAAATTTGCTACAAGCTTCTAGTAATTTACGAAGTTGCACGGCCAACTCACTGTAAGATTGAAACTTTTTTTTAAAACGTGGTGGAACGGCTATCAAATCAAGAAGGAATTACAAAGGAACTCTAACCAAACGTATGTAAATATCTTCCTGTGACGAATAAATTATTTTAAAAACGTAATGAAGTTATAATTTGATTTCCATTACACAGGATGATATTCGAAAATTTTCTTCAAGCGACACAGGCCATTTTATGCAGTTGTCCGCTTAACGACTTCGTCGTAAAACACGACAGTCACGAGAAAAGATCGGCAGACGGCGTCAAAACCGGAATCTAATTTTAACTCAATATACAGGGTAGTGCATTATTTAAATTTATGCACGTAACAGTTTTGCACAAAAAGTATGTAATCTATTGCATTCACGGAGTCTTCGAGATGTTTATCCGAATGTGGACATTGCTCTCCGTATATTTTTGAGTATTCTGGCTACAAATTGTTCAGGAGAAAGATATTTTTCCACTCTAAAAAGGGTAAAAACCTATTTACGCGAAATCATGGACCAAGATAGACTTAATGCTTTTGCATTACTGTCTGTTGAAACTCAACTAGTCCAACAAATTAATTATGACGATGTAATCGACGTTTTTGTGCGGACCAAAGCCAGGAAAAAGAAATTTTCAAATTGATTAATATTAAAACAAATATTTATTATTTATCTGTGTAAAGTGTATAACTTATTTATCTGTCATGTTTATTAGTTATTTTAAAAAAATTATATTTCAATAAATAAAGTTATTTTGAAATAAAAATATTAGATCAAAAGTAATGAAATTTATTTTATCAAAAAGGGCGGCGCATCAAACGGGGCCTAGGGCGGCAGCAAGCTTAAATCCGTCACTGTTTGGCATACTAAAAAAATAGTCATTCTAAAAACTTACCTTACTATTTTTTGCATAAACTTTAAGTGTTTAATAATTAATTTTGATTCAATACAAGAAATTAGAATTTTGGTTTGAAAGAAACAGAATATATTTTTTTAATTAAATAATTTTATTAAATGTATATAACGACTTTGTCATTATTTATTTTGTGTGTCCCCTGACACACAGTGAAGCAATCGTAACTAATTTATAAAAAACATAAAATATCCAAGTTTATATTTTGTTTGATACTTTTTTTGTCAATAGAAATTTAATTAATGTATTTTGCTTCCAAATAATCCCTGATGAAACCTTTTCAAACAATCCTCTCTATGACGTAAATAAACAATCAGTATAAAAAAATATGTGTACAGTTTGGATAGCTAATAACGGCGTATTGACCAAAGCAATCTTCTTTGTTTACTTTCATTATATGCATATTCACCCAGTTGCCAGCCCTACAGCTGCGTAATTCTATACGTTGTTAGGACTTTGTAAAAAACATACACAAAAAGTTTTTATGAAACTCTAATTAAAATACGAACTTTATTACAATACATACCAACTAATACATAAATAATAAATAAAAATATATACCTAGAGCGTCCGTAACCAATTTACAGTTATTTTATTGGCCCTACGGGAAATTTATTGGAGAAACCTATATATTTAATAGCTATAATACTAAAATCAATACAAGCTCCTAAAAACGGAGCGTTATATTTTGCTTCAGAACTAACTCTCTTTTACGTATATTCGCAGCTTATGACTACGAATCATATACAACGTGCTTTAGAAAAAATAAACAAAAAGTCACTTAGATTTAACAATCAAAGCCTTTGTTATTTTTCGTAAAAATATGAATATTTTTCTTATTTTTACAAACTTTGGCTTCACTAGTAATTTACAGCACAGTTTGAGTACTAACTTTTAAGAATGGACAGTGGGCGATAAAAGTAGAAACGCGTCATATCACCAGTGTAAAGGTCACTTTTACAACGTTTGAAAAATACTAGCACAATCAGATTATTACACTAGTCGCATCTTTATTCTTAACGTCCAATAAAGTGGTGGTTGAAGCACTCGGTCGATGAGTCTTCGAGGATATCAATGGTATTTCGAATGGTTTACACAAAGCAATGATTGTATATCCGACACATCCGATGCCTAAAATTAATCCAGCTAGTACGTCCCACCAGTGGTGTCTATAATCGGTTATTCTTGTGAAGCAGCAAGTAACGCTCCACAATAGCACACATGCAATAATAAACGGTTTTATTACAGATCGTAGATGGCGCGATGACAAGCGTAGTTGCACATAAAACTAAAAATTACACGTTAGAAAGACACCAAGAAAAAAAAAACTAATCACTTACCGCGCAGAATAATGAGGTGTATACTGAGACAGAAGCGTGACCAGATGGAAACGATCTCGAAGAATCCGTGATTATGTAATTGCTATAAAACGTATTGGTACACTTGTACTCGGGAACAAATTCGCCTGGTACGCAAGTTTGACCCGTGTCTGGTAAGCAAGTATCTAAAAAGTGTGGACGATGTTCTCCAATAACGACTTTTCCCACTTGTGTTAGCACTAAGTTAAATATTAATCCAATCATAAAATCTCTAAACCAAAACCATATCTCTCCCCCTAATCTTTTATTAAAGCATTTTTCTCTGTATAGTTCAATTGCTGTCATCAGTAGCAAAGGCCCAATTATGCTTCCTCCTAGTACCAAAAACAAACTCACGCTGTCGCCTTTATACGGTAGCGATATCGTAGGGTCTTTACAATAAAATCCCAATTTTGTTACCGGCGTTGGTCCATATTCCAAAAACACAAGCGACGAAAACACTGAAACAAAGTTACTAAGTGACTAATTGTAAGTTTTCGACTTAACTTACGAGCACAAAAATGAAGACCACGCGACATTGCAAGTCTTCAGCACTCGAGTTGTTAATTTATTTACTGAAATTTGTTGTTCGACATTTTGCTTTAAGATGTAACTTGAAGTATGGATAAAACGCCTACATTATATTAATACTATTAGTATGATAAAAGTAATGACTCAATTGGTTGGATTAACAAGATAAATATTACCAATAACAGACTTTGAAATTATCCACGCACTTAATTATGATCTATTGACCGTCAAAAAACGTATCGAATAGTTGCTTAAAATATCATCGAAATGTGTTATATAATCACTTCTGTACCGATAGAATTAGTAAAATCACGTTTGGTCAGATCATCAAAATAATTAGTTTTTAATTATCATTATTAAAGTGGAGCTTGCCCACATTAATACAAAACATTTTTGATATCATATGTTTGTTTTGATTATATTCTATGAATAACCAAAACGTAAAAAAATAAGTAGTGTCAAAGGGACGTAGTTTCATACTTTACAAAATTTACCAAAAATTTCAAAAATTCAAGGATTGAGCTGATTTTTATTATTTATTTAATTACTTTTTGACTTTTATTTATATGTTGTCACATTAATATAAAAAATACGCATTACCAACAAAAGATAATAAAGATTTAAAAAAATAATTATCAATGAGGTTTAATTTTGATCCGTGGATTAAAAAAACACTAAACTAAGTTTTTAGTTTGCTTTTAAATGTTACTAGTTTAGGATGCGTTGTATAGGAAGTTCGTAGTTTGTCTCGGTAATGCAGTAAAGCGTAGCCAACCCTCGCGGGAGAACATAGTCATAGGGAGAGAAAATCCGGGTATGTTTCAATGTACAATTGCCTTCAACCAAAATGACCGCTTAAGATCGGACCTATTCACATTCTAATAGTATGGGGTGTTTCCCATTAGAAAGCAAATAAACCAATGTAATTTTATTAACTGTCTGACTAAAGAAATAATAGAGATACCAGATTAGTATTTATTATAAAATTTTAAATGTATTTAATATTTAAAAAGTGTATTTTAGAGAATTTATACATTATGCAAGCTATTAATTCTAGAATTTTTGTTTATATCAGATATTTATATAGAATACTGCGTCTACTAATACTACTATCATTACTAATGTATTCATAACATATTTGCAATCACTATGCATAATTAATTAAATCATTTTAATAGCGGACTGATTAAAAATACGTCAAAAGATCAATTAAATAAAAAACCATATCGTCTTTAGCACAAAACGAGCTTCAGATTCTAAAATGAATTCTATTTAAATTTGTTGTAAAATAACGATTTACTTTATTGTTATATAAACTAAAAAAATCGTTTTTTGTAGTAATGTCGACTAATTAAATCATCGTTTTAAATTTAAACAAGTTTTAAGTTGATTAATACCTAATCGCTTCTCTTATTAGTTAGTAGTTTTATTATAGAAATATGTTTATTCAATACATAATTAATATTTCGTATATATGTCGTTAACCTGTTCAGCATCAAGTTAATTAATTTTTTGCAGTAGTCGAATCCTCGGAAACGTTTCCAAAGTTCATTTGCAACTTGCGCTACATTATTTAAATTCAGAGGCGTCGCTACATATACAGCGCCCTGGAGCAAATAAGATCTTGCTCCTCCTTTTTTTCCTCACAAATGTTCCAATATAATTCTACAATTTCTAGTCTTTATTTTTTAATTTCAATTTTAAACATTATTTAATGACAATTGATTTAAAATTTTTAATTATATGACATATTCACACAGTAATATTGAATTAATTATACATGATTATGTTATAAACTACATTAAGACAATTACAAATCTTAAAACTGTTAATCGGTCAATTAATTTACCCAGATCCAGTTGACCAGCAATTGGTTTTTCAATTGATATTGTGGCCAAAGAGCTAGAACGGGATTGAGACATACTGCTTTGTAAATATCTTTTGGGAGAAACTGGGGTGTGAATTAAGAGTAATTCAGCAACTTCGGGTATAGAAGTAATTTGTCTTAATTAAATAAAAAAACAAATTTTACATTTTATTAATTGTGGTCCAAAACTAAAAGAAATATCTGAAGAATAAACCAATTTCAAAAATTTGGAATCAATCAAAATAGTTTCATCAGATGATGCGACAAGATATACTAGCGATAAACATTTAAAAAGTCTACTTGCTTTACGCACTGATTTATATTTAATATTTTTTTATCCCAATTATTTAATATATATATTTTGAAATTAGATTAGAAGTAAAGACAGCATCTCAATTGATTGCTCTACATCTTCTTGAGTAGCATTTTGGAGACTATATTAATATGTTCCAGTACTTTATTTTGTACAATTATCAAGATAATGAAAACTGTTATAATAAGTGATCAAAATTTTAGGTTTGCATTGTTCGTCTTGGCTTCTTCAGTTTAATTCCAAGTAGGCTAATATTTTAATAACAACAAAATAGCGAGAACGTAACGCGTCAAGAGCCTGAACACGGGAGGACCGCCGTGTTAGACAAACCCTTTCTATTGAAAGTGAATAACAAGTTTATGTAAAACCCATGCCGTCTGGTATTTTAAATCCTGTTTTTGTAAGAATTAACAAGAATTAAGGGCGTATTACAAAGGCAAACGTTCAAAAACACCTTTTTTGTGAGAACCAAGTACGACAAATTGCAACTTTGCATAGATGTTTTTTTAAACCGCTTATCGCCGCATTTATATTTTTTTTTACCATATTGCATTTTGAAAGTTGAAACTGGCTACAAATCACGATTACGTCATAGAGCGCCCTCGAAAAACTAATACTAGAAGTACAATTACAATGTATTTCAGCTTTTAAGTAGTCGCACACAGCATTCATTAAGTATTGTCAAATTGTGTTCATATATTGATTAAACCTCTTTTACTGCCTGATAAAACTATTTAGTATAATAACACTATGATAAGCTGTTTTAAAATTTGCGCTCCCTGGCTCGTGCGCCCTCAAAATTCGTGCGCTTGGAACAATTTGCTCCAAGATAGCCTACGCCTCTGTTTAAATTGCTTGCCAGAATGTTAAGGCAATTGTTTGTCTATGTCCTTCTCAGAACCACCCACATATTCTCAATGGGGTTTACGTTAAAAGATTTTGTTGGCCATTCTAAAATCTAAAGAAATTACGCCGTTTCTGTTCTTAAACTGCTATCTTATTATTCTACTTTTATTATGAATTGGCGAACAGAACCTGTACGTAAAGAACGAACAAATTTATTTTTCTTGTCAGTAAAAATAAAATACGAGAGAACCATATATGTAGCTAAGTGTTAGTTATAATCTATTAGAAAATGCTGAGTCTCGAAATAAAGGTAACTATTATACAATCGGACTCAAAAGCGCAAAACCAAACAAAATAAAATTTTTGCATTTGTGTCCTGAGTCTAATGCAATGAAAATCATTCAACTTGGAAACCCAAAGACAATCAATTTATTTTGCGATATCCTCAAATATTGAAGTTATCTATCAACAACTGGAAACTAAAATTGTCTAAATACTGAAAAATTTTCTAAAGGATAATTATTTCCTGTAATGACAAAGGAAGCGTAAATTCCGGAGTATTTGGGTAAAAAGAGTGCAGTAATTTAAAGCATGTGTAAAAGCACCTCTACTAATAACAAATTGCAACAAAGATAGATCATTAATTGTTCATTAAGTAATATTTGAAATTCAAATTACGAGTTCTGACAATAATCAATAATTTAGTATTCAGTAGAGCGTAATTCAGTTTACTAGTTTATTTCAAGTAGACACTGATCAACAAATAACACTGGTCTGCAAAAAAATATTTTTTATCGAGTTTTATAGTCACCAAGAACAAATTTCAGTTTGTATAAGATTTGTTAATTTAAAGAGCGCGGGAATTAGTATAGATGAACATTTTTTATTATTTTGTCCTATAGATGTGTCAGGTAAAGGCTTGACAAAATTTCTTTTGCAGGCGTTAGAGAAAAAAGACTTAAATACACTGGTCTGCAAAAAAATATTTTTTATCGAGCTCTGACACTATTCCGGGTGATTCTTATGTAAAATGACGTCCTGAATCCAAATATGTCTTCCGTTTTCTTCCATCGCCCACCATTTTTGAGGGAGCCCCAAATCTCTAATTTTACCACTTTTCGATAAATTAATTATAATTTATTTATCGAACGATAATAATAAATATAATAATTATTATAATAATAAATATATGGGCATGAATTTAATTTAAATGGGAAAAAGAACTATTTTAGCTATAAACAGTAATAAATAAAAAGATATTCATCGTTACTTGGTGCTTGCTTTCCTTTTATACCCTGAGGTACAGCTCTCTCGTTTCAAAAACCAGCAGTACTCCGCCAACATGCTTGCATTCCACTTCCCTGAAAATCTCTTCTCCAGTTTAGCGATGTCTTGATGGAACCGTTCCCGGTGTTCATCCGAGACTGCTCCTAAATTTTCAGAGAAAAAGTCCAAATGCGAGTGAAAGAAGTGAACTTTAAGAGACATGTTACATTCTATGTCCTTGTACGCTAAAAGAAGTTCCTCGGCGTGAGCGACATAATCTTCACTTTTGTGGTTACCCAGGACGTTCTTGCAAACGTTTTGAAATCCAAGCCAAGCTGGCTTTTCTTTTCGATTTAGGTGTTCAATAAACGTCAAATCTTGGAAGAGTTGTCTAATCTCGGGACCAAAAAAAACGCCTTCTTTGATTTTAGCTTCGCTAAGACGAGAAAAATTTAGTTTTCAAAAATTGAAATGTGCCACCTGTCTTGTCCACTGCTTTCACAAACTGCTTGATCAATCCAAGTTTGATGTGTAAAGGTGGTAACTAAATATTTTTCTTCGAAACCAAAAGATTGTGGGCGACATTTTTATGACCAGGAATAAGATTTTCTCGCAGAGGCCAGTCCCGTACGATGTAATGTTTATCTCGGGCTCGGCTATCCAATTCACAAAGGAAGCAGCAGTATTTTGCGAATACTGATTGCAGGCCCGTGAGTAGAGCAACAACTTTTAAGTCAGCGCAAAGTTTCCACTTATAATCATGGTAACTAATTTTATCAAGGATTCTGAATATGTTTTCGTACGTTTCCTGCATATCAACAGATTATGCAACTGGAACTGATGGAAAGTCATTCCCATTTGCCAACAGGACAACTTTTAAGCTTGTTTTTGATGAGTCTATAAACAGTCTCCATTTGTCTGGGTCACATGGCATCTGTAGCTCTGTCATCAATAAATTTGCATTAGAACAGAACACTAAACCTTTATCTTCTGAGAAAAGACATTTCAGGGTTGCTTGTCTGGTCTTGTAAGAAGATATTTTTACTCCCTTTTCTAAAAGATTCCACTGTTAAAGTCGCGATCCTAGGAGCTGAGGTTTAGTCTTGGGTAACTGCAAATCCCTGACAAGATCATTTAATTCCGATTGAGTGAGGAGGTGAGGTTGCCGAGAAACTAAATCTGCGAAATACTCTTCATCATCATTGAACGTATCATTTGAAACCCTAGGTTGTGGCTCAGAGTCTTTTAAATCAATTTCCGGCTCTAGAGTACAAGTGTTTGGGGGCTCTGGGATTAGCGAAGTATCGTTATGAGGAACCGGTCTTAGAGCTGACGGAATATTGGGATACTGAATTGTATGCTTACTTTTGCTCAAAAACCCGACGGTGGAAGTCATACAAAAGTAACAATCTATAAGATGACAGCGAGGTTCACGCCAAACCATGGGTACAGCAAATGGCATTGATTTACGGGTACCTTTAAGCTATTTGGTCAAACTACTGTAACAAGTCGTACAGCAAACTGATGGAGCCCAAGTCTTGTCCTGGTCGCTAACTTGACAATCAAAGTACAATTTATAAGCTGTTTTAACAAGCGGAGAAAGGGGTTTTCGTTGCGCTTTAAAGTTAATTCCCCGCAGACAGCTATCGGGATGATTTTTACACTCGCGTGGCATAATTAAACAGTAATTCAACGCCCGACATTAACCACAAATCACACTTAGTCACTTGAAAAAATCCGGAGTAAAAGTAGTTTTACTGTTTTACATAAATGAACAAAAATGAACACAAAATTCAGCACGTTTAAAACGTCAAGTTAACTCTGCAACAGCTATAGATGTACTGATCGAAGCAGTTAAGCAAACAATGTAATATACTATAATGAGAAGAGTAATGCAAGTTCAAGCCTGTCGAAAATTCCTGTTCAAACCTGCATGTGGTATTGAGATCGCCAGCGTCGTGCAGTGAATCTTCCTAACTGTTTATTGATATTTTTTTACTGTTCTTATATATTTGTATTTTATTGTTGTTTTTATATACATTTTATAGCAAAACTTTTGCCATATACTTTGGTATAAATTTTATTACATGCTTTAGGATGTTTAACGGCTGTATGTTAAAATTCTAAAAAAAAAATGCAAAAAATAAAATAAAATGGGGTCCCCCCAAAATAGGTGGGTGATGGGTAAAAACGGAGCTCATTTTTGGATTCAAGAAGTCATTTTACATAAGAATCGTCAAGAATGGTATCAGGGCCGATTTTCATGCAGACCAGTGAATTATCGGTAAGATTTTTAGTATTTGCTTATAATAAGCCTCTAAAATAGAGCGAATCATTGATTAATTACAAATCTTAAACATCCTAAAAAAATATTTTACGTAATCTTAAACGAAAAGTTTTCTTAGTTTCATTTTATCCCATTAACTAAAATTAGAATATAGTATTAATTAAAATTATGCACACGTTAATGTATTATTAAAATCCAAAATCGACATCAATGTTTTCAAAAATTTGTCGTGTTTGAGTTTCTTTCTTAAAAATTCTGTTGGTAATAAACAATCAGGGTTCAGAATAAATTTAAAAAAAAATATTTTAAGTGGAAAAGAAACACACTTTGAACTTTATTAAAGATAATTTTGTTAAAAAAAATAACTTATTTATTTTAAGAAAACGTAATTTACTAAAATAATTGAATCATTTCGTTAAACTAAATTACTTAACTAAATACATATACGGATGCGCCAAGTTCGTCGGTGGCTTCGAAGGTTTGATGAAGAAGGAGAAGTTTCTCTTATAACGAAACCAAAAAGAATAAATAGAGCAACTACCATAGAGGAAGATGCAAATATTCTTAGGTGTGTTCAAAATTCTTCTTTTACAATTGCTCCGAGAATTCGAGAAGAAGTTCTAGTTTCTCCACCACGATTTACATCTGAAAGTTACGTTCGAGTGCTAGACGAAATTTTGGTGCCAAGTGTGCAAACACTTTATCCAGTAGAAGAATTGGAAGAAATTGTTATTGTCCAAGACAATTCGCCAATTCATAAAAGCAAAATCGTAAATGAGTGGTTTGAGGAGAGAAGCGACGTAATTTCTTTAGAATGGCCAGCGAAATCTCCCGGTTTAAACCCCATCGAGAACATGTGGGCAGCTATGAACAAAACTTGGACCAATAATCGCTTTGACATTCCGGCCAGAAACTTAAATAATATAGTGCAAACTGCAAATGACGTTTGTTAACGTTTCCGAAGATCGAACTTCTGCGAAAAATTAATTAACTCGATGCCGAACAGATTCACAGAATGTTTGCAAAATAACGGTTTATATACAAAATATTAATTAGTTTGAGTATTTTTTTATATTATAAACGTATTTTTATAACATATGTAGGTATATACTATATTTAAATAAATGTAGTTTGGTTAAAACAATGATTTAAATTAGTCCATATTACTACAAATATGATAAAGTAATCGTTATTTTACGAAAAATGTAAATGATATTAATTTTAGAATCTGAAGGACGTTTTGCACAAAACATCAGTACGATATGGTTTTTTACTTAATTGGCTATTTGAAGTATTTTGCTATTAACATTAGCACAGCCAAAATTTTTTTTTAATAATCAGACCAATATTAAAATGATATTAATTAGTTATTGTTATTCCGAATGTGCAATTAATATAACATTAGTGATAGTAATACTTTATATAAATATTTGATATAAGAAATAAAAATTTTAGAATTATTAGCTTGTGTAAGATATCAATTCTCTAAAAATGCATTTTAAGTATTAGATACATTTAAAATTTGAAATAAATGCCAATCTGACGTACCGTACTTATTATCATTTACATATCACTAAGGTTAAATTTTTATTATTTTATTGAACTATGTAGGTAATAAAATTACAATGCTTTATTTGCTTCAAACCTCTAATGAGGAACACTATACTATTAGAATGTGAATAAGTGCGATCTTAAGAGGTCCTTTTAGTGAAGCTGAAGGAAAATGCTCTTGCTGAAGTTCGATACGTGTTTATGTAACAAAATTAACAGTCTAATCGACAGAAGCATGGTATCTCCACTTTCCATAAAAAAAGCTAAGTAAATCCTTCTTACTGACATCGGTCATGATTCTCCAACAACCTGATATTATTCACAAGACAAATCTTTATCTCGTATTTTACTAATTCTTGTAGTGGGTGTGAAGCACGGCACTAAGCAAGAATTTTGCTTAAGACTAATAGAAATGTAATGTCCAAAATAACTGTAATCTTAATTTAAAACTTACCTAAACTATAGTATACATCTAACCCTAGCAGCAAATTTGAAGTGAAATCAAAGCATATTAGAAATTGATTTTTATGAAATATCCAATGTTATATTACATACAGCGACATCTACTGCAATTATAAAGCATTGTATGTGATTGTACTTACATACAACAAATATTTTGTAAGTATATTATTGGTTTGCCCACTATTAAAATATAATAAAACAAAAATAGCACCACATTGTCAAAGTGAAAAATAATCATTAATATTGTACCGTGTATAATATAAGAAAAAGTTTTAGTTTATTATCAACTTGACCTATTTGCTATCAACAATAGCGTTGTATAAGGACGCAATTATCAATCAAGCAAAATAAGTATGACCTATTTGTACTTGTACTCAGTAGGTACATAGCCAAAAATAACTTACACTTATACAGTTGCTTCCTTGCTAAACACAAAACACCTAACAACAATTTCATAAATATGTTTTTAAACAAAAATGATAACGCCGATAAGATATAAGTAAATACCAAACAACTCGAAAATGTAAAGTCTACGATTATAATAATCCGGAATCAATATTTCCCAGTCTCGGATTCCAACATAATTGAAAATATACATTTTTAAGATAATATTAATTAAACAAAATGAAACGACTCAAGTAGTTTTTGTAATTAAACGAGTTCCTCGGAAGCTCCATTTCTTGACTTTGCGCTTTTGTATTATTTCACGCACTACTGAATTTATATATTTTAATCAGTATTATTATTGTTGTTTATTATGCAACAAAAATATCTTACAAGATCTAAGATTAAAATCATTTCAGAGTTTTGGGTACACTCCCAGCCGAAAATGAAGTTGAAGAGCGGTTTAATTGAAACACCTTAATGTTGTCAACTATCAGTTGTCAACATTCTCACGGACAGAAGCAAATCGATTACATTATCACGCACTTCTAAGATGAATTCGGAAACAATGTATTGTTAACATGGTCCTCAAACTATACATATGTGTTCAATTGCGTTCATAATCCAAGTTCTTGATAATGCCGTCAATCTTAATCAAGCGAAAATTAAAATGATACGATAAAATACAAATAAAAATGTTCTAAATATAATCTGTTAATAATTTATTTTTAACATTGTTATTTTCATCGTTATGTAATAAATATGTATTTAAAATCACGATCAATATGTAATTTAATTTGTAGTATATAGTTTAGCAAAATGAACAATAAGATCCCTGCAACTGAGAAAATAGTTAAACTGGTACAATTATTGTATTTGGTCAGTCTGAAAGTATTGTTATTAGTAATTGGATTTATCAGAAAGTGACCATTACTACAACAGGATATAAAAATATAAAAAATTTTTTTTCGGTTTACAGAATTTAAATAGCAATAAAGATCTTATGAAATTTTTCTGGTATATTATATGCGATATTTAAAATGTTTAAACCACCTATGGTATGCATAGATGGTAATTGTGTCTGTCTTTTAACAATCAGAATTACCAAAAAACAATTGTAGCATATAATATTGAGCCAAACGTTCTTGCAGCAGGATATAACTGTGTAATTGCCAAAAAACCACGGCCTGATTGTTTTACTGACAAAACGGTTGGTGTTAACTGAAGTGAAAGAACAGTCAGATATAACACATTCGATTTTTGGATGTTGGAACAGTAGTAAATAAAATCCAAAATTGAAATAATGTACTACAGTTGGATATTCAGAAGAGACAATATATTATCAAATAAGAGCAGATACAAATTGTAGTATCAAAACAGCGGCCAATAAAAGAAAGAGACAGCTAATCCAAGAAAATGAAACCTATAACAAAAAATATGACACAAAGACCGAAACATAAACAAATCGACGACTAGGAGAAAGCGGGGAGCATTGGGCCACGGGGAGCATTCATCCAGGGTAGATATTTTTAATGTGATTCAAATTTCCCGCTCAATAGAGCTGCCTTTAGGTTGCCTATCGTTAGTTCTTCGTCTAGGTAAAAACTAACACGTGTGTTGCGGTTTAATCAACCTTTAAAGAAAAAAGTTCAAAAGTGCTCCTAAAAGTACGTGTTTTTGATTCACATATTTGATGTTTTTGCTTTTTTTTCTTTTTTTTTGTGCATAATATCTTCAAATACTGTAGAATTCATAAACGTTTTCAATCCTAACCTACAAATTCAAACACTTTCTGTATAATCACATTTCACTCGCTTCGTGAGGTGGGAAGCATTCATCCGCCCACATTGTGTGTTTTGAAATATTTGTTTTTCTTGCAAATATGCCTCGAAAACGAATTTTAAAAACTAATAAGAATCAAATAGATGAAAATAGCATCAAACAAGCAATTATAGGCTGTTTCAATGGTACCTTCTCCGTAAGAGAGGGCGCCAGGATACACGGTATAAAAAGATCTACATTACAAAGTCGAATAAAAAGAATATTACAGAAAAGGTCCAAAGAAGAATATTTGCGTCAAAATTTTCAAAACTTAGAAGACTCTGGTAATGAAAGTGATCAAGAATCGCCCAAATATGCAAACAAATATACAAATAGACAAGTATTTACAACAGAACAAGAGTCTGAACTAGAAGCGTATATTAAAAGATGTTCTGATTTAAATTATGGACTGACATATGTTCAAATCGAAAAGCTAGCTTTCGAATATGCTTCTGTTTTGCCAGACTGTCAAATTTCTCCAGAGTGGCATCAAAAACGGCAAGCAAAGGACGGATGGCGCCGAGGGTTTATGTCACGTCATCCGAGACTCTTTTTAAGAAAACCAGAAAGCACGAGCTTGGGTAGAAGCACCGGTTTTAATAAGTTTAAGGTGGGTCAATTTTTCGAAAACCTAAAAAATGTACTAGAGCGTTACAAATTTACTCCGGAAAGAATATTTAATCTCGATGAGACGGGAGTCACAACGGTGATGAAACCAGTGAAAATTGTTTCTACTACTGGAAAGGAACAAGTTTCTCAAGCTGTCTCAGCTGAAAGAGGTGAATTGGTAACTTTTGTGGGAATTATTAGCGCATCTGGATAAAGTCTGCCTCCTGTTTATGTTTTTCCTCGGATCAGAAACATAGAGGACTTTTTAGCTGATGTTTCAGTTTCGAGTCTAGCACTGAGAAACAAGTCTGGTTGGATGACTAACGAGTTGTTTCCTTCTGTATTAAAGCATATAGTTAAACATACGTCCTGCTCTCGTAGCAATCCAATTTTGTTGTTAGTCGATAACCACGAGTCACATGTTAGCCTTACGTGCGTCCAATACTGTAGGGAAAATGGAATTGTCTTACTAAGTTTCGCTCCTCATACAACCCACCGAATGCAGCCACTAGACGTCGGAGTTTTTGGGCCTTTTAAAAATTTTTGTAATATTGCTTTTAATGACTCGATGGTGTCCAATCCCGGTAAAACCATAACGGTTAGGAATATTCCAGAACTAACCCATCGTGCATATTTGAGAGCATTCACAAATGAAAATATTGTGAGTAGTTTTAAGACCACAGGAATTTCGTCAATGAACCGCTTGGTGTTTACTGATGTAGATTTCACTCAGAGTGCCGTTACTGATCAACCTTTACCAAATGTAGATAATTCGAACAATATTGCAGAACGTACTACAGTTATAGAGGATGAAAATGGCGATAGCGGTAATATAAATGAGAAAGATGGAGAAGAACATAACAAAAACAGTGATTTTATTAAGGAAAAAAATGAAGGGTTGACGGGAAATAACAACAGAATTGTTTTAAGTGACATAACAATTTTGCAAAATACACCATCTTGCAGTGGTTATAAAAATGACATAAAACATCCCACTAAAGTGACACTTGCATTAGTTAGACTTTTTCTGAAGGCAATTATAAAAGAAACTAAAGCAAAACGGACGCCAGGAACTTCAAGGGGGTATACTGACACCCCAGAGAAGGAACGACTGAAACAAATTGACAATGAAAAAGACAAAAAAGGGCTTTAAAAAAAACATTTTCACTAAGCTAGAAAAACAAGTAGACAACCAACCGAAGAAAAAACGTAGAACGAAAATTCCGTCGGATTCATCGTCTTCCGAAAGTGATGGATTATCAATTTATGATAATTCTGATAAAGAAATAAGTGACGAAATGGAGATATTGAGGAGAATTGTAGAGAAGATTTAAATGATGGGGATTTTGTTTTAGTAAGATTTAAAGCTAAAACTAAATTGGTGCATTTTGTTGGCCAGATATTAAAATATTAGAAAGATACAACTACCTTGAAGTTTTTGAGAAGAAAAGGTCTATCAACAACTTTTTATTTTCCAGCGATTGACGACATATGTGAGGTTGAAAATGATGATATAACAAAATTGAAAGCTCCTCCAACAAGTGGCACAAGAACAGCATCATATTTTCGTTTCTGTTATGACTTTAGTACTTTGTTCGTAAATTAATTTTTTCAATTTTTTTGTTCTATGACAGCTATGTGAAGAATTTTTTATAAATAAATATTTTTTTATGTGTTTTAGAGTAATTTCTTATACGTGGCTGAAGGCTCCCCATCTTCTGGCCAAATACTCCCTAGGTATGGGGAGCTTTCGACCTTTAGAGAACAAATTTTCAGCATATTTTTTTTGTATGTAGGAAACATATTTTTTATTTTTTGTTTTGAGCGTTATTTAACACCAAATGGCATTATCCATCAGAAAACAATGCTTTACAGTCCTGAGCAGAACGGCATGTCCAAAAAATCGTAGCATAAAAAAAACAAAATGCCTATTTTTTGATGCAAAACTAAACAAAAAATCTTAGTCAAAGCTGTAAATTGTGTAGTTTATTTGAGAAACAGATCGGCAATTGCAGGGTTTGCAAAGATCCCTTATGAATTTTGGTATCAATATAAACCAGATGTTAGCCATTTGCAAATATTTAGAAGCCAAGTAGTGGTGCATGTTCCCACAGAAAAAAGGCCAAAATAGGTTACGGTAAAAATGTAAAAGGTTATCGAGTTTACAATACATTAATATATTGTGCTACGACCAGCAGAAATGTTATGTAAAATGCCCGAGAAGAAATGACTGTTATCATTAAAGAGCGGACAGTCAGACGAATGCCTGGAACCTGCCTATTTTGCCTTTTTGTGTAACTTTTTGTCTTTTTTGCCTTTTTAAAGAGTATTATTTTATATTGCCTTTTTACATATAAATTTTGAAAAGTTTGCGTAAGCAATGTTTTAATAGGTAGATGACAATAACGCATTACAAAATTTTACTTAAATTGCGTACAATAATATAATTAACATTTTTTGCTCAAAAGGTCTTACCACGCACCTATAAATAACAACAGCGATTTTCATGTTTTGTTAAACAATAGTTTCCACAAAACATTAAATACAAAAGCCGCTTATAGAGAAGAACTATTTTAAGAATTTATACTAGGATAATGTACAATGACAGGCTTAACAGAACACTATTTACAAAGCCGGAAGGATTTCGGAATGAATCATATTCTATAGGTCTATTCAGTACCTAAGCGAAACAAACAAATATAGATAATTTTAATTCTGTTTGGTGGGATTATTTTAATGACTGAAATACATGACTAAAATATTCTTTGTTTGTTATAAATACCTGTGATATTGTCACACTGTGATAGTCTATTGCTGTTGTGCTGTGAGTAAGTTTTAAAAAATGCCGGGGAAAACCTTTTTTGTCAAGTTTGTTCAAAATCAGTAAGTTTGTATTATCTTAACCCTTTCAGTCATGGCGTGCACATTTGTAGACGTCTGTTTTACATAGCTATATATATAGTTGCATATTGAAATTTTGCGTCAGGCAATATAGTGTACATTTGTATACGCTTTGAATATATGTTTTATGTACTGATGGCGCCATCTCGAAAGTACTCTGTGAAGTTATATAGCATTGTTTACAGTGCAGCAATGGCGTCAAGAAGTGGAGGTGAGTACTGTACTTTGTTTATAATTATTGCATGATATTTACATAACATTTTTATTGTTATTTTGTTATTATAATGGTACTAAAGACATGTAAATTTAGTACTTTTGTAATGGTTAGGATAAGGAACGCTCAAGTAGGTTTGCTGCGCTTACCAAAAAAGGTGTGCGCATTTGTAGACAATATTATTTACGGAGTGTCTTTTAGTCTGACGCGTATTTCGTACTAGCTTTTTAAATGTGCAGTATTTGCTTCCTAAATTCACATAATTTCATAGAACATATATTCCTGTAGTGCAAAAAAAGAAAAACTATGAAGTGACATTGACTGAAGCGGAATTATTAGAAGAATTAGAACTGGGGCTCTCAGATATGGAAGATTTAGATGACAATGAAGATGACGACGATGAATGTTACGTTATTCCAAGACGTGTAGGTGATGTTCTACCAAACCCTAGTGAGTATGGAGATAATGCGTGTGAAAATTTGAAGAAAGATAGTAATTTTGAAGATGATGATGCAGTTATCGATAACGTTGGTAACTCTGTCGCTTTTCAATTGAATACTTTTACGAGCAAAAAAGATATTGAATGGATGTAAAACAAACAGTATCTAACAAGAAATTTCCCAGAAGAACATAAAGATATGAATGCTGACCAGTTCGAACACCATAATGAATATCCAAAGACATATTCAGATTCCTTGTTCGAACATTTTGTGAACTATACTAATTTGTACGCCAATCAAAATGAACAGACAAACTACCAGTAAGCAAATCTTTAAGAAATGAAGATTTTTTTGGTCTGCATATAATTACTTAGATATTGCTTATTTTTGTCCCCTGAAAAATGAAATAAAGGAAGGTTGTGTCTGATTACAACTTGTCAAGCAGTAATAAAACTATTTCAAAATGCGACTTTCCTGTACTTTTAAAAAAACTCATAGATGACTTACAGGGAAATGGGCCAGAAAATTTAAAAAGCGGGTCTCGAAAGGCAGGAATCTATCCACTACATCGTCAGCAAGTTTTAGATGGAATTCCGTCAATTGGTCAAACAGATTCTACTATTCAAAAGCATGTGAATGCATCTGTTATAAAATTGCTGGAACAACGACGCTTTCCAAGTGTAGATGATGATTCTCAAGTAAAAAAACGTAAGCAAAAAATAAACGTGCAACTAGGAAAAAGCATTGCCTCTGAAGATTTAATCCTAAAAGAGCAGAACAGAATTGGAGATAACAATGAATCTATGCCATCTACAAGTAAAGCAACTAAAAAAAGGACTGTCGATGTTGATAATAAGTCATCTGATTTATTAGAAAACGAAGTAATGTCTATTTATTCTGAAGGTGAACGTGATGACTGGGACCATACCTCTGGTAATAGTTTCGAAAATTAGATCACCAACATTTGAAGAAGAAGGTGGGCTTGGCGTTGGAAAAGAGAACCGAGACAAACTTATAATAAGAAAAAATGATTTTGTCATATTTTCTTATGAGAACCAGTATTATTTCTCAATATCGGTTCAATGTTGGCTATGTATAAATTATCTTTGCCAATATTTAAATATTGGACCAATATAGAACCAAACAATAGCCAACATTTATAGCTACTTGGGATAATAGGTACAACATATAACTTTTTATAAGCATTTCAAGTTTGAAAGTGGACCAAAGTCACGCAGCCTTACGGTAAGTAAATAAAAAGCAGAATCAGAACAAAAATTAAGTAGATGTTAACGAATTTCCTAAGTTTTTCCTTTTGTAATATTAGCTGTAGGAGAGTTGCACAATCACCATTTCCAGTTCTGTTATAAAATTCCAGTAATAAACCTCAGGAGTCATCGTGATATTTAGGTTCGCCATGAAAATTGCTTTCTTAAACGTAAAATATCATTACTCTACAATCTACATTTCCATTCCATTTCATTCATTTATTGTTCAAGAAACGTAGAAAAATTTCAAATTTATGTAAAATATTTAGTAAGAAATTTGTTGTGTATTTGCATATAACATTTTCTATAAAAAGTTTCACATTCTTAATGTTTTTGTAGCTATTGTACAGAATGTTTTTAAAAATAATCACTATGTCAATGACAACTATTAAAAATCCAGTTTTATCTTTATCGTATTTAGAAAGTAAATAAATTCAAATTTTAGATTGACATTGAAATTGTAATTCGTTGCTTGATCAACATCTACAGTAATGCTAATTGTGCTGATAAATTATATTTTGACAATAAAAAAAAGTGTGAAAAGTCCTATAATTTAATAAAAAAAAAAACAAACCAGCTGTATCAACATAACGTGCCTGCAAAAGGACAAAAATATCTTGGTCGAAATATTTTATACCTTTGTTACTTTGATTTAGGGTCTTGTCTTGTTATATATTTTCTAAGAATTTTTATTTAAAAAAATGTTATCCTTGAAGTTGAATGACAAAATTTTGAATTCCACTATACGTTTTAACAATATAAACGAAAAAGTTTTTGCAATCACAGATCGGGTCTAACAGCTCGGAAACTGACAAAAACTAGGATAATGAGTGGTTTTCTTAAACCGACATAGAAATTAAACAATTCATTCAAGGTTTTGTAAAGTAATTAGTATAATCACATTGTAAGTGTACATACTTCTAACATAGCATTAAGATAACTTTTATCTTGAATTTGCGGTATCTTATTTTTGATAACGTTATCTTAATCTTTTTGTCTGTTAAGGCGACGTCAACTTAATCTCATCTAATGTAACGAATTATGTATGATGTGGTTAGATGATGTTCAAGTTCAAAGTTTAAACTGTAATTAAAATCCGCGTAATGCCAAAGTATTTGAAAATTGTATAACAGCGCCACGTTATAGCGAAACGGGTTGCTTAATGCATAAAATAATTAGTGCACGAAAACAATGGTTTTAATTTAAACATACGTTACATTATTAACCTAATTATCATGAAACAATACGTTTTATTACTAATTTCGCTATGATTAAATGAAGGTTGGCAGTCATAGTTAGTGAACGAAATTTTGATGATGATGACGTAGACAACAATTAAGGAGTGGATGTGATTCACTTTTAATATATAATGTAGGAGTTTCTCAAATCCATACTATCAAATAAATTATTTAAATATAATGTATATGCGACTTACCTAGAATGCCGATAAATACATTGGTCACTATCACGGGCGTAAATCGTAGCCGTCTCTTACGCTTTGGAGTTGCTGAATTCCTATCTTGCTCCGACACCGTTAAACAAATCGATTCTGCTGGAGGTCGCCCAGGTAGCGCTGTGTTTGCCATTAATTTATTCTCCTAGAAGAAAAGAAAGTTCGTTGTAATTGTTGTTGTGGTCAGCGCGTCGTATCAAGTTTTCTTTAATTTATTTCAAGTGCAAGGCAAGAGTTTCATGCACCTACAATTAGTTTAAACAATTGTCTAGACGGTTGACATTTTGAAAAAATTATTCTGTTAATAGTCGTTGGCGACTTCACACTTATTTTTTTTTAAATTTATATAGTGTATACAAGTACAAGATCCTCTTTTAAGTATGCTATAAATGGCAGCATTAAATTTCGCGTAGCAAGTGCCAGTAATGAATTATTAATTATTACCATCTTCAGTCGTTAGTACCAAACATGCTGATGAATTCTAAAACAATTTCTTAGCAGTTTGATCAGTAACCGTATTAAAAGAAAATAACGAAAAGCATAAACGTAATTGAGACATTCATATGCTTAATTGACATTTATATTCAAAAACAAACTAAAAGGTTCTTCCTTATTGCATTATTCATAAAACATCTGGCAAAGCAAATATTTAAAATACGATCAAAAAGGATACCATAAGAAAAATCAATTATAATAGTACCTATATAGAAAAATTACATATGTGATTCAATTTTATATCATTGTTTTTTAAATAATCTTTGTACATATGATAAAAAAGCACAAATGTAGTGCCAGATATTTAAAAAATAGTAGTTTATTTATCGAGTTCCTGTGTAAATTGGACGCTTTTTTTCCCAAGAGGGCATTTTTAAACCCGAGTGAAACGAGGGTTTAAAAAGTCCTCGAGGGAAAAAAAGCGTTCAATTTAGACAGGAACGAGTTAAATACAACATTTTATTGCTCGAATAGAGACTAGGAGGCCTACAAAGTCTCAAAATCTTTCAAAAATAATTTGACGTTTATGTTGACAAGTGTGTCAAAACTGTCAAAGACGGTTTACAATAGCGAAAAATTAAAATTTATGACAGTTAAGAACAATAAAAATAATTACACTGAAATAAAAGAGTTTATAAAAAAAATAAACAAAAATATTAATTAGATTTACACGATCACCATCGAACACCATAAAACCTAGTAAAAACTAAACTTTAGTAACCAGCGAAAATTATTAATATTATATATCCTATCGACAGATATAAGTAGCGCAGGTTTAATAATTTTCTCAACCGTGGTCTATATGCAGTTTTTCCACTACAAGAATTAGTAAAACCTCTTTAACTATTAAGCCTGTTGTAGATGGTAATATTTATTTTAAAAGATTTGACCAAAGATTTATTTATTGACATTGTGGATATACCGAGCCGTGGTTAACTTCTCTAAAATGTGTACACAGATTTGAAATCTTTCCAGATTCTTGGGGATTTTTAGGATTTTAAACGGTTTTTGAAGATTTTTGAAAATCTTTAAAGGTTTTGGGGATTTCTGAAAATCTTTGTAGGTTTTTGGTGATTTTTGAATATGTTTGAAGATTTTTGGAAATCTACAAAGATTTTCAGGAATGTTTAAATATCTTTAAAGATTTTTAAAAATCTCCAAAGGTTTTTGAATATTTTTATGTTCTGAAAAGGATTTTTTTAAAGGTTACAAGAGATTTGGTGGAAATTTAAGTGGTTAAGCTGGTTGTCCTATTTGTTGACAACCCTTGATAAAAAGATTCTTTTTTGTTTTGGAGTGCAACTGGGTTAACAGATAACTGAACTGTAAATCTAATTTTAAATGGCGTTTTCTACATACATAATAATTGTCAATTGTTTGTTGAACGTTTATGTCCTGCGTTATTTAAAAAAATTTAATTATTGACCATTTTATGTTTAATGTTTTATTTATTATTTAGTAAACACAATCTCGTAAAGTTGTCTATCTCCTTGATCGGTGGAGTGATCCACTTGATTTTATTCTTTGGCCTGATGAAGTGCTCGCTTTTAGTACGAAACGTTGCCACAAAAATAAATTAAAGTGGTTTTACATGCTCCTCCTAAACGAAGAATTCCATAATATTCCCTCTTTTATTAGGGCATAAGTATATAACTTTTGTTACCTTGGCAAATTGAAACATTTACTATTTCAAGAACGATTTCTGTAAAGTAATGTAGTTCATTGAAAATAGAAATTTCAATTAAATTAGGAGTCCATGTCAAATCAACACAAGGATATTTTTCACTATCTCAGATTTGGTTGAAATTTTGCGCACTTGTAGTCTTTGTCAAAACTAAGAAAAATACAAAATCTTGTTAAAAAATATATACCCGTTTAGGATTTAGAGTTATGTAAAGTTCACAGAAAACGCAAAAAATTCTCGGCCGACTTTTTCAAAATTATAATTGTAGTTCTCCTAGTTGACTTAGAGAGATGGGAATGGCGTCATTTTGTTGCTTTTTTAAGCCCTTTAATTTGATATACAACACAATATACATATATTAAGAGAAAATATTTTTTTCAAATTTGAACTGAAAATTTTATTTTGAAATCTTAAAAATTTTTTTAAAAAACATGTTTTTCATTGTGTTTTTATAAGTGGATTCTCAAAGTATCATTATGGGATTCCAATGGATTCATTTGCATTTAAATTACATTGTGAACCCAGTTTTTACGAAAATGCACAAATAATTAGGTTTTTAGTCAAAATATACTTTTTTTTTTATAAAACTAATGGGGAAAATTGAAAAGCAATTCAGAAAGCTTAAATAAGTTTTCATATACTAATATAAATTATAATATTAAACTTAGGTAAAGAATATAGACTTCTTTCAGAATCTTGTGAACTGTGGCGCTGTAGTCCGTATATGTCAAAATGTTGCTATCATGTGTCTTACAAACATTCGCCGATACATTTTTCATAACGTATCTTGATTTTGTTGTTGTATTTGTTATTAATAAGTCTTTAGATATTATTATAAGTAAACAAATTTTTATTCAATATATAAATATGTGATTATTTTTTATTTTTATTAATATGAGTGCTTTTTAAATAGATTAACGTTTTTTGTCAAATGATTAATTTTTAGTTTATTAGTTCCGATTTTCAACTCAAGGTCACAGTTCACGACATAATGAAACGCCAAGTTTGTATAGAATTATTTCATGTTATTCAATAAATTACCTGAAGTTTTAGATTTTCTCAATACCTCGAATAAATTGTATGAAATTTAGTTAGGATCTAGAAGTCTTTAAAAATAACAGCAAAACATTTGAATAAGCAGCATTTAATAATATTACGTGTCTTTAATAAAACATCATTAGTTTTGTTTAAGTGAGCAGTACTAACTAATCAACTTATTACTTGTCTAATTGCTTCAAGGCTTCATTTCATTTTGCCGTGTCCTCCTCAGAAAGTGTGTTTTCTTCCTGTGGGAGTAGTAGGGTTAACTGTACACAAAATATACTTTAAACATATCCACAAAATGTCAGAATTTCCACTTGGATATGAAAAAGATGAGGAAGGACCCTCTAAGTGCAGAAATGTGACTTTTACTTTATCTTCACTTTCATTTTTATCCAATACATCACTATTCACTATTATATGTAACAGTTACATAACCGTTAACATTTGAAATTTTCCCATGTAGTTGTGTGGTTGTCACTGTGCTGTAATTTGTGTGATACGAAAAAACTTTGACTTGGATTTGGGCCATGTTGTCTTTGATTGGTAAAAAAGCATGGGACTGTTGAGTTCCTTTTATGGTCTGCTTTATCAAACCGATTACTAACAAACTTTTTAGTTTTTATGTACTCTTCTTGCTTGACAAGCCCAAAGTTAACAGTTTTAATATTTTGAATCGACCAATCAAAAAGTTGTTGACGCGTTAGGATTTGATTTTCATAAGGTCTCTGTAAACACGCTTTTGCAACCAACCTTTCAACTGCACCACCAACTCCATCACACGACTCTTTGCCATGAGCTGTAGCCGAAAAGTACCACTCTGTTTCTATTCCAAAATGTTGGTTATGGAAACACAGATTAGAAAAATTCTTTTTATTTTTATATTGAGCTGCACTTTCATCGGAAAAGTAACATATTTTCTAAATATCAAACAGAAACTAATTTTGCAGCTGTTGTATTATGCTCCAGACATTCAGATATAATAACATTGCTGACATGTTTTACTTTATAATCTTGTTTATAATAAACTACAAAAGAATGTATTGTTACATAGTCACTTGACCAGTGGTAGCTTTGGGCTTCGTCTTGAACTACAAAAGCATAGTTTTTTGAGAAGTCTAATGTGACTGCACATTCATTTTCTTTCAATGCTTCTTTTACTTCATTCATAAACGAGCTTTGTTGATTTGTTATAAAATCATGGCGAACTAACTGATCAAGTTTGTCACGTAGCATCTCAAGAAACTCAGTTGAACTTTTTTGTATTGTTTCAAAACATTTTCTCAAAAACATTCTCTAAAGTTTCTGTTATTTGATTAGTTTCTGAATGGCAATTTCTCATGATACAATAAATGGGAGGAGAGTTGCATAACA
Organism: Aquatica leii; assembly: GCA_035610365.1. Lineage (NCBI taxonomy): Eukaryota > Metazoa > Arthropoda > Insecta > Coleoptera > Lampyridae > Aquatica > Aquatica leii. The sequence goes on from CM069432.1 coordinate 1,805,917, forward strand.
TTTGAGACAGAAAATGTTTGTACGTTGCAAATTCTACATTAGTTAATGTTCCTAAACAGGGCATTCTCAATCAGTAGTTTGACGTTTTGGTGGATTGTACAAACACAAACTTAGTATGTACTACTTTTTTCTACCAAAATACACTGTTTTGGCCTTAACTCCGCAAACTTTGAGAACTCTACTTTCATCTCAGGATGCTTTGAAAAGAATGTATGCTTCCTGCAGGTTACACAAAATTAATCTTTTTTGAACTGTACTTTTGGATCCATTACCATCTTTCACTGAAATACAATTTCTTTTGCCTGGCATTACTCTACTTACGTTTTAACTTCCTCAGCCAACAGGAAAGCAAGCTTTAGTCTGTCTATGGAAACTGTTTGTTCACCCCTACGTAATATTTCTTTTGTTTTACTATGACAAGATACGGTCCATCGTACACTGATTACAGAAGTTTCTTTAACATATCTTGCTTAAAAAAAACATGTGAACTTTGATTTAATCTTTTATGTACAAAAATCCTTGGTTTAGCATGATTTTCCTGTTCGGTTGATCTGAGATTTTTCATAGTTTTTTTAATTTTAAAACCAAAATTTGTCACATCATCTGTGTTGGATGTCTCGATGAAAAATTCGCCAGGCAAACTGATAACTGATCCATATAAAATTTCAGCCGTTGTAACATCGTGCTCTGGTATCCTACATGAACGCAAACCTAATAAAACGATGGGTAGCTTGTTAATCTAATCAGTCGTCAAATGACATTTAATCGCCGTCTTTAGGCTACGGTGAAAACGTTCGATTTTTCCGTTTGCAGCTGGATGATAAGCCGTTGTTTTTTTTTATGATGAATTCCAAGTAGCTTTGTCATTTCCTGACAGAGTGTTGAATCGAATTGTTTTCCTCTGTCGGTGGTGGTTCTACTACGTGAACCAAATCTAGCTATTCAAGTGGTGAAAATAGAGAGCCACTGTTTCCGCCGTAGTATCGGTCTATCATCATCACTACATAGCAAAAGTCTTGTGATGATGGTAAGGGTCCAATAATGTCTATGTTTACATGTTTGAAACGATGTTTGTAACCGGCGTTAAAATTTAGTCGTGAATCTTTTATGTAAGACCCCGTAATCAGATTCATCTGGCTGAATTTTCTGGTTTTTTTTTAATTTTTAACGATTGATTAGTTCGATGTTAGCATCGAAAACGTTTTACTCGTTATTTTATTACGTTTGATTTAAGTTTATTTGTATTTCATAGTTATTTCACAATTATTACTGGTATTTTTTTTTTTTTTTGAATGCATAAAGTTCCGTGGTTTTGATTTTGATTTAGTGTTTTTACTTTTGGTTATCTCAGTAAAATAACAATTCTATCTAATTTACGATTTCCTTTTTGGAATGTAATTTGATCAATTTTTCTTGGTATCTATACCTTTGTTTATGTTGAGTTCTTTTACGAGCGCGATTTGGACCACCTGATAATTTAACGGAGTAAGCGTTTTCTGTGAGAAGATTTTCTTTCTTTCGAGAGCCTACGTGACATGACGCACGTGGCAATTATAGTTTTCATCTTTGTTAATTTAGTTTGTTTAGTGTTCCATCTTTTACAAAGATTTTACGGCGCACGTTCGTAAGTGGGATCACGAGGTGTTATAAGGAGTAAAATTTTGTTTTTGGGGATCATCTTGGGTCGCAAGTAAGAATACCGGGTACCGGAATGTAGTCAAGTGTTCGGGGTGTTTTTACCCTACCGTTAGGCAATACCGCGGAAGTTACACAAATGGTGCCGTGAAAATTGAGTGGTGTGATGGGAAATAGTAGTTTTCCAAATTCGTAATTTTACGGTTTAAGGAACTTCATGGTATCCATAATAAAACTCACGTTCGAGTTGGGTTTATTTTCGATGTTTTGTGTTAAAAATCCTGTCTTCGCTTTTGTGCGGATTTCAATTAAATAGTGAAATAAATCTTCCGCCGTAATTCCATTGTTTGGGAACACCTAGACCGTCCCAGGGTCGATCTAAATTCGAAGCTTCTGTAACCGCTGTGGCCCGCAGTTCACCTGGAGTATACAATTGAGTAAAGGTATTTATCAAATTTGTTATTACCGTGAAGTGAACCGAGATTGATATGATTTAAAAGCTTTGAATTGAGCCGACTGAATCACGGCTAACGTTAAATATTTCAAGAAACACTTGAAGGTGTTTGCGTGAAGTTCGCTTTAATTAATTAATTTTGTTTTGTGTATGTAAAAGTAAGCCTTATTCATGTATGAAAGATAATGTAACGAAATGTAACATATAATTTGTTTGAACGTTTAGTTCGAAGCAAAGTTTCGGACGTAGATTTTATGACTTTTGTATTTTTTTTTAATTTGTTGTTTGCAGATTAAGTATGCGGACAAGGCCTTGAATTTTATTTTTATTGTGTTTTATTGGAAAAACAAGTTAACGCTTTTATTATTTTTTTTTATATATATATTTGAATTTTTATATTCAGTTTGTGAATTTTTGTCTTGTTTATTATTTTTATTCAAGTTTGTTTGATATTCATTTTTATTTTTAATATTATTCAGTCAATAAATGTTAAATTGTTAAACTGTAAAGAGCTTTTATTCATTCAGCTGCCGCGTACGTAAATTTTTAAGTGCATTTCAGAGTTTAGCAAGTTACAACTCGAGGTAAGTCCAGGGGTTGTAACCAACCAGATGAGCTTTTGGGTTATCAGGGGTCCAGAAGCTATAATCATCGTGTCCTTGATTGGCGCCCTAACCGATTTTGAGTTTTTACCTTTTTATTTCGATTTTATGTCAATCTCGTTTCCAAGTTATCACGGAATTTTAAAATATAACCCACCCCGTCTCCACTGAGCAGCGGCACAACATCGTTTATGTTACCTCATTTCAGGCAGTGACTTTGTTTTAACTTTGGCATGTAACATGTTTTGTTCTATTCTCGTAATTTAGAACCATACTCTTAGTATGTCTCCACACCTTGCATTTCTGACAGGCTATACAACATTGAGTCCATAATTGACATAATTTTAAACCAGGCCACACGTAGCGGTTTGATATCATTTTTGCTGTAGCTTTCTTTCCGAGATAGGTTGTGAATTGACGTAAATATATTTTTTCTACAACATTTACATTGTACAAAAAATTAAAAAAACGATACTTTTTCGTCGATGTCATTCATGCGATAAAAATCATTCCAAGGAATTAAATTTAAATCATTTAAAAATGTTTCTATACAATTAAAATGCCTAAATTTTTTAGGAGATGCATAAACTTTGTTATAATTAAGTGTTGCGAACACCAGAGAATGGCCAGACAAACCATGTATGTATGAATCACTCCAGATTCAATAACGGAAATATATGCATACGAAATGGCATGACCGATAAAAGTAGAAATGGATCTGCTTACACGTGTGAGCTTGTAAATAAAATGCCTCGACCCCAGCCCACCTAAAATAGAAATATAGCGATGAGCATAAGAAGATTGGCCTAAAGCATCAATATTAACGTTTCCAAGACATACACAATCGTTATGTGATAAGATAACATCTGGAAATGCATCTATATATTCAAGAAAATGTTTTGCATTAGCTAAAGGCGGTTTATATAAAACACACACAGCAAATTTGGTGTTACTGAAGTGAATAGTATCTTTTATATAGAACGCAGCAGCACCTGCCTGTTTAAGACGATCCAATCAGATGAAACGATACCCAGGGACATATATCACATCAACTAATACTTCTGCAGTCAACCAAGTATATAGCAACAATGTCCTGCTTCGATCGAGATAATTAGAGAATAAATCAAATTATGACAGCAACGACCGCACATTTAGATGTGCCGTATTAAAATTAACCATGGTCGCAATACTAATTATGTGAGATAACTTTTAGTAACATAATACACAAAGAAGAAGAAGCCATGTCTTCCAACAACCAAACCAGACAAAAATAAAAGAGAGAGAAAAGGAAATAGAAGAAAATATGGGTCACACCAATAGAAATAGAAGCTTGAATTATGACAGTAATTATGTTTTAAAATTAAGCAAAGAGAGAGAGAGCTCAGCGAGAAGACCGAAGCTAAGACACCCACTACGAATATTATATAGTATCAGATTGTAATGATTAAAGAGCGAACAGTCAGACAAATTCCTGGAGCCTGCCTATTTTAGCTTTTTGTGTAACTTTTTGTCTTTTTTGCCTTTTTAAAGAGTATTATTTTATATTGCCTTTTTAAATATAAATTTTGAAACCTTTGTGTAAACAGTGTTTTAATAGGTAGATGACAATAACGCATTACAGAATTTTACTTAACTTACGTACAATAATATAATTAACATTTTTTGCTCAAAAGGTCTTACCACAAACCTATAAACAGCAACAATGATTTTCATGTTTTGTTAAACAAGTTTCCAGAAAACATTAAATACATATGCCGCTTATAGAGAAGAACTATTGTAAGAATTTATACTAGGATTATGTACAATGACAGGGTTAATAGAACACTATTTACAAAACCGGAAGGATTTCGGAATGAATCATATTTTATAGGTCTATTCAGTACCTAAGTAAAGCAAACAAATATAGATAATTTTAATTCTGTCCGGTGGGATTCCTTTAATGACTAAAATACATGACTAAAATATTCTTTGTTTGTTATAAATACCGATATTGTCACACTGTGATAGTCTATTGCTGTTGTGCTGTGAGTAAGTTTTAAAAATGCCACCTAATAAACAATCAAAATTTGAAAATTAAAGTGCAGTAAATTGAACAATAATTTGACAACCGACGGGGCAAACTTTTTTTGTCACGTTTGTTCAAAATCAGTAAGTTTGTATTATCTTAATTTAAATGCTTTTAATAACTAGTATATGTATTATTTTAAATCGGTGCTACTAAAAAGTACCATGTAAAACAACACTGGGGTAGTGGTTTACATTTAAAAAATATTTAAAAAACTATGAAACAACCATTGTTAAAAAACGTTATAGAAGATCAACAGAATAAACCCAGCCCATCAAAATAACTTTTGCTCTAGCATTAGTGTCGGCCCAAATTCCTCTTAAAAAACTTGATAAGATCAATTTCTTCGAAAAATACACCAAACAAGTTGTTCCAAATGAATCAACTTTGAGAAAAAATTATTTAGACATATGTTACCAATCGGTAAGCAGTTTAATTAAAGTATTAATAGTTTTTAAAATGCTGGTTTACCTTTTATAGAAGATACAGACATTAGGGACCATTAGATTTGGACTTCGGTTGATGAAACAACCGATTGCAGAGGTCGATATACATATAGCAAACTTTGTAGTTGATAAATTGTCTGAACTAGAACCAGGAAAAGCTCATTTGCTAGCATCCAAAGATATTCCACAGACCAAAAAAAAAAAAATTCGTAACCGATGCAGCACCTTATATGATCAAATCCGCTCAGGCATTAGAAATATTTTATTCCGAATTTAAAACATTTAACTTGTCTAGCATATGGAATATATAGGATGTGTGAATTTATTAGAGACGAGTTTGCAATAATAAACAAGTTAATTTCTGCCACCAAAAAGGTATAAATCTCTAACATATTAGTTTCTCTTTTTGATTATTGGATCTTGTTTCAGGTTTTTGCGAAAGCACCATTACAGGTAAGGGCCTATAAAGAAAAACTTCCACCGGAACCTATCATAACGAGATGGGAAACTTGGTTATCAGCTTGCATTTTTTATGCCACACATTTAAAAAAAATTAAAGAGGTACAGTCCATGCTATAATCTGACATTGTCTTATACATTAATTGAATTGTCTTACTTCAGCTGGTTGAATTATTTGACGAGACGGCCTCTGCAGCAATTGCTAAATCTCAAAAAGCTTTTAATTACGAAGCTGTTAAGAGAGGAATAGTTTTTACAAATATACACTTTTCCTGCATTCCTGACGAATTAAAGAAGCTAGAAAAAAGCGAAACCGCAATGACCGAATCTTTCGCTACATTCAAAAGAATAAGAACAATTATAAGAGCATGTCCAGCGACTATAGAAAGAAAAATTAATCAAAAATTGGATTCCGTCACATCAAAAAACCCTTCCTTTGACCTCTTTAAACAACTGACTAAAATTCAAAAAGAGGAGGTCATGAAGCATCAACAGAAAATGTATTTAAGAATAACAGAAACATCGGCATTAAAATTTGCTCCACTAACATCTTGTGATGTCGAAAGAACTTTTTCCTTCTATAAAAATATTTTAAATGATAAAAGGCAACAGCTTCTTGGTCAAAATATTGAAAAATATTTGATTTGTGTTTGGGATAAGAATAGCACTTAATAAACATTGTAAAACAAAAAAATAAACTGTAAATTTTAATAGATATTTGTGCCTTTTTTATTGCTTTTTTGGCAGGTTTAATATGCCTTTTATGCTACCTTTTTTGGTATTTTTTCTTGCCTTACTATCCGCTCTTTAGTAATGATAATGATAAAAGTGAAGATTTACTTAATCGTTACTTTGCCATAACCACTGTAAAGGCATAGTACGTTGGTCTGGTAACAGAAATTACTTCTGCTGAAGAGATAAAATTGACATTTTTAAAACGACTGAGAAGTTTTTTAAATAACCAAACCATCATCAGTTTGAGCCCGTACCCGTAGAATAATACCTAATGTAGGTATTTACAGAAGAAGAGTATAACGTAACATTACTCCCTTCATTGAAAACGTATGGAAACAGTTACTCTTTATATGGGGTAAATTGCTATATTTGACTTCTAAATTAAAATAACATTGTAGGTTTTGTTTTAAGTTTTAAATATAACAATTATTTTTATAATATTTTAAAATAAATAAAACTTGAAATAAGTGTTCCCTATTGCTCCTACTTACTTTAGTTAACAATGAAATATTAGTTACCTGCGGTTAAAAAAGTGCTACTTCGCAGCCTACTATTATAAGTAATAATGAAAGCGTATACAACTAGTAGTGGAAAAGTGATCATCAAATAAAGACAAAAATAAACTAAACACTATTACAAGAAATAGACTGTCTCGACCAAAATATATAAAACGAATTATCAATAACCTCAATATTACAACAAATAAAAATCACGCAACTGATAACATTACATGTCCAAGGATATTGCAGTGTGATTTTTTTTCTCTTTTCGAACATTAACAATTAAATTGTAAACCGTTTACATTGCACCAAATCTGTTACGTTACATTAAAACAAATTAAAAAACATAAACAAATTGTTATAAAAGTTATCAATAAATTTGTAAATAAATAAACTTACCGTGCTTGCGAGCACACACTTTATCGACACTACATCAAACATTTCCATGTTAGAAAACTCTTTTTGGGGAAATTTATATGAATGAAACAAAAACAGTTTGAATCATCGCATCGATTGCGTGCATAAAACATGAAATGCAGTATTAACCACATAAAAAATCAGAAAACGTTTACAATATCTTAACGCCAACTAAGTGTTTATTGAACAACCTTTGACAGTGGATATGATGTAACTATTTACGTATGATTTGTGCGTATTAAAAATTTGTTAAAAAATTAACATCAAAAAGAATTCAAAAAATAATGTACATATGTGTGATTAGTATGGATTTTGAGTACCTTAATATTTTATATTATGCACTTCCATAGACACATTCGTTGTTGATGTCTATGTCTAAAATAATAAATTGTAATTTACATTGTCTTGCATGTCAAATAATTACGCTAACATAATTGTACAAAATTTTAATCAATGCAACCTAATGTAATCAAAAATTAAGAAATTTGCACAAAAACGACTAGAATCATTTAACTTTGTTATGTTAGTTTAAAAATAAATTGTAATAAGACGAGAAAATGTGCACTTTTGGTACCGTTGATACTCGTGATACCTTTGATTAATCTTGTTATCAATACAGTACATTATACAACAAGTTTCTAGAACTATTAATACACACGTTACTTGACATTAGATCGCGTCGTGTTGTAATTTATACTGGTGTATTAATAGGCGTTATATATCATGATACGAGGTCCATACGTTATTGTAGTTACGAAAAATTTAACTAAAAAAACAAAAACATTATGCAAAGCCTTCATAAATTAAATATCCACATCCTACGTGACTCAAATGTTGAGTGTCAAATAATTTTCAGTTAGCAGTAACAACTTTTCCTTGCTGTCAAATCAATGGACTGACTTGAGTCAATGTTAAAAGCATCAAAATAATAATACCAATCTCCAATATTTTCAAATTTGAAATTAGAAAATAAACAGATGCCGATCACTGTTACTAAGTATAATAGATCGAAAATTACTGCTATATATGTGTCCAAGACAAGAAAGCACACCTTTTTTTGATTTTTCCAATTTTCGTTTTAAAAAGTTAAAAAATTAACAGCACTTTGTCGCACTGTCATGTTTTATGCTCTACAAAATGGCGTTTTCAATTTTTTTCCGAGAAACCATCATCAACTTAAATTTTTGTATGGCAGAAAAAAAAAGAAACATCATGTATTCAGTAGAACTTTTTATTAAAAACTCAACGATGTATGGTTCTAGGCCAAAAATAGGAAAAAATAAGTTTTAATAGTTTCTTACTTTTGAATCTAGTACGCGTTGAAACAAAATGTCAAACAATTATTACAATTGATCAAATAGATTGCCATTATTTTCGAAACACAATATTTTCTCCTTACAGTAGAATATAAAAGATGATCTAGCATCTCTGAAGATATTGTGATAACTGCTGATATAACCGTGCCAAAAACTGTTCTTTATTTTAAAAAATTGCCTCATACACTTGTTTTTTTACATAACTCCAGAGAAAAAAATTCAACACACTCGGATCCGGTGATCGAGCTGGCAAAGCTTCTTCACTATGAGTTTAAATTTATTTTTTAGGAAACTTCTGCGACAAATACACCTTGATAAATTCTAAACTTCTAAGAATGAAATTTACTCCCTTGTAAAATTGATCTGAGCTGTAGATCTAAGTATCTCAGTTTGACGCTCAATTAGTCCTGTTGATATTTCAAGACTTTCAAGAACGGATAGTAGAGCAGTCTTTGTTATTTCTTTTTACGAAATTCATTTAAATTAGATACCAAAAGTCTAAAAATAATATTTTCAGGTTGTTTTCGTTCTTGATAATTATCAGTAAAGTGTGAAAAACTTGACGGACAGTCAGGCAAATGCCTGGAGCCTGCCTATTTTGCCTTTTTGTGTAACTCTTTGTCTTTTTTGCCTTTTTACATATAAATTTTGAAAAGTTTGTGTAAACAGTGTTTTAATAGGTAGATGACAATAACGCATTGCAGAATTTTACATTAAATTACGTACAATAATATAATTAACATTTTTGGTCCAAAGGTCTTACCACGAACCTATAAATAATAATAGGGATTTTCATGTTTTGTTAAACAATGGTTTCTAGAAAACATTAAATACAAAAGCCGCTTATAGAGAAGAACTATTTTAAGAATTTATACTAGGATTATGTACAATGACAAGTTTAACAGTACACTATTTACAAAACCAGAAGGATTTCGGAATTAATCATATTTTATAGGTCTATTCAGTACCTAAGTAAAGCAAACAAATATAGATAATTTTAATTCTGCCCGGTGGGATTTCTTTAATGACTGAAACACATGACTAAAATATTCTTTGTTTGTTATAAATACCTGTGATATTGTCACACTGTAATAGTCTATTGCTGTTGTGCTGTGAGTAAGTTTTAAAAAATGCCACCTAATAAACAATCAAAATTTGAAAATTATCACAAGTGCAGTAAATTGGACAATAATTTAACCACCGACGGGGAAAATCTTTTTTGTCAAGTTTGTTCAAAATCAGTAAGTTTGTATTATCCCAATTTAAATGTTTTTAATTACTAGTATATGTATTATTTTAGATCGATGCTACTAAAAAGTACCATGTAAAACAACACTTGGGTAGTGGTTTACATTTAAAAAATATTAAAAAAACTATGAAACAACCATTGTTTAAAAACGTTATAGAAGATAAACAGAATAAACCTGGCCCATCAAAAACAACTTTGGCTCTAGATTTGTGCGAAGCATTGGTGTCGGCTCAAATTCCTCTTAAAAAACTTGGTAATATCAATTTTCGCAACTTCCTCGAAAAATACACCGAACAAGTTGTTCCAGATGAATCAACTTTAAGAAAAAATTATTTAGACATAGTATGTTACTAATTGGTAAGCAGTTTAATTAAAGTATTAACAGCTTTCAAAATGCTGGTTTACCTTTTATACAAAATACAGACAATACGGAATGACAATGGGGACTATTACATTTGGACTTCGGTTGATGAAACAACCGATTGCCGAAGTCGATATATAGCAAATTATGTAGTTGGTAAATTGCCTGAACTAAAACCAGAAAAAGCTCATTTGGTAGCATTCAAAGAAATTCTACAGACCAATCACAAAACAGTTGCAAATTTTTTCGATGATTGTTTACGTAAGTTTTTTTTTAATGATTGTTTAATATAATCCAATCTATTAATTGCATTTATATAATTTTATGTTTGTAGGACTTCTGTATCTCAATGGCGAGAAGAAGACAAGGTTTTCTTTTTTCTATATCTTATATGATCAAATCCGCTTAGGCATTAGAAATATATTTTATCCGAATTTAAAAAATTTAACTTGTCTAGCACATGCAATACATAGGGTGTGTGAATTCATTAGAGACGAGTTTGCAATAGTAAACAAGTTAATTTCTGCCACCAAAAAGGTAAAAATGTCTAACATATAAGATTCTCTTTTTGATTATTGGATCTTGTTTCAGGTTTTTGTGAAAGCGCCACCAAGGGCCTATAAAGAAAAACTTCCAGATGTTAAACTTCCAACGGAACCTATCATAACAAGATGGGGAACTTGGTTATCTGCTTGCATTTTTTATGTCACGCATTAAAGAGGTACAGTTCATACTATAATCTGACACTGTCTTATACATTAATTGAACTGTCTCTGCCTCTGCAGCAATTGCTAAATCTCAAAAAGCTTTTAATGGCGTAGCTGTTAAGAGAGGACTAGTTTTTATAAAAACACACTTTTTCGGCATTCCTGACGAATCAAAGAAGCTAGAAAATAGCAAAACCGCAATGATCGAATCTTTCCTAAGTTCGAAAGAATCAGAGTAATTATAAGAGCATGTCCAGGGACTATAGGAAGAAAAATTAATCAAAAACTGGATTCCGTTACATCAAAAAAACCCTTCCTTTGACCTGTGACTAAAATTCATGAAGTCATGAAGCATCAACAGAAAATATCTTTAACAATAACAGAAACATAGGCATTAAAATTTGCTCCACTAACATCTTGTGATATCGAAAGAACTTTTTTCTTCTATAAAAATATTTTAAATGATAAAAGCCAAGAGCTTGGTCAAAATATTGAAAAATATTTGATTTGTATATATATATATATAAATTTTAACAGATATTTGTGCTTTTTTTATTGCCTTTTTGGCAGGTTTAATATGCTTTTTATGCCACCTTTTTTGGTATTAAACAAAAAGATGGACAAAGATAAAAGAAGGCAGATATAATAGGAGTTATAAGGATATCAAGGGAGAAAGGGTGCCAGAATACTTAAAGGTGAAAGCGAATAAACGCAACAAGAAGAAAAAAATAATAGCACGGTTCAGATGCGGGAACGAAGAATTAGGTAACAAATACTGGAAAAAAAAGAAGAAAAAATGTGCAGACTATGTGGAGAAGAGAGTTAAGAGAAGAGGTTATGAAAGTAGTGGGCATCTTAGAAGAAAACGGAAAAAGAGCGGAGTGGATGGAAGAAGTATGGAGAAGAAGGAAAAAGTTAAGAAGAGAAGAAGTATAAAAAGAAAATGTAAAAATGTAAAAAATGTAAAAATCTAAATAGAATGTAAGGTAGTAATTGTAAATAGGGGAAAGACGAATCAATTTGTAAGCAATTCAAATAAAGTTAAACTAATATAAAAAAAAGAAAATATTGAGGCTCAGTTTTCCCTACTTTTGGCTTTGGAACCAAATAAAAATTTTAAACACAAAATCCTATTGAATACAGACTTGTTCCATTTTTGTTGCCATATAAAAAATTATGTTTATGATGGTTTCTCGGAGATGAATCGTCAGATAAAAAAAAATTAAAAAAAGCATTTTATAGAACTTACAAGGTGGAAATAATAGAGTGCGTTTAATTTTTTTAATCTTTCGAAACAAATATGAGGCTTGAAAAAATCAAAAAATTAAAACATTTAATTTTTGGAAAATTTTGGAAACGATAAACAATAATGAATTTTTGCGACCGGCATCTAGACACTTTAAATAACTCGTTTTTTTAAACTTTAAGTCACCCTGTATCTTGTACCGTTTGCAAACTCCCCATTCTATGCATTCTTATCTTGAACGCGTATGCTACAATTTTTATCAACCAATAATGTTAGTTAAAGCTACGCGGTTCGTTAAATCAATGTTACTTGCCTTAAAATTGTCGTCATTGTAACACTCGTTTTATAATATACACTGGATTTCAAATAAAATGCACCACATAGAAAGGTAGACTTGGAGGGTTTTTCTATGTAAAACTGTTACATATAGACAAATAAATGATTTCAGTTTGGAAGAAGCAACATAACGTTTTACTGAAAAAATGTCAATAATATGTAACATCGCCACGTGTTTGTATGCAAGAAGTTACCCTTCTCGGCATGCTAGAAATAAGATGATTTATTGCGTCCTGCGTATTTGGAGGGTGAGCTAAATGATGCATGTCGTGTGTCCATAATGTCCCAGACATGTTCTATTGGCGATAAATCTGGCGATCTAACAGGCCACGGTAGCAAATTTACCTAATTCGCTTTCGTGTCATTACTGCCACATGCAGTCGCGCATTATCTTGTTGGAAGATAGCTTCTGGATGTTGTTGAAGAAGAGGTAGAAGAACTAGTTCTAAAACGTTGTCGATGTAACGTCGAGCATTTAACGTGCCTTGGATAAATGTTAAAGGAGAGTGACCTTCCCAATAAAATGCCACCCTAAACCGTTACACCAGGTGTTAAACCAGTATGTTTTCGTTGTACAAACTGTAAATTGTAGCGTTGTCCTCTAGGTCTCCGCACACGTGTACGCCCATTCGAGTGCCAATGTTGTCTGGCTTGTCACCATTGAAGTCTGACTTCTTGGGGGTGAGGTGTTAGAGGAATACGATAGTTTGGTCGATATGATCGCAATCCAAAGAGCGGATTCGGCAATAAACCGTACACTCATAGAGACTCTGTGACCAACTGCTCGTATCCAGTTTATTTTAACTGAAGGCGATGGTTCCCAAGGGTCTTGAACGGCACTTCTTCTTAACAAACAATCTTCTCGTTCATACGTCGTGTTTGCAACTGTTTCTCCTGCCATCCTTGACATGTAATATTGTTGAATGAGTACGTCCTAATCTTCTGGCAATTTCACAATATCCCAACTCAGCTTCGTTCATTGTTGAAAATTACCTCATATGCGAACTCGTGGCATTTTAACACTTACAAACAATGACAACTGATAACTAGATCTAAAAAAATCTGAAAAACTACAACGAGAAGATGTTGATAGCATCTATGTATATTTTTTGAATACATCAACATTTTCATTCCAAATTTTAATCATTTATTTGTCCATATATAACAGTTTTACATATTTCAGCCTTCCATGTCTACTCCTTCTATGTGGTCATTTTATTTGAAACCCAGTGCATATTGTATATTTTTCTACATGCTTTTACATTTATTTATTTTAATTCAATAACTTATGAAATATAAAGCAAAGTTTTCAAAAACATTTAAGTTGTAGTAGTTTTCTAAGTAAGACAGATTTTACATGGTGTTGTAAGTGTACCTACGTGTTTTTAATATAAGCAAATATATCGGTTTAGATAAACGCGGACATTATTAATCGAGTGATAGTAATATATAAATTAGTGTAAGTTATTTCCTTAAATACGTTGCATTTTATTAACGTTAGTTAAAAGCAGTTAAATATAAATCGTGCAAATACTTAGTTTGTAAATAAATTAATTTTAAACCTGTTAGTGGTTTCTTCCCGATGGTCTAATATCTCGTTCCTATTTCTTTTACACTTCTGGAATTTTCCAACAATTTTTTTTTCTGAGAATTTTTAGATTTAGATTTTTTCTAGAAGTTTCTGTCATTTGTTTTAGTATTTTCTTCTATTTTTTGAGAATTTTTGAACAGTTTTTCTTTCATATTTTGGTTCATCGATTCTTAACCATTTTTTATGGATTCGAGAAATTCAAATAGATTGGCATTCATTTTCACTTGATAACAAGTTACCGGCATAAAAAGTTTAATAAGATTAAAAATCCGATTTTTGTATAACAAAATTTTAATAACAAACGATCCTTTATTATTAAATGGCTAAATAATATGCACTGATAAAAAATATTTAAAAAATCAACGGTGTTTAAGTGAACAACTTACATTAATTTATATGTTCCTATTAGTCAAAAAATAATGTCCGCGGATAACTTCTGTTTGTCTAAACCGATATTTGTTTACATTAAAATCACGTACACTTACAACACCGTATTTATTTTTCACCAGCGCGTGCACTTTATTTATTTATCTTAACACACACGTTAATCACTTATTTATTTAAACCGACAAAGTCTTTTCAACATTTTTTCTGACTCAATTCAAAAACTGACCTCAGCTTCCTTTGAATAGTTTTTATATATTTCCGTTATCTGTGTCGAGAATGTTCCGCAGCGGTTATTGTCTTAAAATTGGCAATTATTTCGAGAAGATTTCAATATAAACATAATGACTAAACAAAATACTTGGTTGTTCTGAATCATCTTTTTATAATAAAAATCAGTATCACATTAAGTTATTAAAGCACATGATGCGTCAAAATACAGAACCAAAAAAATCAAAATTACAGTTTCGCTCAATCCTGCTTTAGCATTTTATTTAAAATAGTTACAAACGTTATCTCTACATTTAGACAGAAAGATATATTGGATGATCTTTCGATCTGTTAAACGTAAAAAAATAATTTGGGACTCAAATCTACAACAACATTAAAGACACGCAACGAGCAATACCATTTTAGAACGCAAGCACAAATGCATATTACAAAGTAAAAATAAAATAATGAAAGATTCAAAGCTGCAAAAATTTTTTATTGCGTATTCTGAGACATTGAACAATGAAAACCTCTAAACAATTATTTATTCCGACAATAAATCAAACAACTTGAGTCGATAGAAACACTAACGTCGAAAAAATATGTGAAATATTTTTCAAAAAAGCATTATTTAGTTTTTCTGATAAACATCTAAAGTCAAAAATCGCAAATTAATAGAACATCTGACGTTTTAAACAAATAGTAATTTATGTTACTAACGTTGAAAGTAAAGCATAGAATAACGAACGTTAATGCGTTACGAAGCCGTAGCCCGAGTGTTACATGTGAGTAGGTTCTGCCATGAGACTTTCGACAAGAGTTACATACATAATTTTTTGTGTTTTTCGCGAAATTAAGTACTTTTTTGAAAATTAAAACTGAAAAAATTTAAAAAGAACATAGATTTGTTACGAAACATGTCAACTTTGACAATCTATTTTTTTTAACTAAATTTCATAGACTTTTAAATGTATTTTTTACCAGACACACACAGCAAGTATTGATTTTTATTTTACGAAAAAATTACGATTGTAAAGCTTTGATAAAATTTAGGAGTTAAATAGAAGCGTCGAGTTTTTCAGCAAAATGTTGATATACAAATTATAATCAAAAATAATCATCTTCCTTTTCGAAAATATACATTTAATTTAATTAACTTCCGAGAGTAAACTTTTGAAGTAATAATATTACTACAGATAATGTATTAGGTTCTTTTGAAGATACTTTAGCACAAAGTTAATACAAAACTTCTATATAGAGTTTTATAATTTGACAAAAGTTACAATGTGACCCTTCTGATTAAGATTTTGCAGTTTTTTTCTTTATGTCTACACAAAATTTTTATACTTTGTAACATGTAAATTAACTTTTTTTATTAATTGATGTTTAAAAATAACTTTACACGATGATTATTTTAATAAACAATAATCACATTAAACTGTAGCTATCTCATCTAATTCCACAATAAAAAAATTTATATTTTGGATCAATACAACTTTTACTTTGCTTCGGCCATAACAAAATATGCTACTAGATGGCATAACTAGGACAAAACGCCTATGACACTTTTTAAACATATATCAGTAAGACGATTAACGTTAGGTACAAAAATTTCAGATTTAATCAATAAACAAAAAACGTTGCAGCAGAATGACTCATCGGATTATCAAATCCAAGTTAAAAGCTTTTCTCTTGATTGCGTTTACTCAAATATCGCAATTCTAGAATTTAACAATTTACAAACGATCGACAATAGAATGAGGACGTGGGAAATGCCGGTCTGTTCTAAATTGTGATTTAAATTAATTTAATTGCGTACTAATGCATCTCTGTGTAAATAAACGAAACAATAATAATAAAGGAAGTCCGTTAAAACGAGTCGAGTGTCAAAATAAAAAGCTTCAACGACCACTAGACAAAATGCATGTTGAAAACAGATGTTGCATATGATTTGTACGCATTACATAACACAGGTTTAAATTTCAAAAATCATTAATATCGAGCACATGCCACTTTTAAATATATACAGGGTTTACCGTTTATGCAGCTCAAAAAAGGAGGGTAAAAACAAGCGAATACACGTACCTTATTTAAATCCATCAGAAAAAAAGTACAAGTGAATTAAAACACAAAATATGATACTAAACACTTTACGTACACTTAAAATATTAAAGTGGTTACGTTGCAAGTTCTATGGGGTCAATTAATACGGTAGAGTGGGCACGGAAGAAGAAATTAAGCACTACACGAAGGGTGCTCAATAAATAACTACAACATGTATACACCTACATATAAAAGGTGATTAACTGTTGTGCATTTTACTAGTTCTTATTTTTAAAACTATTTTCTTATTTTGGTTGTCGATTTTAGATCAATAAAAAAAAAACTAGAACGCACCTGGGATTTCCAATTTATTTTAACAGAACGAATAAAATAAAAACATTAACACAAAGAAGGAATGCCGTGTGAGATTTATTAGAGTAGGATTTAAAAATAATTACAAGATTAATTTCGGTTTGTATTTAAAAAGGTTTTCTTAATTCCGCATAAGGCTTTAATTAAAGTTTTTTGAGAATACATTAAAATCAGTGTCTTTTATAATAAACGAATCTTTATTCGAATAAACAGATATCTCGTACTCTGTAAAGAAACAGATTTTAAATGACTAACTCTGTAAAGAAACAGATTTTAAATGACTAACAATCTGAAAAACAATATAGGAGCTTTATTTTAATTAAAACTTTTTTGGAATATTTTTAATGAATTAAAACTATTTTTTGCTACTATACAGGTGGCAGGTAAATGAACGTTTTTCTTTTCAGAACTAGAAATAGAAGTATAGCAGACTTGATTTGGAACAAATTTACCTGTATAAACCATAAAAAAGTTGATGGTTTTTAAAATACAACGCTTTTTAAGTTTTTTTTTTAAATCTATAGTTGCGTAGATAAATTTTAAATTTTAGCTGAAAAAAAAATTTTGAACACAAACAAAAATGAAAATTTTAGCACTAAGACTTTTTTGACTAATTTTGATAATACATTAATCATACAAATTAGCTTCTCTGATTTATACTCTTTCGTATGAATCCGAAATTTTGGCTAACATACGTTAGTGTAGGTAAGGATTTTAAGAAACCATTAAAGCAAATTCAAAGTAGGTTAGAAATAACAATTCTTTATTTTGTTAAATATAACGCCATATTCTACATAAAGTAGACTTACAAGCAGTTGTTTTACGGTAAATAAAAATTGCTACTGCATTAATTACATACTTTTTATGTGTCATAATTTCTTGTTCATCATCGTCAAACAATTGAATTTAAAAATGCTTAGTAACCGGGAATATGCAGATATGTGTGTTTGTGGCTTCTCTAATGATAATACGAATGAAACTCAGAGAGAATATTTACGGCGTAGTACAACTTATGGCAGAATTGTCTACACGAAAAATGTACAAAAACTTGAACATACTGGAGCTTTTGGACAAAATAAAGTTGATGAAGTAGAGACAATCCAACTACTAGCACAAAATAAATCGCCGCTCAGGAGGTTCCCAATAAAAAGTTTGATCGGTTCTCCGTCGAATGGCTCAATAACCATATCATTATACGCGAGCGCAAGCTCTAAAGCTCTAGAACAGCAAGACGCATAGAATACTGTCGTGCCATTTTAAACTTTAATATCGAAGATCAAACGTTCTTGTTTAGAATTTTATGGACCAATAAATCTAAATTTTCACGAAAGTATTTTTAATTTACATAGTTTACACTATTGAACTAAAAAAAAATCTTTACTTTACCAAAGAAAATTCAGCGTAAATGGGAGTAATTAGAAAATCACTTAGTAGAGCTTCACTTTTTGCCTCAAAATCTAAACGAAGAAACCTATAAACAATTTTTACAAAATGATTTACATGCGTTATTAGAAATGTGTCAATAGAAAAGATATTTCAGCAAGACGGATGTTCTGCCCATTATCGTCTAGTAGATCTCAGATTACTAGAGGAGTAGTTTCTAAATCATTGGATTGACAGGCCAATTGAATGGCCTGCTGAGAGTTCTTATTTGACCCCTTAGAATTTATGTTTAGAGAAACATGAAAATTTTAGCGTACAGTTCAGCGGAACTAAATGCTCGTGAAGAGTTAATAATCAAAACTGAACAGTGGCAATTTAACTAGGCAATAGTATGTCAACTCGAATCACAAAAGCGGCGATAGTTGTATTAGTAACCAAGATAATCAATTTGAAAACATGTGACAAACAATTTTATTTAATAAAATAAACAATTGTTATTCCTAACCTACTTTGAATTTACCTTAAGCATTTCTCAAGATCCGTACTTTTTATGTAACTATTGTTAACTAAAATAAGAATTTCTGCAAATTTTTTATACTCATTCGAAAGAGCATAAATCAGAAATGTTTTGTACATAATTTGTACAATTAATGTACTAGCAAAATTTTGAATGATAAGATTTTAAACTTAAAGTTTATCAATAAAAACAAAAGTCTTAGTAGTAAACTTTTCATGTTTATATATTTAAATTATGTCTTTAAGCTAAAACGCATTAAAAATAACGAGTACTAGTATTAGTCAATCGGTTTACAAAAAAATTTATATTTACCTCAGAAACTATAGTTTAAAAAAAACTCAAAAATTGATGTATTTCAAAAACCATTGAGTTTAGACCTATGGTCTATACAAGTAAATCCTGTATATTAATTCCCTTTATATAATTTTTAAATAAAAAACTGAACATGAGTGTATTAAAATGTCTAACCACTTACTTTAGATAAAACCAACATACAGTTTTATAAAACCAGGTTTTTGTAGAGTTCACGTAATTTATAAAAGACCCGTCACGTGATTTGTGCAATACACAAATTCGACACGACGAATCCATTCTTAAACAATGAGGGGTGTTCTAATCTAATAATCGATTCACGGTTGTTGTTGCTTTTGTTGTAGAGTATTTTTCAAGACAATACCAAGTAAAGTATTTGCTATACAAGGTGTATTTGAAAAACGACTACAAACTCAAATAGTAGTTTCCTTGTGGCGTTAAATGAAATTTTTTTCTTTAAAGATTCGGTCTAAAGTGTTGAGATATTTGCAATTAAAGTTTTCAGGCCGGTCCTGACTATCTAAACAAACGTGTAAATGATGTAAAATCCGTGAAGCGTATTAATGTATTGTGTTTTCTTTAATTTTCCATCATCTACAAAATTAATTGTTAATAAAATAATTAATGTTTAATTCTTAGCATCATTACTGACATAGCTTAATAAAATGTATTTTGTATACACGATCACGTTTATCTTTGGTTGTAATCAAAACAAAACATTTAGATTAAATCTAAAATAATATTTAACTTAAATTTTCTTTATTATTTACGACAGTGATACTGTTTTAATATGCGGTGAATGTAATTATAACCTCTACACCACACGTAGTTTGTGGGTTGAGCAATACCGTAATAGAAAATGCCTTCAATAAACTTTATTTTGACGTGTGTGCAAGGACTTACAGAAACTGGAGGTGTTCATCCTACCTACAACGGAAGAGGAATAATTTTTTTTAATAAAATCAAATCTTTAATTTTTGTTTTTCTTCAATGTATGTGCAGATATTGTGAATTGTAAAAGATCAGACACAAAATAGCACTAGAAAAATAAACCGCACAGCTAACGTGTGGAGTGCTAAATTTTCACAACATGCATGTTTGGAATGAAGAAAATCCTCATTAAATTCAACAAAGTTGCAGTTTCTTGTTTTTAGAGGGTATTTTAAAATATAGTTTAATTGTAGCGTTTATTTTAACAGAAAGAGTTAGAAGCGACTTGTATTTTTAGAAAAAACTTATGAGCAAGAATATGAAAAGTTTCTCTGTATGTAAGCCGTCTCGTTTGTAATTTCTTAAATATAATTTTTACGAGTCGTTGAATTAGAAGAAACCGCTTGACAGCTCAGCCCATAAACTAGATATTATCCCTTTGCATTTTTATGGAGTTATGTGAAATGTGAAGTACTATTTACGCGAGTACTTGAAAAGAATCTGCAGAGTAACAACATTATTTACCAAAGTAATTTAACTAAACGTTATCCGATAACATTATTCTGTATTTATTTTTATTTTTGATGTCAGCAAATACCTGAGAAAGAATCTGCAGTTTTTAGAACAGTTTATTTTTATTCGCGGTGTTAACAAACTACAGGTCGGTAATTTACGATCTATTTTGCTTTTTGTTTTTTTAAATGTTTTAATGGAACTTTTATTTTGACATTTTTTTGCTTGTATTATAATTGGCGTCTTGTTACGTCATTGTCTTTAGAAAGTCGCACAGAAAAGCCTCACCCACAGGTCCTATATAAATTACGCAAACTTTAATTTTTACACCGTCACTTAAACTCTCGGTTTTGTATGAAACATAAACTTCTTTTAACTTGAATGTTGCTGTAGCAAGTCAAACATCGAAAATCGATATACCGCAGATTGCATTGTAAAATTTGTTACATGACGAAGAAGAGTAAATGTTGTGTGAAAACCAACAAAATAGACTGGAATTGTCTACACTAAAGGCGATAAAATTGGCACAAAGGCTGGACCTCTACAAAAAAAACGCCTACTGCTTTCCTAAATATTGAAATTGAGTTGACATAATCGTCCTGCTCGGAAAAGACACATCGAAGTTTATAGCACTCTAAGTGCAGTAGAACCCAAGAACACTCGCAACGTTGATGGTATCTGCGTCAATACTAAGATTAAGCAAAAGCTCGGCCGTTGACATAAATATAGAAGAAAACCGTTCCATGTAAACCTCAGAACACAATCTTAAAAATCTATGCGGTTGAGTTTCATAACACACTTGTATATCTGGATGTAGTACCGTTGCCAACAAAGAGTGATCCTGTGGTTGGATCAAGACGTATCCGCTTTACGGAAAAACACCAAGCAAACGAACGTCTACCCCTATGAAAATTGAATATCAATCGATTTGTCAGTTTCAAAAAAATAACAAATTTGTTACCCCTACAAAACCACCAATTTAGTTGAATTGGTCATATCATGTTATTGAGAAATATATTGTCCATCCTGTGCGTGACTGTTTAGATGATCATAGATAAAATCAGTTCGTAGTGATTAGTTAAAACATGTACTTACTGTGCACAATGACATTCAAAAAGTGCATACAAAAAAATGTCTAGGTTAGGGAATTGATTTGGATATTTATAAGTAACCATACCACAGCTTTTTGTACAAGTCAATAGAAGACATGTTCTTTTTGAAACCGTTAATTCCTATGACATCCAAATACTTATAAGTATGACTTTGTTTTTTCTACTTAGATTATAAGCAACTTCCGGTGTGAACCGCGTTGTAATGGAACACCCAGAATTTTAAAGCTTGATTCTAAGTTCTCCTGGTGAGCCAAAAGAAAGAGTTAAATTTGGTTTTTGCCATTTTGTTTTTTGTAAAGCCAAAGAACAAACGTAATTTTGGCTTCGTTTAAGTCAGAAGACCAAACAATAAAAATTGCGACTTGTTAAATTTAAAAAAAAATTTTTAAACATAAAGGTTTCATCACAGAGATAAATAAACAATATTTAAAAACAAGATTTTTGAGCAATACATTGAAAAAAACATAATCAAAATTTTAGACTGTTTATATTTACTATTATTCAAAAAAACAATTCCCGTCACGTAATTATTGAAAAAATGAGTTTTAAACAAAGACATTTTTTTCTAAGCGTTTTTGGGTTCATTAAACATAACCAAAATCTACTTCTATTTAAGTTTTAACATAAGGAATATTTAAACTAGTATAAAGATACGGAAGAACCAAACCGATATGACGCATTTTCTGATATTGAAACGCGGTTTATTGTTAAACAACAAAATTTTACAAGGTAAACTACATAATTTTGTCGTGATAAAGAGAAAGATTAACTGTAAATACCAAGTCAGCAAATTCGTAAATAATTATCATTTCAAAACGTTTTCAAAAACAAAATTTTATAGGTTTTGCTCAAAACATTAATTGACGTTCCTACCAAAATTCCCATACACAAATTTAAAGAACGAAAACCAGTTTGATGAAAATTAATTTTTGATGCAAAAATTGAAAACGACTCTTTAGCCAATCAAAATTTATCGATTGTTTAAAAGAATTTTGTAAGGATTCGAAACCAGATCGTTATTATAATGTTAGATTTTAAATCTCTGTTTTATGTAAATAAGTTTATTTGATGTATAATTTGGATGAGATTTTTGCTTTAGTACTTACTGAATAAATATTTGAACACGTTTAATTAAGTACGACAACAAACCAACGTGTAAAACTAACTACCGTGACCAAAAACAGTAACGAGAAAATTATTAATCATTTTAACTGTTTTGAGAATACAAAAATTTATTCCTCAAATGAGTAATGAGTATGCGGCGCCTTGTCATTTACATATAACCTCAAACAACGTAATTTTAAAACTGTCTATTTTTAAAAGAAAATCCACAAATGACTAAATATGTTAATTAATGTATACGAAAAATGTACTTACAGGTTCTTCTTTCATTCGGGTAGATCCACTTCGTGTCATGTAAAACAAATTAAAATAATGATGAAAATGGCGTTTTGACGTTACGCTCTTCATTTTCATAACTGCACAAATCCAACTAACAATTAACGCTGTTGCTTTTTTGGTTTTATTAAAAATTATCATACGTAAAACCGCGTTTCCGGTAGTTTGTACATTTCAGGAAGAGCGTAGATGATATTGTGAAAGTGGAATAATTTTATTACATTTTTTTATTAATCATTAACGAGCGTGTGTAATTAAAGCAGCTGTATTTTCCTCCAAATATGTAGTAATTAAATTTAATTTAAAAGACATTGCGAAAAATAACTACAACACGTGTGACAAAACTATGTAGTTTTAGCAATTTCCTCAAAAGTTTTATCAATAACTAATGTTGCAAGTTATCGTTATCCAATATTCTTTGAACCTTTAAAAATATTTTGTGTAAAAGATCAATAAACGAAAGTTCAATACTCTCTTAGTTTTGCTTTAAAATTTTCTATAATGCCTGTAGAACACAGTCAAAATTTTTGATCAACTGGTTTTTACCATTTGAGTAATACGTCCTCCATCGATTTCCTGCAAACACTTGATGATTATTTAGTTTAATTACTAATACTGAGGTTAAATAATATTCATTTTTTGTGTACTACAGACGTTAATTAATTTTGAAAAACTAATTCGACCAAAAAGTAGCCTAGAAGCATTTTGTAAATTGGACAAAAAATGAGTTGACTGACAAAAATTGTTTGAATTTGAAATATATACATATAATGTATCAATTTTTTTACCAAAATTAAAAATACATAAGATTTGGTTTAGCTACTTTTGAACAAATGTATTTTCAAAAGCATATTGTTTTAACGCATTTGTAGTTTTTATTAATAGACTTTTATTACAAAGTGCAATTTGTCAATATTCTTTCAGCTAATTTCAAATATCTTTATATCCTTCTAAATGAATATTTCGCGGAGGAAATTCATTAAGGTAGCTTTATTTTCTACATTAAAAACACGCTTAAAAAGCAACCACTTTTCGAGTTTTACCGACATCAATTATTCGAGATTAGTCTCTTTGTATTTTAAATTACGTGCTTTTACACAGTCGGATTTTCTTCGAATACTTCAATAAAAACTAAATTATGTAACAGATTAAGTATACAGCTAACTGTCTTTGTTTTGAAAATATTCGTGCAATTTACCGCACTATCTCATATTTCGTAGTTAATAATAAATAATGACATGTTATTTTAAGTAGATCTTTAAACAAAGTATTATAATAAATGTCACGGAGATAATTAAATAAAAGCTTTGCGGTTACCAAACTACAGACAATATGAAAACTAGCGTTTTTTCGGAGAAAAACCAACCGTTGTCGGCTAGATTTGAAGCGTTTTAAACTATTTTCTGACAGATAAAATTTTTGGTTTAATTTCCACTTCTTTTACGGTAAAAAAAACAAAAAAATAACCATCATCTATATTACCGTAGGTACTGTGTTAAAATATTTTATTTATTTTTAAACTTGATGACAAAAAATTGTATTTCTATTAATTGTAAGTAAAATCGATATTTCTTAAGATAGTTATTTGTATCATCAGTCCAGAAAATGAGCATATACAAAATGCAAATACTCGCAAAATACTTTCAGGACGTGTGATTCACAGCATTTTTTGTGCTAGCCTTACAGTTATTTAAATATTGATTTTAAAAAAATTAATAACATATGTTGATAAAACTGTAAACTGTAATGACGAAATTCAATCAATCAATTAATTTTGAAATTAATTTGAAAATTACATATGTTCATTACAATTTACCTTATACGAAAATAAAACTGTTATTGTTTTTACCAATATTGTAAAATATAAACAAATTTATATTTGTTAAAAAACGATTGTTACTGTTATTCTAAACAGTAACGCAGATAATCGTGTATGTTAATAAATCTGACAGAATGACAGATGGCATAAAAAATTAATGATTATTAGTGCCAACTTTTAGTTATAAATACTAAATTCTACCAGCCCAATACGGAAAAGTAAAATTTCTGACCGATTATGCTGCCTGCAAAAACGGAGCACTATACTTCAATACAATTACTTGAAGAAAAAATAATAAACAAGAAGAGCATAATAAAAGTTACTAGAAAAACAAAAAATTAATTTAATTATATATGGTAATGTCAATGTAAACAAATTCGCCTTCAAATAAAACCAAAGCATAGATTATGATGTCATTATCTAAATTTTTTAGTTTACAATTTTATACAGCTAACCCATAAGAACCTCGTATAGTCTTTACAAATTGTTTTGATAAATATTTTTTTATTTTACTTGTTTAATAGGCATCCTAAATTGCAAAATTATTATTATTTAAGTTCAAACGGTTCAAAAATCTATAGAAATACTAAAGAACTTCTGTTAAAATATATTTCTTATTGTGTATTGTACAAGATACAAATAAGTCAATCATGTACATTTTATAATATAGTTCACATCGCTTATTGGAATCAGGTAATGTTATCATTGCATAGAAAAACCACCGTTTATAGTAATCATTAAAGAGCGCACAGTCAGGCAAATGCCTGGAGTCTGCCTATTTTGCCTTTTTGTGTAACTTTTTGTCTAAATTGCCTTCTTAAAGAGTATTATTTTAAATTGTCTTTTTACACATACTTTTTGAAAAGTTTGTGTAAACAGTGTTTTAATAGGTAGATGACAATAACGGATTACAGAATTTTACTTAAATTACGTACAATAATATAATTAACATTTTTTGTTCAAAAAGTCTTATCACGAATCTATAAATAACAGGGATTTTCATGTTTTGTTAAAAGATGGTTTCCAGAAAACATTAAATACAAAAGCAGAACAAAATTTCCAAACCGGAAGGATTTTGGAATGAATGATATTTTATAGGTCTATTCAGTACCTAAGTAAAGCAAACAAATATAGATAATTTTAATTCTGTCCGGTGGGATTCCTTTAATGACTGAAACACATGACTAAAATATTATTTGTTTGTTATAAATACCTGTGATATTGTCACACTGTGATAGTCTATTCCTGTTGTGCTGTGAGTAAGGTTTAAAAAATTCCACTTAATAAACAATCAAAATGAAGTGTAGTGGAGTAAATTGGACAATAATTTAACCGACAGGGAAAACCTTTTTTGTCAAGTTTGTTCAAAATCAGTAAGTTTGTATTATCTTAATTTAAATTCTTTTAATTACTAGTATATGTATTATTTTAGATCGGTGCTACTAAAAAGTACTATGTAAAACAACACTTGGGTAGTAATTTACATTTAAAAAATATTAAAAAAACAACCATTTTTAAAAAACGTTATAGAAGATCAACAGAATAAACCTGGCCCATCAAATACAACTTTTGCTCTAGATTTGTGCGAAGCATTGGTGTCGGCTCAAATTCCTCTTAAAAAACTTGATAATATCAATTTTCGCAATTTCCTCGAAAAATACACCAAACAAGTTGTTCCAGATGAATCAACTATGAGAAAAAAATATTAAGACATATGTTACCAATCGGTAAGCAGTCTAATTAAAGTATTAATAGTTTTCAAAATGCTGGTTTACCTTTTATAGAAAATACAGACAATAAGGAATGACATTGGGGACCATTACCTTTGGACTTCGGTTAATGAAACGACCGATTGCAGAGGTCGATATATAGCAAGTTTTGTAGTTGGTAAATTCTCTGAACTAGAACCAGGAAAATCTCATTTGCTAGCATCCAAAGAAATTCCACAGGCCAATCATAAAACAGTTGTAAATTTTCCGATGATTGTTTACGTAAGTTTTTTTAATGTTTGATTAATATATTTCCAATCTATTAATTACAATTATATAATTTTATGTTTGTAGGACTTCTGCATCCCAATGGCGTAAAGAAAGAAAAGGTTTTCTTATTCGTAAGCGATGCAGCACCTTCTATGATCAAATCCGCTCAGGCATTAGAAATATTTTATCCGAATTTAAAACATTTAACTTGTCTAGCACATAGAATACATAGGGTGTGTGAATTCATTAGAGACGAGTTTGCAGTAGTAAACAAGTTAATTTCTGCCACTAAAAAGGTAAAAAACCCATAACATATTGGATTCTCTTTTTGATTATTGGATCTTGTTTCAAGTTTTTGTGAAAGCTCCATCGAGTAAGGGCCTATAACCTTCAGGTGGTTTAATTATTTGACGAGACGGCCTCTGCAACAATTGCTAAATCTCAAAAAACTTTTAATGACGAAGCTGTTAAGAGAGGACTAGTTTTTATGAAAACACACTTTTCGGGCATTCCTGACGAATTAAAAAAGCTAGAAAAAAGCGAAACCGCAATGCCCGAATCTTTCGCTACATTCGAAAGAATAAGAGCAATTATAAGAGCATGTTCAGGGACTATAGGAAGAAAATTTAATCAAAAATTGGATTCCGTCACATCAAAAAACCCTTCCTTTGGCCTCTTTAAACAACTGACTGAAATTCAAAAAGGGGAAGTCATGAAGCATCAACAGAAAATATCTTTAACAATAACAGAAACATCGGCATTTTGCTCCACTAACATCTTGTGATCTCGAAACAACTTTTTCCTTCTATAAAAATATTTTAAATGATAAAAGGCAACAGCTTCTTGATCAAAATATTGAAAAATATTTGATTTGTGTTTGGGAAAATAATAGCACTTAATAAACATTGTAAAACAAAAAAATAAACTGTAAATTTTAATAGATATTTGTGCCTTTTTTATTGTCTTTTTGGCAGGTTTAATATGCCTTTAATATCCCTTTTTTGGTATTTTTTTTGTCTTACTATCCGCTCCTGTATCATAACAGTGATTAAAATATACTTTAATAATCAATGTAAGAGTTCCTAATTAAAAGTTTTAGGTTAGGTTAACAAATGTGGTTTTTATGAACATTTTCCCTTAGTAGCCTCCCATTACCTACACGAAAATATTTTGTATAAAAATAAAATGCAACAAACATCAGTTTACTGTTTCAAATTATTCAAAAATAAGAATATATTTTGTTTTTTAAAATATTTTTAGGGTAAATGGTGTATTATTTATTTAGAATAATATAGATGCAAGCTTTCGAACTTGGTCTAAGTTCTTTGTCAGGCAAAATTAAATTATCATATTAATTTAATTTTGCCTGACGAAGAACTTAGACCAAGTTCGAAAGCTCGCATTTATATTATTCTAAATAAATAATACACCATTTACCCTAAAAATATTTTAATATGTTTTATGGTAAAAGTTTTATATTTGTTTTTTGTTTTTGCGGGAAAACGATTTGACCTTCTGTTATTGTTAATGTTTATTATTTGTCTAATTTGAAATGTCTTGAATAGCATCGCAAACGGTCACGAATAGTTGCCGATCGCATTTGCTAACAATTCTAGTTTACACAGGTAACTATTTCAATCGAATTAACTAAGGTGTCCCGTTTTTTGTTTAGCTGAGTGTACTTTTAAATAAAATAATAAAACTGGTAAAAGGCGAAACTTGTCTAAAACGGTAAATTTACATGGTTCCAGCGGTTAGTAGATTTTTCATTGAGTTTCATATCCACGTTTATGATAAAAAATGAAACTGTAATACATTGTTAAAGAACCAATTCTTCACAAAAACAGTTTTATTTATCTGTTTTTTTGTTAATTCAAATGTTTGTATATCAAAGAATAAACGGATGCAATAACAAAAAGTGTGAACGAAAACAACAAGTTAAGATTTTGTGTGATTTTAAAGTATTCTTTTCATAATTAAATGACGATTATCAAGTAGCTGAAATTATTTAAAAAATGTATACCTTACACTATTTGTAACGTAATTGCAATTCAATTTATAAAAACAATAACTTCTAAACTTTATGTAGTTCTAGTATGTTAATTAAATCAAACTGCAACTATTATTTAAAAAAAATCTTTTAAGTATCAGTTTATCTGCCTGATAAATAAAATTATCTTTATTGTTTTTTAAATATATGTACATATGTTATCGTTTTTTGAGTTGTTTTGTGTTTCTTGAAAACTAATCCACCCAGTTTCTACGTATTTTTTACAGAATCATATTGTCAACATTATCATTATCAATAATTTCACGATAAAGACAGGTATTATCGGAATCAGGAAAAAAAACCTCTACGTCATCGATGTCAGAATTTATTAACGACGATTAAACTATTTCGACTGTATTTTATGTATATGATTCAGACAAAGACAGAAACACGTTTGACTGTGCTTATAAGTAAAGACTTGCGTTACACTTATTTGTGTGCGATAGAAAGAGAGGTTAGTATAGAAGTAATTTTTGTATTACACCACACAATGAATTTGACTAACTTAGTAACTTTGTATTATGCCTAAAGTTTCTAAAGGGTTACATAAATAATTTGACATCACTATCGCAACTAAAAGTTGTTTTCATAGACAAAACTTGGATTTATTTAAAAGGAAATCCTGGAAAATCATGACAAGATAATAACGTACAAAGTGTAAGAAAATCTGAGGGATATGATGGTAAAAGATTTATCGTCATAGATGCAGGTTCGAAAAAGGGGTTTATAAATAATGTTTCATTAGTATGTGCTTCTAAATCGCAAAAAGAAGATTATCACAGTGAAATGAATGCTGAATTATTTAAGAAATGGTTTGTAGAACTTTTATTGTGTAATTTAAAAAAGCGATCGTTAATTATTATGGACAATGCCATATTATTCTACATTCATTGAAAAACTTCCTCCAGCCTGGAAAAAGAGTGATATTGATGATTGGCTTACAAATCATAATATAAAATTTGATTCAACATTATTTAAAGCAGAATTACTTGCCTTAACAAAAAACGTCCAGAAAGAGAAACGATATGAAGTAGACGAACTAATTTGAAGAAATGGTCAGGAGATATTGAGGTTACCACCATAGCATTGTGAATTTAACGCAATATAATTAATATGAGCACATGCTAAAACCTACAATAATAAGCACATAGGAAGAGATGGGTATAAAGATTAAAATGTGTTGGCAATGTGGACAGAAGCTTTAAGAAACTGATCCGATGAACTTTGGGCAAACAGGAACCGTTATTACAAATTGGTATGAACGTGAACCACAACTTGCGATCAAACCAGCCGATTCATTGTAAAAATTCCTTTTAAGAAAAATTTATCGGAATTAGGCGAATCACGACCCACGGCATTAAAGCGATTTTATTCATTAGAGCGGAAGCTATGCGCAAGTCCACAGTTAAGGAAAAACTATATCGAATTTTTAGACACTTACGAGTCCTTGGTCATATGACTAGTGTGCAAGAAATCCCTTATTCTATTAAACCACATTTCTATTTGCCACATCATGCGGTAATCAAATCAAGCCGTACCACTACCAAGATGCGCGTCGTTTTTGACGGTTCCGCTAAGACGATTTCGGGACCTTCTTTAAAGGAAACTCAACATGTCGGTCCAGTCGTACAAGACGACTTATTTTCCATCGAAAAGATGTACCGTCAGATCTTAGTTGAGCCCAATCAACGCAACTTTCAGTTAATTCTTGGAGAAAGAATCCCAACGCTGAGGTAACCTGCTACCAACTAAATATGGTCACTTACGGCACAGCGTCAGCGTCATTTCTTTCCACCAGATGCTTAAGACAGCTAGCTTTATAGCATCGGCAGAAGTCTCCAGCCGCAGCCGACGTCATATTAAATGATTTCTACGTGGACAACATTTTATCGGGTAGTAATGATTTGGATACTATGCTAAAACTACAGTCAGAAATATCCCAAATTCTAAATTCTGCCGGGTTTCGCCTTCGAAAATGGACGTCCAATTCTTAAGGTGCAATTTCTCACATTAATGCGACAAATTCTCCCACGTTCAACGCTCTCTTATCTCAAAATGAAGAAGCACGCACTCTTGGCATCCTGTGGACTCCCAACGTCAGCAAATTCCAATATCACATACGTGAGCTTTCAAAAGATTCTAAGGTGACCAATAGATCAATTTTGTCATAAA
Organism: Aquatica leii; assembly: GCA_035610365.1. NCBI lineage: Eukaryota > Metazoa > Arthropoda > Insecta > Coleoptera > Lampyridae > Aquatica > Aquatica leii. The sequence goes on from CM069432.1 coordinate 1,837,230, forward strand.
AGGCAACAGCTTCTTGATCAAAATATTGAAAAATATTTGATTTGTGTTTGGGAAAATAATAGCACTTAATAAACATTGTAAAACAAAAAAATAAACTGTAAATTTTAATAGATATTTGTGCCTTTTTTATTGTCTTTTTGGCAGGTTTAATATGCCTTTAATATCCCTTTTTTGGTATTTTTTTTGTCTTACTATCCGCTCCTGTATCATAACAGTGATTAAAATATACTTTAATAATCAATGTAAGAGTTCCTAATTAAAAGTTTTAGGTTAGGTTAACAAATGTGGTTTTTATAAACATTTTCCTTAGTAGCCTCCCATTACCTACACGAAAATATTTTGTATAAAAATAAAAATGCAACAAACATCAGTTTACTGTTTCAAATTATTCAAAAATAAGAATATATTTTGTTTTTTAAAATATTTTTAGGTAATGGTGTATTATTTTATTTAGAATCAATATAGATGAAAGTTGAACTTGGTCTAAAGTTTTGATCAGCAAAATTAAATTATCATATTAATTTAATTTTGCCTGACGAAGAACTTAGACCAAGTTCGAAAGCTCGCATTTATATTATTCTAAATAAATAATGCACCATTTACCCTAAAAATATTTTAATATGTTTTATGGCAAAAGTTTTATATTTGTTTTTGCGGGAAAACGATTTGACCTTCTGTTATTGTTAATGTTTATTATTTGCCTAATTTGAATTTCTTGAATATCATCGCAAACGGTCACGAATAATTGCCGATCGCATTTGCTAACAATTCTAGTTTACACAGGTAACTATTTCAATCGAATTAACTAAGGTGTCCCGTTTTTTGTTTAGCTGAGTGTACTTTTAAATAAAATAATAAAACTGGTCAAAGGCGAAACTTGTCTAAAACGGTAAATTTACATGGTTCCAGCGGTTAGTAGATTTTTCATTGCGTTTCATATCCACGTTTATGATAAAAAATGAAACTGTAACACATTGTTAAAGAACCAATTCTTCACAAAAACAGTTTTATTTATCTGTTTTTTTGTTAATTCAAATGTTTGTATATCAAAGAATAAACGGATGCAATAACAAAAAGTGTGAACGAAAACAACAAGTTAAGATTTTGTATCATTTTAAAGTATTCTTTTCATAATTAAATGACGATTATCAAGTAGCTGAAATTAATTAAAAAATGTATACCTTACACTATTTGTAACGTAATTGCAATTCAATTTATAAAAACAATAACTTCTAAACTTTATGTAGTTCTAGTATGTTAATTAAATCAAACTGCAACTATTATTTAAAAAAATCTTTTAAGTACCAGTTTTACTGCCTGATAAATAGAATTATCTTTATTGTTTTTTAAATATATGTAGATAATATGTTATCGTTTTTTGAGTTGTTTTGTGTTTCTTGAAAACTAATCCACCCAGTTTCTACGTATTTTTTACAGAATCATATTGTCAACATTATCATTATCAACAATTTCACGATAAAGAAAGGTGTTATCGGAATCAGGAAAAAAAACCTCTACGTCATCGATGTAAGAATTTATTAACGACGATTAAACTATTTTGACTGTATTTTATGTATATGATTCAGACAAAGACAGAAACACGTTTGACTGTGCTTATAAGTAAAGACTTGCGTTACATTTATTTGTGTGCGATAGAAAGAGAGGTTAGTATAGAGGTAATTTCTGTATTACAACACACAATGAATTTGACTAACTTAGTAACTTTGTATTATGCCTAAAGTTTCTAAAGGGCTACATAAATAATTTGACATCACTATCACAACTAGAAGTTGTTTTCATAGACAAAACTTGGATTTATTTAAAAGGAAATCCTGGAAAATCATGACAAGATAATAACGTACAAAGTGTAAGAAAATCTGAGGGATATGATGGTAAAAGATTTATAGTCATAGATGCAGGTTCGAAAAAGGGGTTTATAAATAATGCTTCATTAGTATTTGCTTCTAAATCGCAAAAAGAAGATTATCACAGTGAAATGAATGTTGAATTTTTTAAGAAATGGTTTGTAGAACATTTATTGTGTAATTTAAAAAAGCGATCGTTAATTATTATGGACAATGCCATATTATTCTACATTAATTGAAAAACTTCCTCCAGCCTGGAAAAAGAGTGATATTGATGATTGGCTTACAAATCATAATATAAAATTTGATTCAACATTATTTAAAGCAGAATTACTTGCCTTAACAAAAAACATCCAGAAAGAGAAACGATATGAAGTAGACGAACTAATTCGAAGAAATGGTCATGAGATATTGAGGTTACCACCATATCATTGTGAATTTAACGCAATAGAATTAATATGAGCACATGCTAAAACCTACTATAATAAGCACATAGGAAGAGATGGGTATAAAGATCAAAATGTGTTGGCAATGTGGGCAGAAGCTTTAAGAAACTGTTCCGATGAACTTTGGGCAAACAGGAACCGTTATTACAAATTGGTATGAACGTGAAAAAGGATTGGATATTTCGTGCACTTTAGGGTCTTGCAGAATATGCAGCAAAAATTACAACACTTTGCTCCACATTGATTATTCTAACCCGCAAAATGTCCATTCTAACGTAATTGCATCAGATAGTAAAAATGGAATTTGTAATCCACTTACTCATTCTGAAAACACTAAAAGTCAAGTTCTAGTCAATCACGCTACCGAGGTAGAAAATGACATTTTACTGCCAGTCTCGTATGTATCGCAATCAGTTTTACCCACCAATAACCATTCTTATCAAACAATTCTTTTTACGCCATGTATTCTAGTCACTGACAGCAATGGTGCCGTTCATAAATGCAGAGCCTTGCTGGACACAGGCTCGCAAATAAATTTCATCACTCGCAAACTTTGCGATAAATTAGAGCTGCCAAAATCTAAATACAACTTAAAAATCTCGGGAATCAGTGGGTCCGAATCAAACGTACGTTTTAGAACTCAAATTTCATTCCACTCATGCGTTACTTGAACACATAACGGATCACTTACCACCAAAGTCTTTTGATTTGCAATCGTTACAAATACGTTCTCACATTCAGCTAGCCGACTCTAAACCGCACATTAAAAACAAAATTGATATACTTCTAGGCGTCGATATCTTTTGGCATTTGCTTTGTGTCTAGTAACATAAATTGGGTCCAGGCAAACCAGTGTTACAACAGGCGCGGCTTCAGAAGAGGGGCCGGGGGGGGCTATGGCCCCCCCCGACATTGAGAATAATACTGAAGTTTTTCTCACTTTGTATGTAATACATTCGCTTTTTTTATAGTTGTGTAATTTATGATGCTTTATCGCTTGCAAGTAAAAGCTTGGTGCATAACAAAGTATTATTCAATTTTATATTAACGCCATATTCAATACATTATTATTTAAAAATGTGAAGAGCACCCCCCCCTCTTTAAAGTGATGGAGCCCCCACCGAAATAAACTGCTGGAGCCGCGCCTGTGTTACAAAAAACTAAACTAGGATAGCTTCTTGGAAGATCTCTACAACAAGTACCGTAAAAAGGGACTTTATTGCTTTGTTGTAATACTTCAAGTAACGTTAATGTACAAAACCAACTAGAAAAATTCTAGGAATTAGAAGATTCTGCAAATTGTTACAATACCAATTTTGCAGATGAACAATACTGTGTGAAGAGCATTTTTCTGAAACCATAACTTGCGATCAAACCAGCTGATTCATTGTAAAAATTCCTTTTAAGAAAAATTTATCGGAATTAAGCGAATCATGACCCACTGCATTAAAGCGATTTTATTCATTAGAGCGGAAGCTATGCGCAAGTCCACAGTTAAGGAAAAGCTATATCGAATTTTTAGACACTTACGAGTCCCTTGGTCATATGACTCGTGTGCAAGAAATCCCTTATTCTATTAAACCACATTTCTATTTGCCACATCATGCGGTAATCAAATCAAGCCGTACCACTACCAAGATGCGCGTCGTTTTTGACGGTTCCGCAAAGACGATTTCGTAACCTTCTTTAAATGAAAGTCAACATGTCGGTCCAGTCGTACAAGACGACTTATTTTCCATCGAAAAGATGTACTGTCAGATCTTAGTTGAGCCCAATCAAGGCAAATTTTGAGTTAATCCTTGGAGAAAGAATCCCAACGCTGAGGTAACCTGCTACCAACTAAATATGGTCACTTACGGCACAGCGTCAGCGTCATTTCTTTCCACCAGATGATTAAGACAGCTAGCTTTAGAGCATCGGCACAAGTCTCCAACCGCAGCCGATGTCATATTAAATGATTTCTACGTGGACGACATTTTATCGGGTAGTAATGATTTGGATACTATGCTAAATCTACAGTCAGAAATATCCCAAATTCTAAATTCTGCCGGGTTTCGCCTTCGAAAATGGACGTCCAATTCTTAAGGTGCAATTTCTCACATTAATGCGACAAATTCTCCCACGTTTAACGCTCTCTTATCTCAAAATGAAGAAGCACGCATTCTTGGCATCCTGTGGACTCCCAACGTCAGCAAATTCCAATATCACATACGTGAGCTTTCAAGATTCTAAGGTGACCAATAGATCAATTTTGTCCACTGTTGCAAAAATCTTTGATCCATTAGGGCTTTTGGCTCCGGTAAGCGTTCAGGCAAAATTAATCTCACAACTTTTGTGTCAAAAAAAACGAAAGTGTTCCACTAAGTTTACACACCAAATGGTTATCATTCCGCAATAAATTGCACCTCCTTAGATCAATAAAAATTTCTCGTCACGCATTTGTCAAAAACCTTACGATAATCGAGCTTCACGATTTTTCCGATTCTTCCAAAGCTGCATATCGAGCGTGCGTGTACATTAAATCCACCGATTCGAACGGTATCACATAAGTACGCTTATTATGCGCTAAGTCTCGCGTAGCGCCTTTGAAAAGTGTAAGCTTACCTCGCCTTGAATTATGCGCGACAGTACATTTGGCTCGATTGATGCAAAAGGTGACTTCGGCTTTAAAATGCACCTTTAGTAATTTCTTTTACTGGTGCTATTCTACAATTACTTTAAATTACGACAATCCCGCGGCAAGGGCCTACTTGGTTAATGGACGATTCAGCATCCTGACCAACTCAACCAAACTGCTTTGAAAATGATTTAGAGATTAGCGTTTCCTGCCATGTAGCTATTCATCCACAGTTATTAAATAGATTTAAAAATTTTCGTCCTTGCTCAAGTTGCAACGAGTCGCAGCTTATTTCTACCGATTCATAAATCATACAAAAAATCGCAACATAAACCGGTATTTAACTGTGGAGGGAAGGCAAAATGCTTTACTCAGATTGATAAAACTTGCACAACGTAAAACCTTTATTAGCGAAATTAAACTTTTAAACGAAGATCAACAATTAAACTCCAAGGATTCATTATTGGCTCTCAATTCGTTCCTAGATGACCAAGGCATTTTACGGGTAGGTGATCGTATCCAGGATTCAATTTTCAATTATGACAAGAAGCACCCCATTACACTTTCACCTTTGCATTGGTTAACAAAATTAATCTGCATTAATGAACATATTAGGCTACTACATTGTGGTGCTAATCAATTACTTTCATCTCTAAGAGATAAATACTGGCCTATCTCTGCCAGAAGCATGTTGCGAAAAGTAGTTCATGACTGTATGAAATGATTTCGTGCCAATCCTAAGTCATTTAACCCACTCATGGGAAACCTTCCTAAAAATCGCATCACGGAGACCTCGCCTTTTTGTAATAGCGGTGTGGACTACGCAGGTCCAGTAATGATAAAAAACAAGAATGGGCGTGGCTCAAAACTAATAATATCATACATTTGTATCTTCGTGTGCTGTAGCGCAAAGGCCGTTCATTTAGAACTGGTATGTGACCTCACTACTGAAACCTTTTTAGCCCGAAGGGGACAACCCTCGAACATTTACTCCGATAACGGAAAGAATTTTGTTGGGGAAAATGCTGAATTGGATTCATTTTTGTCAAATAAATTAATTCAAAATCACATTAAAGATTCATCAGCTCTTCCTGGCATTTTATCCCACCGCGTTCACTTCACTTTGGAGGACAGTGGGAAGCGGGTGTGAAATCTGTAAAACACCATTTAAAACGAGTTGCTGCAAACACCTTTTTGACATTTGAAGAGTACTACACGTTGCTTACACAAATTGAGGCTGTATTAAATTCCCGTCCTTTATCTTACTACTGATCCTAACGACCTCGATCCATTAACTTCAGCACATTTCTTGATCGGAAGAAAGCTTACGGCTTTGCTTGAGCACAATCTTATGGACACGGATAACAACAGGCTAAGCAAATACCAGCATATTCAAAAACTCCAACAACATTTTTGGAAGCGTTGGAGTAAGGAAGTTCGCTCCAAATGGAAAATTAACCACAAGAATATTTTAGAATTGGGCTCTATAGTTCTAATCCGCGATGACAATCTGCCTCTATTAAAGTGGCTGCTTGGCACTTTTCTTTTATTGTAACAGGTCAAAAAAAACTTCGTAAGATATCATCGTCTTAAAGTTTTGCATGGTGTGTTTTGTATATTGTATTGTACGGTTGCAAAATAAAACTATTACTAAATTATTGGAAAATTTTGAAAGTTGGGTGTTCTATAGCGATCATTACTTTTTCTCACCACTTTGCTATTTAGTTCAAGCTATTTCTTTCAGCATCAAATCTGTAGGTACTATCAGTAAAAATAATTGTATTATTTTATTGTTATTCTAAACAATATACTCAGTACAAAGGCATTTCCTAAATCATCAAAAATTAGAGCATAAAAACTTCAAATATTCCTGTTTTCATTATTCTTGGTTTTTACGTGAATATTATTACATACGTAAATAAATATTGGGATTTTTCTTTATCTACCACGTAAACATAATTTGGTTTTACAAAAAAATAAGTCAGGAATAACCATACGTTGTTATAAAGAAAAAAATTGTTCTAAATTATGATTGTTATAAAAACTAAATTTTATATATTTTTAAACCAAAATAATACCAAGTTTGGTGTTTAGTACAACTAAAACAGTTTTTGGTCATCATATAGACAATTTTTTGTTTGATTCACCATACAATAGTGTGATGTATTTCCACTTATGTACTATGTAAAAAATGCAATGCGGAAACTTAATCAAACAATTTAAAATAACACAGAAACATATGGAACTGACTAATGCTACAACCAAAATAATTGAAAATTCCATTTACCAAATCTAATCGTGAACCGTTAGCACTTAAAATATTCAGATGACTCTTTAATCGATTAGTTTTAAAACGCATAGTTTATCACAGGAGCTTTACGATAAAGGTAATTAAAACAAAATTTATTAATGGACATAAAACGTTATCGCACAGAGTTTTGTGGAAAAATGTTAATGGGTTTTTGTTTAATCGTCAAATTTACTAAGGCACAAATTTAAAGGTGCGAAAGAAATTAGATTACCTACAGTTAATGGTATAGTAATTACATTTTATGGAAAACAGTGCATTTCATCTAATCTGACAAAAAACAATTACTATTAAATGACGCCGAAAAATGTTTTATAATTGAAGTGTAAATGAAATAAAACGTATTTTCTTGGAAATTTATATGCTTTTAGTTTTATCAATTAAACGGCGAATAATCTCCTGAAAGATTGATGTAACAAGAGATTAAGCTTGTTACTAGTAATGCTTTTAGGGTTAGTTTTTGTCAATTAATTAATTATATAACATGATGCGAAATAATACCGGCGCACTTCCCTTCTAATCTTCAACGGTATCTGGTATTACATAAGTCTTTTTGTTCATAACCGCAAAGATCCTGGTTTTTAAACAACGAAATGAAATAATTGAAATATCAAGTGACAAAGAAAAAAGCAACATAATTTATTTGGAGAAAGATATGCAAAATAAATGTCTCTTGTAGAATATTCAATGATAAGGGTGAAATTCCTGCGCGAGACCAGGCAAATTGATCGTGTAAACTTCTAGACGATTGATTTATCGTTGGACCTGTTCAAAATTTCAACCAACTTATATGAAATTGTAATTAAAGATTTTCACTTAATTGCATTTATCAAAAACTCGTAATTACACGGTAATTTTAAATGATATTTCTGAAGCATTGGAAATGTCCCTAAAATGAGCTATACCGCACGTTTAGTCACATTCTGATAGTATTAATCGTATTATACCTGTAAATATATCCTAACGTTATGGTTTTTTCTTTGTCGTATAAATACAAAAAGGTGATTACCATTACTTAATTTTGTATGTATTTCTCAAATAATACGGAAAGGCTTTTAAATATTACTCTCAAATAAACGTTTTATAAAACCAAAATTTTCATTATATTTTTGTGCGAATTAAAAAATAAACACTTTTTTCATATTTTAAATAACAATTTATTAACATATTTTTAATTAACATAGAACATACTATATCGTCAAATTTTTAGGTAATAAAATGCCGAAATTATATTTGCAAAATTATTTAAAAAGTATTTGTTACATCTAAATTTTAACTATTAATGAAATTTATTGAAATGTGTGTTCTGATAGTCACATTATTTTTGTATGTAGGATGTATAAACCTGACTTATCAGACCCGGAGTAATGTTTGGTTATAAGAATATGCAGCGTTTGTTACTATAATTTATAAACAATTTTTTTTATATAATAATTAATAAGTAACAACGATACTTGTTTTTGGTTATAAAGTAACTGTTTATTTTTGAAAAAAGGTGATTACCATTATTTAATTGTATATGTGTTTCTTAAAATCATACGAGGAGACTTAAATATTACTCTGAAACAAGCGTTTGATAAAACCACAACTGCTTTTATGTTTTTGTGCAAATTAATAAACAATTCAACGGATATGCATCTTAGGATTAAGCGGATTAATAAATACCTCACTTATTAATGAGTTTCATAATTACCTTTTGTAAATATATTATCAGGTTATGGCCTTTTGTCGTATAAATATAAATTTTTCATTTACAAAATTGTAACATAAATTGGGAGTTCCTAATGGGAACATCATTGTTTATGTAATTATAATATTTTGTGAATGTGCCTCGAAGCTTAGGACAAATGGATTCTACCTTAGAATTAAGAGGAAGTATTGTTTGGATGGCACAAGCAGGAATGTCACCTCAAACAATATCACAACATGTTGACTTATCGGTGAGCATTTTTCTAAAGTATATTTTTTACATTGCATTGCAACATAGTCAGCATGTATTAAATATCATCAATTTTTTAAATACATATATAATGTATTATGACTTTTAATATAGCACTAATGATAAATGTAATCTAATACTAAGAACTTAACATTTTGTAGATTATATAGAATATAACTTTACACAGGAAAATAAGTAATTTATTAACTCCAAGTTACAATTCTACGAAACAAACACAATCATTAAGACACATAGGAACAACATTAATTTTACCAAAAAAACACCATAATGGAAAAAAGTGTCTAATAATAAACGTATTCGTCATTACGTGCCATTCTACTCTTTCGTTCCCTCTTCTCTCGCGCTGGTGCCACTTCCTTTACCTCTGTCATTTGGGATGGGCATGTGGCAACCGGTTGAGATGGGTCTGTTACAGTCCCCTCCCTAGTCCCGAAGATCGTCCCGACGAGGAAGCAAACTGATTTTCATCTTTCAGAGTTTCGTTTCGAGGTCAGCCTCGGCGGCGCAACTCCTTCACAAGCACAGTGTCTTGCTTTCCAATCACTGGGCTGAGAGCAGAAGCATCATAAACTCCCAATGGATCCGAACTATTGCTAAGATTTGCATTTTCGTAGCTTACAGGAGACACTATTCTGGTAATTATATACGGTCCATCCAGTTTTGGAGCAAATTTAGAAGTGATTTGTTTTGACAAATCGCTTAGTACATGAGTCTCTACCTACACGTGATCTCCAATGTTGTAAGGTTTACTATCGCGCTTTCTCTGATCATCATATTTCTTACGCGAATCTTGACGAGCTTCGCTAGTAACTTTAGCTTCGTACCAGACGTCGGCTAATTCCTTTAAATACGGAGTAATTTGCGGAATCAGGTTTTCACAATTTATAATAGCTCGAAAATCGTTGGTTACGTCGTCAATTGTACGTAACTCTCTACCAAACGTCAGATACGCGGCGGTACAGCCGGTAGTTTCACACGGAGCTGTGTTAAGAGCAAACCTGATTGCAGGTAAATTTTCAAACCAAGTAGCCTGTTTGTCGCGCACTAAAATAGCGAGTCTTGGTTTTAGGTCACGTTTCTTACGTTCTACCATGTTGGAAGACCGATGGTATACCAAAGTAAAACACTGAAAAATTTTAAGAGTGTAGCAAACTTGTTGCATAATGTGGAATATGAATTGTCCACTACTCAAACGTCTTGGTATATCATATCGCTGATTAACACTCGCGCGCATTCTTCAGCGGTTGCCCGAATAAGTCCAAAGAGTTCTACCCATTTGGAGCAAGTATCTTCAATGATAAGAATCCACCTATGTCCTGTATCTAACTCGGGAAGCGGTCCGAATAGGTCCACCGATAAGGTTTCAAAACGCTGTGCGTATACGGGTGTCTAAAATAAACCGGCTGGTTTCTGGTTAGTGGCTTTATATCGTTGATAATCCGCGCAGGATCTCACATAATCTGATATGTAGCGACGCATCCCAGGAAAGAAATATCGCTTTGCGATTCTTTGATAGGTACGTTCAACACTATAGTGTGCAGCAGTAGGAGAGTCATAGAATTCTCGCAATACTCTTTCTTTTTTGTGGGTTGGTACAACCAACTGTGCTTCTTCAACATCACTCTCCGAAGAATACTTATGTAAAACTCCCGACGACATTAAATAACCTCTTTCAGTCCACTTGACAAACGAATCATCTTGTCGGTCTTCAAAACTGTCAATAATTTTCTCTGAATCTTCTACTTGTGATTGACGTATCTCCGTAGCACTTCTACTCGGAAGGTCTATGGTCACTACGCAGATATCACACGTCGACGAATCAGTATGGTCACAAAAAGGTCTCGACAACATGTCGGCTACTATGTTGCGTTTACCAGGCAAATACTCGATTTTAACATTATAACTTTGAATAGATAATGCCCACCGGGCTAATCTACCAGTTGGGGATTTCATGCACATAAGCCATCTAAGTGGTTGGTGGTCAGTTGAAATTATTATAGGTGAACACTCCACATATCCCCTAAACTTTTCTAAGGCCCAGACAATGGCTAACGCTTCGCGCTTGGTCGTTGAATAGTTACGCTCGGTTTTCGTAAGAAGACGGCTGGCATACTCAATAGGGTGTTCTTCAGAATTCTCACCCTGGAACAAAACAGCGCCAATCGCATATGCACTAGCATCAGTCCTGATTGTGTATGGTAGCGCCTCATCGCTCTGCCATAGTACAGGTGCTGTTACTAACAGATGCTTGAGGCGATCATAGGCATCTTGCTGGGAAGACTTCCAAACAAACTTAACGTTCTTCTACGTAAGTTCCGACAAGGGTCGCGCTACTTCGGCGAAACCGTCAATAAACCTACGATACCAAGAACAAGCTTGTAAAAACGATTGAACGCCCTTAACATTGCGCGGAATATTCCGATTTGCAGTTGCTAATGTTTTTTCAGGATTCACTTGAATACCTTGAGTCGTGAGTAAATGTCCGAGATATTTAACAGATGCGCACGCAAACGAGCACTTTTTGCGATTTGAGCTAAGCTTAAATTGTAATAGTTGAGAAAACACTAATAGTAAGTCCTTTAAGTGATCGTCAAAAGTTTCTGAAAGTACGATTAAGTCATCAAGGTATGCTAATGCTACAACACTTCCCAACCCACGACGAAAATTGTCTATCAAGTGTTGAAACGCGGCGGGTACGTTTCGCAACCCGAATGGCATACGCAAATACCTAAAAGTCCCAAACGGAGTGGTGAAAGCAGTCTTATCTATATCACTTGGTTGAACGCGCACTTGATGATACCCAGACCGTAAATCAATTGTGGTCATGTATCTCGTTCTTTTGGCTGAATGCAACAAATCATCCATTCTTAGGAGAGGATATGAGTCACAAACAGTAATCGCGTTTAGTTTACGATAGTCGACGCATAAGCGCAGTGCTCCAGACTTTTTTGGTACTAACACAACTGGTGCGGTCCACGGCGACTCGCATTTTTCTATGATACCTTGGGGTAATAGATCGTCTAGTTCTTTTTGCAACATCTCAGCCTTCGTAGGGTTCAGACGATAAGGAGGCACAGCAATGGGCGCATGATCTCCAGTATCGATGATATGCTCCACATATGGCGTTGGTTCCCCAAAAGAAGCAAAAATTTGCTCATTCGTGGTTAACAATGTATTTAGGCAATATTTTTCTTCTGTACTCAGGTCGGCTCCTTCATCCGACAGTAGGGTACTGAGTGAAAGGGTATATACTCGAGTTTCCAAATTCGGTGGCTCCAATGAAAGTTCATATTTATGACGAGGATCATCAGTGAAACACCACCGATGGTCTACTATGTTAATAGCAACCTTTGCGTCCATTATGAAATCTACTCCTAGTAAAGTGTTGCTATCCTGCGTATCCGGAAACACGATAAAAGTGGTTGGTATAACCCGATCGATTAAGTATACCTCTACTTGCGTCACTAATACTTGCTGAGTTCGACAGCAACCATCAGCTAAACGAACAGTCAGTTTTTGTCTCGCAAACTGTTATCCACTGTCAAGCAAAAGTTTATAAAGTTTACTTCCCGCAACACTTTGTTTAGCAGCCGTGTCTAATATACCGGTCCCTCGAAATCCCTTAATTACAATTTCCATAATAGGGCGCGATTGCGACGCGACATGATATTTGGGTACCGCATCCAACACACAAAAGTCAGTAGAAGACACTGAAGTTGTCGATTTACTAATAAGGCAATTTGATCGTACAACACCCGGTTTTCCACATCCGTAACATGAAATAGGCGTCTGCGGTAGTAGTTTAGGTGTAGGCGACGCTGCTGGTGCACGCGAAGATATTGACGTAGTTGCTTTCAAATGAAATCGTTGAACCATTGTTAGGCTTTTTTGCCAATTTACGACAATCATCTATAGTGTGTCCTACTTTTCTGCAATATACACAGCGATGAGCGCGTGATGGTTCCCTATTTTCTTTAGGTACGACAACTCGCTCAGATCCACGCTTGAAGGTTTCCTCCACCAAACGACATTCCTTAAGAAGCTCACTAAAAGTGAATATTTTGTCACGAAAAACTTTCTGCAACAGACTATACACCATATCGAGTTGTGTTGGTTCGCTCAATGAATCTGGTGACAGTTTTGATAGAAGAGCACGTGCGCGACATACAAAAACGTCAGCTGTCGTAGACATCTTGTTCTTTTGAAAAAAGCTCACGATATATTTTGTGTGGCGGTTTTTGGTGACTGAATGTCACCCTCAACAGATTCAAGGCATCTTCCCACGTCTCTATGGTAGTTTTCACTCCTTGAAACCATGAGCCTGCAAATCCGTCATGAAGCATTGGAATTCCTTTAAGCGCATTAAAATCAAAGGTTTGTGTGCAGTCTTTGTATACAAAGATGCTATCAATAAACGCGTTAACATCAGATTCAGCACGCCCGTCAAATCGCGAAGCACATTTTGAAAAGTTTCCTCCAGAAGCTTGTATTGCCTGCGGTGCAGCCGGTGCGGTTGCAACCGCTACCCTAGCTAACAACTGTTGAAATTGTTCGTCTGTCAGCGTAACGCTCGCCATTGTATCGGTATTAGAATCGGGAATATTGGTTCGACCTCGCAACCAATAACTACACACGTATTTGCTATGTTCCTCCGTGATTATTAAAACAGTATAAACAGATTTAAAAAAATGTTAAATTACTCACGTCAACAAACTGTTTACGTCGTTCAAAGATACCGTGCAAACGTAATAGAAACACATTTCCTTACTTCACAGAATGCTATTATTTCTAAGACACTTCAAAAGTTTAAATAGTTAAATGATTGTTCAATTAATGTCAATGTCCACGTATTTCACTTTGTTTTTTTTTTCAAAAGACCCGTTGAAAACAAGGAACAAACAATACAGTTTTTCAACTCACACCGGTTCACGAAAAACGCGTTTATTCACAAACTTTTCTATATTTTGGTATTCTTTGCCCCACGTTGGGCGCCAGTTATAGAATATAACTTTACACAGGAAAAAAAGTAATTTATTAACTTTAAGTTACAATTCTACGAAGCAAACACAATCATTAAAACACGTAGGAACAACTTTAATTTTACAAAAAAAACACCATAATGGAAAAAAAAATGTCTAATAATAAACGTATTCGTCATTACGCGCCATTCTATTCTTTCGTTCCCTCTTCTCTCGCGCTGCCGCCACTTCCTTTACCTCTGTCATTTGGGATAAAGATGGGCACGTGGCGACCGGTTGAGATGGGTCTGTTACAATGAAACAAATCCGGCAATGGATTACAAAAGGTCACTAAGTTGGTAATAGGCTACTTGTAAGCAACAGAGTACCTAAGCCTAGAATTACTTCTCGGCAAGAAGATGCGGACATACTCGGCTATACATTACAAAATCCTTCTACAACTTGCCAAAAAATATAGGAAACGCTGAATACTAATTGCTCTGTTTCCACCATTCAGAGACGTTTACACGAATCAAATTTACATTGTAGGAAACCGGCAAGTAAACCTAACATTACAGACCGTCAAGCTGCAGGATTGGAGTACTGTTATGTTTACAGATGAAAAAGTATTTTCTAGCACTGATCAATGTCCAACTACAGTGTAGAGACCACAAAACACTCGTTACAATATAGAACATATTTTGTCTAATAGGCAAAGTGGCAGAGTGACAGCTGGAGTGTGGGGATGGATATCTCGAGCGGGTTCAGGAGAGTTAGTTCAAGTGACACCACCTCGATTTACTTCAGAGCAATACCTGAATACTTTAGATAATATCTTGATACCTTCTGTGAGAAGAATATTTCCACAAGATGAGCTGGAAATTATTTAAGTAGTCCAGGATAATTCTCCTATTCATACAGCACGAATTGTTAGGGACTGGATTAAAGATCAAAACGAAGTTAAAATAATTGAATGGCCAGCGAGATCACCAGATTTGAACCCAATTGAAAATATGTGGGGTGCAATGATCAGAAACTGGGATAGTGGTATTCAATTTAGAACACCTGAAAATATTATCCTACATTCAAAATTAGTTTGGGAACGTTTTCGGGGATCACAGTTGTGTGAAAATTTAGTAAACTCTATGCAGTCTAGATTAAAAGCATGCATACAAAATAATGGTTATTACACAAGGTATTAATTATTTCTATACAACTTTTGTATTGTTATTGTTTCTTATATGATAATATAATTTTTTATTTAATTATATTATTAAAATAAACTACAGCATGAACTGTAATTATAAACGTATGCTTATTTATTAACATTTTATTAACGCAAAAGTGAGTAATACCTAAATAATTATTATTAAAATAAAAATAATATTAATGAATACGAAAATGTAATTATGATACTCATTAATAAGTGAAGTATTTAACCGCTTAAACAAAAAAAAAGAATGTGAACAAAAATTTAAATAAATTACATTATATTGGCACAAATATTTATTCTTACACCGGAAAATTCTGTTTGATAGTATCATTTATATTTAAACGAAATTAATGTAAAAAAGTTTCACTTTATTTGTTAATAATTTTGCACATACAGGTAATAGTACCTAAGTAAAATTGTTTTTATAAAATCAGTAATTAGATTATTATGTAAAATTTACCTTAATCTTATACGTTCAAAATTTTACTATCAATAAGTATGTATCTAAAATTATAGAAAGAAATGTGTGTTTTTTTATTCGCATAAAAATATAAATACGGTCATAAAAGTAATACTATTTTCTTATGGTTTGAGAAATACATGTAAAATTTAGTAATGGTAATCCCTTCTTTATTTACAAGACAAAAGGACATAACCTCAAGGTATATTTACAAGTATAAATACTGGTAATACTATTAGAATGTGACTGAAAATGCGGTAATGTTGATTTTAGGGACATTTCCAATGGCTGTACTATTGTCTGTGGAAAAATTTGTATGCTAAAAACCAGATGCATAAATGCGTAACGTTTTGCAATGACTCACAATAGGTTGTACCTTGCTAAGAATTACGTGTAAATATCTAATTAATTCCATACAAATCACAGACAATTATTAGCATAAGCTACGGCTTAATAATATGTTTGGAATTTCCTTTTCTATTTATTGTATATAATAAATGAGCGTTTATAATCGCATTTTTTTCCAAAAGAAGGAACAATTGCAGTGACAGATGGAAGGTAAATAGTTTAGCATCGTCTATTTTATTTGTATGTAGAAAACACATGTCAGGTGGTAAACGATGATGCGAAATGTTTATATTATGGACTACAAGAACAAAAGCATTGTTCTAAAACCGAATGTAGCTTCCGTTTCCTTTTCCCATATATTTTACAAGAAAACCAAATGTAAGTTTTTCTTTAATAATTATGTTCATCAATTGACGTGCCGTAGTTTTTCTCAATGTTTGAGTCTATCGTTGGTTTAGCAATTTCTCAATTCGACACAGTTTCTGTAATTTTGTCATTGTTAAACCAAGTCTAAATAATTTCTCCTAGCCATTGTTTGCTTTAGAAAGTCTTACACATTGTTATAAATTTTATTCTTAGAAAATTACAACAGTAAAATGATTTTGCATACAAAGCTGTTTTATGTTTATTGCACGGACTTCTACAACACCCTGAAGATGCCAATTTTTCACATAATTGAGTTTCGTCTAGAGTCGAATGTTTTCATGTGTCGCTACAAGTGACATTCAGGTGGAATAATAAAGAGGATTCAAACAAACATTTGTTATTGTCAAATTTTCCCTGGTCCTATAAAAACGTGAGAAATAACTTCAGTGAAATATGTACATTTAAATTTTTATTGTCATAACAATTTTTTTTTATATACAAATCTCTTTAGCATTTGTTTAGACTTAAGTATTATTTTTATTATTACTTTTTTGTTTCAAGTATCTTATTAATTTTGCGAAAATATAAAATAACGAAAACATACAATTATGCTTAGGTACTATTATTTGTTCGTATTTTTTATATGACAATATATAGAGTGAGAAAAATAAAAAAGTTCTTCAATCTATTATTAAAGTTGTTACTTGCAATTATAATAAAGAAGAATTATCTGGCATGTATACCGTGTGATTTTTTCTTCAAGTATACTTGTGAGATTTATCGTAAATTGACTGAAGTGTATGTTGGTAATTTTCTAAATTCAACTTTACCGGCGGTTTACACTTGATGTTCTTTGAATTCCTCACTTGATAACTCATAAAATTGTAATAGATTTTTAAAAAGCTACATAGTTATGCACGATAAAACGTGTTTACTTTGCATCGTGTGAGTGATCATCATGTCCAGAGTAGTTATATATAAACCTCTCTATTTATACGAACCTCGTACATAGAAGAAGAAGTACTTTACTACAGTATATTTTCTACATACACGTTTTTATATGTTATTGCAAATATTTTTAGTTTATTTTCTAGTCATTTTGTGTATTAGCACCGATCGATTTTATCGTATTTATATACGGAGCGTTTTATATTAAAGGGGTGACAAAAAACGACTTGGGAATTATGCGGGTACGTTTTAACGATCCGTGTACAGTTTACTCAAGATATCGCTAAAATTAGAATTCGCTTCATAGGATTTCAATAATCACCGAAGTTAGTTATTAACTACATCGAGATCATATATATACTCTAAAAATTTTGTAAAACAAAACTAGAATTCCAGAGTGAAATATTATTAGAAGAGTTCTAATTGTTTCTACAAATCATATTCGAAACATACTGTTGTATTTTTATCAAATATTAGTGAAGTTTATTATTAAATCCTTTGCGCTATATATAATGTGATTTTCAATGTTTGAGAATCGACAGTCCCGTGCTATACATAAGGGCAAAGTCGTGTGGCGCACGACGGCGCCGAGGAGCGGAAGGCGTCGAAAAGCCTCAAAAATCAAAAGTAAAAAAAAACATAAAGCAACAAACAACATTGTTAAAACAAAATTTATAATGATAAAAAAAAACAGTAAGGAATTGCTAGCTTACATTGTTTTTTATTTGTTTATTTTTTGATTTTTACTCTTTGAGACAAGGGAACCGAATTACTTCTCGAAAATAATATATTTTCAAATGAGAGTACGCAATAATAGCATTTATTGGATCGAATATGTAATACGTAACATGATAAAATGGAATTGTGTGAACTCAAACAAATCTGATTTTATTCATGTTTGATTTTGAAATTGGGCTCGCAACGAGCGAACAAGCGTTTTTTTCTGTCTGAGCTTGCAATGTACGAAACTTTATATATTTAAGCGCTGCATCGGTCGCGATCTCATTTGTTGCCTGATGCCCGATCAAGGATTAACTTAACGAAGTGAAAAGGTGCATGGGGTAAACAATATCTGCTTTTGAAACTTTAGTTTTTTGTAGTTTTACAGACTTTATAGTGATGTGTTCTGTGTTGTAAATTAAGGTGAGTTCATCTAACATTTATTTTTTATTTTAGATTTATTAAAACATTAAAAGCCAATCTCAAAAATTCTTTTATATTTGGTTATATAAACATCATTGTTAATTGAAGTGAATTCAAACAGAATAATTGATAAGCACTAATATTACTATTTATAAAAATTTATAAATTTTGAAACTACTTGAAATAAGTAATGTTGAGAAAATACTTTCCAGTTAGAGTTTGAGATGTCGAAACATTTCCATTTTTCATGAATAATTTGTCAATTTGTTTACTTACGTATTAATTTCTTTACAGTATACATACAGGATGTCAGAAAAAAAGAAGAAATTGTCTGGATACCAAAACTTGCTAAATAAAAGAAAAACAGAGGAAGAACTGGAAAACCGTGTCAAAATTACGCATTTTTTTCTAAAAATCGAGTCTACTTTGCCAAATATTAATAACAACAATAATACGGCTGAATCCCAATATTCTGAACCTGTACTTGAAACAAGTATCAGCAGCAGACAAGAAACTAATCTTTTAAAAAGCAATCCATCAAAATCTTCAAGTTCCGCTGATAATGAGAAATCAACACCTTCAAAAATTACCAGAACGGAAAATATGAGTAAACTTTCAAAAGATGCTGCACTACGAGCAAAGAAATTACGTCGTAATAATATTCAAGAATTAGTAGAACGTGACCCTGCTCATTATCAAAACAAAAAGGATATTTATCCGTTCGGAGTCGGGGCGTATGTTTTCCAACAGCGACTTCTTTAGCATTTTACCGAACAAGGAAAAAATTGAACGTTTTTGGTTGTTGTATTCCGAAACAAAAAATTCATTTTAGTGCTTCTGTTGCAAAATTTTTAATGACAGCGATCTGAAATCTGTTTGCCTTAGTGATGAATCTGGTTACAATGACTACCAGCATTAAGTGAACATTTAAACATTTATGAACAGAGGAAGTTATAAAATTGCTAGATCTTTCTAACCGTTTTAACAAAAATGAAATAATTAATTCTGAAATTCAAAATGTAATAAACAGAGAAACTAAATACTGGCAAACTGTTATAGAAAGAATTTTCTACGTGATTCAGTTTTTAGGTCAGCAAAATTTAGCTTTTCGTGGAAGTAGTAATAAGTTATTTGAGAAAGACTATAGTAACTTTTTAAAATGCATAGAAATAATTTCCAAATTTGACCCGATTATGTCAGAACATACAAAACGCTCACAAACAAAAGATCACAAAAACTATCTCGGGGATAAAATACAAAATGAAGTAATCAACTTGATTGGTGAAAATATCACATGATATTATTAGACTGCACTCCTGACTCTAGTCACCAAGAACAAATTTCAGTTTGTATAAGATTTGTTAATTTAAAGAGCACGGGAATTAGTATAGATGAACATTTTTTATTATTTTGTCCTATAGATGATGTGTCGGGTAAAGGCGTGACAAAATTTTGCCGGCGTTAGATAAAGAAGGCTTAAATATCAACGATTTTCGGGACCAGGGTTACGACAATAGGGCAACTATGTGTGGTAGACATAATGGTCTACAAAAAAAATTTGGATTTTAATCCGCGAGCCTTCTTTATTCCTTGTTGCAATCATACCGTAAATTTAATTGTCAATGATGCCGCAAAATCGAATACTTTGAGCATCAATTTTTTTTCTTTAGTTCAAGAACTGTTTGTATTTTTTTCAGCTTCTACTAAACGCTGGTCAATTCTAAAATCTAATTTATCTAATGTAACAAATTTAACTTTAAAACCTTTATCGGATACTCGATGGTCTAGTAGAATAGATGCAATAACTACTTTAAGGTATCAGCTTATGGAGGTTTATGATGCTCTGTTTGAAATAAGCGAAGGAAACTTTGAAAATAACGTAAACAATTTGGATGCATTGTTGACCAAAAAATTGCAAAATTTTGAGTTCATTTGCATTCTTATATTGTGGTATAATATTTTAAGTAAAGTTAACATTGTTAGTAAAATTATTCAAAAACCCAACTTTGATGTTGCTGTGTTGTAATCATTTAAATAATTTGAATAATTTTTGAAAGCTTATCACTCCGATAATGGTTTTAATGATCTATTGATTGTTGCTAAAGAAATGGCATCCAGCTTAGACATAGAACCTAACTTCGGAAACCAAAGAAGCTTAAGACGAAAAATAAAAAAAAACATTTTGATTATGATTGTGACGATGAACCGATTCATGACGAAACTTTAAAGTTCAAAGTTGATTGTTTTTTTAATGCTCGAGATGTAATCATATCAGTGGATAAGAGTTTCCAATTACTTTCTTCTTACTCTAATAACTTCGCGTTTTTGAGGAATATTCATCTGCTCGATTTACTTGCAGATAGTCTACCTTATCCTTTTGGTGGATTCTTGTACTTGTTGAGGTACGTTTTTACTATTTCACGACGAAACTCTAATTGAGTCATTTTGTTGCCCGACTGTTTATACAGGATCCAGGCATTATGAATTGAAGCATCAAGTAACCAAGTGAAAAGAGACCACCACCATTTTTTTTCACGTAAACTAATCCTCCATCGTGCAATATTTTCATCCATCAGGTTCGTGCCACCTATGGATGCATTATACTTGGTGATCAAGTTCAGTCTTGCCACGTGAACAATTCTTTTTTTCTTTCCTGAATATCGTTTGACATTAGCAAGTGGGACTATGCCATATTTAGTCGACGCCGCAGAAACCACATTATTGTTCGTCCAACGTGCGACCAAAATGCCGTTGGTCCTATCCAAACAAGAATCGAAATCACCACGTCTCTTTCTCATATCTTTTTTTTAATACGAAAGGGCAAGTTTTTGGGATTCGGATGTCGCGAATAGTTCCTATAGATGAGAAACTTCTTGTTTTTAGATGACTCAGAAGGTGGATGTTTGTAAACAAATTGTCTGTGAAAATGTTATATCGATGTTTCTTCTTTCCTTCTGACAACTTATCCAAAAGCATCAGCAGTCGATTTTCCAAAAACAGTTTGCTTTTTTTCATTGACGCGAAATAATTTCTGTTGGTGATAATGTTTTAAAACTTTCATAATCAGAATTATAAACAGTTTGCGAATTTTCTTCCAGATCACCTTTGATCCATTCAATACCGTCATAAGCAACTTTTTCTACATGTTCCGTTCCTGGTTCAACAAATTCAACATCTTCCCCGTGTAAAACAAGTTGAACTTGAGCATTCAATTGATTCCGAGATAAATTATCAACTAGTCCGCCTTCATCTTGATTGATATGATATAATCGAGGATATAATAGTACAGAAATTTTCGCACGTTTGTCACCAAATTTGAATTTTAAAAGTTTACATAAACGTACAGTTTTACGAGGGGTGGTTAACTTCTCCAAAATGTGTACACAGATTTGAAACCTTTCCAGATTTTTAGGGATTTTTAGGATTCCAAACGGTTTTTGAAGATTTTTGAAAATCTTTAAAGATTTTGGGGATTTCTGAAAGACTTTGTAGATTTTTAGAGATTTTTGAATATGTTTGAAGATTTTAGGAAATCTACAAGGATTTTAAGGAATTTTAAAAAATCTTTAAAGATCTCCAAAGATTTTTGAATATTTTTATGTTCTGAGAAGGATTTTTTAAAGGTTACAGGAGATTTGGTAGGAATTTAAGTGGTTAAGCTGGTTGCCCTATTTTTGACAACCCTTAATAAAAGGTTTTTTTTTGTTTTGGAGTGCAATTGGGTTAACAGATAACTGAACTGTAAATCTAATTTTAAATGGGGCTTTCTACATACATAATAATTGTCAATTGTTTGTTGAACGTTTATGTCCTGCGTTATTTAAAAAAATTTAATTATTGACCATTTTATGTTTAATGTTTTATTTATTATTTAGTAAACACAATCTCGTAAAGTTGCCTATGTCCATGGTCGGTGGATTGATCCACTTGATTTTATTATTTGGCCTGATAAAGTGCTCGCTTTTAGTACAAAACGTTGCCACAAAAATAAATTATAGTGGTTTTACATGCCCCTCCTAAACGAAGAATTCTATAATATTCCCTCTTTTATTAGGACATAAGTATATAACTTGTTACCTTGGCAAATTGAAACATTTACTATTGTTGTTTTTTTAGGCCTTTTAATTTGATATACAACACAATATAGTACATATATTAAGAGAAAATATTTTTTTCAAATTTGAACTGAAAATTTTATTTTGAAATCTTAAAAAATGCGTATTTTTGTAAATTTTTTAAAAAACATGTTTTTCATTGTGTTTTTATAAGTGGATTCTCAAAGTATCATTATGGGATTCCAATGGATTCATTTGCATTTAAATTCTATTGTGAACCCAGTTTATACGAAAATGCACAAATAATTAGGTTTTAGTCAAAATATACTGTTTTTTTTTTATAAAACTAATTGGAAAAATTGAAAAGCAATTCAGAAAAGCTTAAATAAGTTTTGATATACTAATATAAATTATAATATTAAACTTAGGTAAAGAATATAGACTTCTTTCAGAATCTCGTGAACTGTGGCGCTGTAGTCCGTATATGTCAAAATGTTGCTATCATGTGTCTTACAAACATTTGCCGATACATTTTTCATAACTTATCTTGATTTTGTTGTTAATAGTCTTTAGGTATTATTATAAGTAAACACGTTTTTATTCAATATATATAAATATGTGATTATTTTTAATTTTTACTAATAGGAGTACTTTTTAAATAGATTAACGTTTTTGAGATTCACGTAGACTTGTCAAATGATTAATTTTTAGTTTATTAATTCTAATTTTCAACTCAAGGTCACAGTTTACGACATAATGAAACGCCAAGTTTGTATAGAATTATTTCATGTTATTCAATAAAAAGTTTTAGATTTTCTCAATACCTCGAATAAATTGTATGAAATTTAGTTAGGAGTGTAGTAGGAGTAGTAGAGTTAACTGTACACAAAATATAATTTAAACATGTCCACAAAATGTCACAATTTCCACTTGGATGTGAAAAAGATGGGGAAGGACCTTCAAGTGTAGAAATGTGACTTTCACTTTATCTTCACTTTTATTTTTATCCAACACATAAACTAGTCACCATTTACTATTATATGTAACAGTTACATAACCGTTAACATCTGAAATTTTTCCAAGTAGTTGTGTAGTTGTCACTGTGCTGTAATTTGTGTCACACGAAAAAACTTTGACTTGGATTTGGGTCATGTCGTCTTTGATTGGTAAAAAAGCATGGAACTGTTGAGTTCCTTTTATGGTCTGCTTTATCAAACCGGCTACTCACAAACTTTTTAGTTTTTATGTACTCTTCTTGCTTGACAAGCCCAAAGTTAACAGTTTTAATATTTTGAATCGACCAATCAAAAAGTTGTTGACGCGTGAGGATTTGATTTTCATAAGGTCTCTGTAAACTCGCTTTTGCAGCCAACCTTTCAACTGTACCACCAACTCCATCACACCGTTCTTTGCCATGAGCTGTAGCCGAAAAGTGCCACTCTGTTTCTATTCCAAAATCTTGGTTATGGAAACACAGATTAGAAAATTTTTTTTTATTTTTATATTGAGCTGCACTTTCATCGGAAAAGGAATATATTTTCTCAATATCAAACAGAAAGTAATTTTGCAGCTGTTGTATTATGTTGTAGACATTCAGATATAATAACATAGCTGACATGTTTTACTTTATCATCTTGTTTCGAATAAACTACAAAAGAATGTATTGTTACATAGTCACTTGACCAGTGGTAGCTTTGGGCTTCGTCTTGAACTACCAAAGCATAGTTTTTTGAGAAGTCTAATGTGACTGCACATTCATTTTCTTTCAATGCTTTTTTTACTTCATTCATAAACGAGCTTTGTTGATTTGTTATCAAATGATGGCGAACTAACTGATCAAGTTTGTCACGTAGCATCTCAAGGAACTCAGTTGAACTTTTTTGTATTGTCTCATGATTACACCGATACAACTGCAATCCATTGCTGAAAAGTTATATTTTCATATCATATTTTTCTCAAAAACATTCTCTAAAGTTTCTGTTATTTGATTAGTTTCTGAATGGCAATTTCTCATGATACAATCAATGGGAGGAGGGTTGCATAACATTTGAGACAGGAAATGTTTGTACGTTGCAAATTCTCCATTAGTTAATGTTCCTAAACGGGCATTCCCAATCATTACTTTCACGTTTTGGTGGATTGTACATACACAAACTTAGTATGTACTACTTTTTTCTACCAAAATACATTGTTTTGGCCTTAACTCCGCAAACTTTAAAAATCCTACTTTCATCTCAGGATGCTTTGAAAAGAATGTATGCTTCCTACAGGTTACACAAAATTAATCTTTTTTGAACTGTACTTTTGGATCGATTACCATCTTTCACTGAAATACAATTTCTTTTGCCTGGCGTTACTCTACTTACGTCATCGCTTTCGTAGAACAAACACACTGTTTCTACTATATCCTGTGATAGGCTTTTACCCGGTTTTTGATCAGGACTGGCCAGTATTCCCTTTTATTTTAAAAGTTTTTTTGCTTGCCTTGCCATATAGTTAGGTGCATTCAATTCTCGAATTATTTTACGTACACTCCATGTCTCTGCTAAACAAGTTAATATCATGACTTTTTTCTATGTGCACTTGAAAAATTTGCATTTAGATTACTGAGTACAGAGAATGCTAGTTTTTCTGCCTCATAATCAGAAGACTCTTGAGAATGCGGAAATAATGTTCGCCTCATTAAAGATTCTATCTTTTTTATTTTTTTTACCAGAGTAATGCTTTAATTTTGTTGACATCAATGAGTAATTCACCAAGTTCTTTTAAGGATGTATTAAGAGTCTCTACAATATGTGAGGACGTAGTTGGAACATCAAAAGTTGGATCATTAACACAGTCTAGGTCAGGTACTTCCTTTGCTTTTTGTTTTTTTAAAGCAGTTATTTCCTTCCGGCAGGCATCACATAGTTTAGAAGTTTTAGGGAAACTAGTTACAACTAATTAAGGAATCCATTTATCAGCATGTTTCAGTTTTTTATGATTTCGTTCATTGCAGTTGTAAAAAGAACCGTTCCACTTTCTATGCAATTGAGACATTTGCGGTAGCTGGCAGGAATTATTGACCTCTACTCTCTGACTTGTAAGTTTGTCCGACAACAAATTTGAACTGGTCCAGTCCAAACTTGCAGGCCTACATTCGCTTGCTTCTGCTTATTTGAAACTAAAACCGATTGACTATTTTCACATCGATTTTCACTTTCAGTTTCATGAATGCTCCGAGCACTCTCCAATTACAACGATATCTGGACTTTTAGGAGTGGGTGCTGAACTATGATTTGTAGATTCGGTAGTTTAGTTTGCTATTCTGAAAAAACGATTCGATTGAATAGCTCGATAGGTTTTTAGATTTTTCATTTTGTAAGCTTGGCAAGGATTTTATGGGGTTTCTAAAGATTTTACGGATTTCCAAAGATTTTACGGGGTTTTTAAAGATTTTACGGGATTTTAAAAGATCTTATGAATTCGAAGAGATTTTAAGAAGATTTCTGAAGATTTTATGGGATTTCAAGCAAATTGTACACGGATTTCTAGGAGTTAACCACTCCTCGCAGTTTTAGTTTAACCTTCAAATGTCTTATCTCAGCTAGATTATTTTTTTATAATTTTACAATCAAAGCAAAACGCAAATCGTAATAAATAAAAAAATATGTATCAACCAGGGCATTAATTATGTTTCTATGGTTTACTATTGCAATTAAATTTTAGTTTTAATTAAACACTTATTATGCTTGATTTTTTTTGTTTTTAATTAGTTTAGCCAATGCAATTTTCAAGTCAAAGTCTACACGTATTTACACAGCACCATTTTTCAAAATTTTATACGGCACATAGCATAATTTTCAATACCAGTTACTTACATTTCGTTAATATATAAACAATAGAAAAACGGAAGCTGTAACGTATGGTGAAAATTAAAAGTTTAGAAAGACTACGACGAAATTTTTTTTATTATAGGTAATCTCGATTAAGATCGCAGCGCCACTGTGGTCTAAACAGAAACCTGATTTAATGAGATACAGTTTCAAGTTTTTGTAGTTTTTTGGTTTTTATATGTGGTTATAAAGTTGAATTAAAAGTATTTCTATCCTCTTTAATGTTAAGTTTTCTAGAATTAAGATTAATAAGTTTAATTAAAATGGGTAATGTAAGTAAAATTTACCGGTTAAGTTATTTAAGTATGATTCTGTTGTATTAATTGCAATATAGGTTTATATAATATTACCCATATATCGTCACAACCAAGCATTACAATTGAATATTATGATTATTATATTAAATAAAACATATTTAGGTTTTTTCTCGTCGGTTGCTGTTTGTTTCTGGAGCAATATAAATCATTTGGATTAGTTACCGTAAACTGCTTTAAAATGTACATGTTCTAATGCAAATATGCAATCAACTTTATTCTCACTTCTCGCTGTAACACAACAATAAGTAAACGATTATTGCAATATTCAACGTCATGATGTAGCAACTTCAAATTTTACAACAATTGAATTACTAAAACGTAAAATGTAATTTAATGTTAAATAATGTCAGTCAATCGATGACAACCAAATGACAACGATGCAGTTATGGAAGTCTATGGAAGCTGTAATTAAAAACCGTTGAAAAGAAATTTTTATTAAAATTTAAAATGAGGTTGTGTTTGTATACCTTTATTTCTGTTTATCAAAAACGCCACCAGATAGCGTATCGCTTAGGAAGGATTGCCTATTGTCCTTATAACTTCAATCTCTATTGTGAGTTACTAAAATCAAAAATCTTTGTCGCAAAGTTTCAAACCAGTTAAAAACAAGCTGACCGAAAAATTTGTTTTTAACAGAAAAACCCCTCAGATTTA
This sequence comes from Aquatica leii, assembly GCA_035610365.1. Taxonomy (NCBI): domain Eukaryota; kingdom Metazoa; phylum Arthropoda; class Insecta; order Coleoptera; family Lampyridae; genus Aquatica; species Aquatica leii. Next base: position 1,864,763 of record CM069432.1, read on the forward strand.
ATTTAAAAATACTAAAACCAGTTTTTTCAGCACAATTAGTGTAAACTTAGAAATTGTTACGTTTAAAAAATACTTAGATAACATATCTATGTCTTACATAAAGTAAATATGCTGATGATTACATTCGTATTTAAAAAAAAACTTTTCTTACCACAAAGTGATAAAAAAAACGATACTTTTAATGCGTGATTTAAAACAAAACTGCGAAACCTAAAGTTATATTTTGCAAAAAAGTTTAAAAGAATGTGTATGCAAGAATGAAAATATCGGTAACACTAAAATCTAAGCTGGTTTAGCTAAAGTAAAATAACAAAAACAACAAAAGATGAAAAATTTAGAACCAAAGATTCAGTGGCCAAATGCAAATATTTTACCTGCGATTTTTAAGTTTTTGAAAGAATTTTAGGTATAAAAAGGAAACTATTACTAATTCGCTTCTTTTACCATATGTGCTATAAAATGAATGTTCTTTAAAATAATTAGAATTCTTACGGATAATTAAATGAAAATATGTGAGTAATGCGGTGACATAATTCTAACTTTTTGAAGTGACAAGTTTGATTTAAACGTATGTATGTAACAATTAATTGAAATTTGTACGATTGTGTGTACAGCATTAACACGATATCAGCATTGTGTACCAGAAATGATTATACTTATGTAAACAATGCAAGGTCGAAAATTACAAATTTCAATTGGAACAATCGAATGCACGTCTTAATTAAAATCAATTTATTAATTAAATTTTCTGTTGAACAGGCTTAACGAATAAACAAATAAAGTACTTACGTAGCACATGTCTCCACGAATAGTATAAATGCCTTGATGATTGTTATACATGATAATCAAAGTACACTTTAAAACCACAATAACAAACGAATCATATCTTGTAAAGTCAATAACTGGTAGCACCAAGCCGTACTGTTACATTAACTAACAATGAAGGTATGCGCTTCGAATTCACAGGTAACACAGGTATATTCATTGACGATCATCATTAACTGACTCATAGTTTCATGGAAGGTGGTTCTTTGGAATCCAGTTGAGAAATTCGTTGAAAATGAAAGTCTTTTATTTTAAAGCGCCTTGGAATGTTGCTCGGACAAGAAGCGCTAGCTCGTGTAGCTGCTGTAGCTGTACCTCGAGACCTCGTATGAACTCGACCGCTGTCTTTAATTAAATTTAAGAAGAGAAGGGTCGCGGCTTTATATTAGCTTGAGTAATTCTGCCATCAAAAAGTGAGTTAATCAATTTAAAAATAATTAATAGAATATGAATTACACAGTGTGATTCATTATCAACATTAGATAAAGTATCTGTGACGTCCGATTACATTATCAGTAAAGTGTAAAATTATGTATTTAAAGTTGATTTTTTCAGGCGGAAAATGTCTTATTCTTAATAATATTCTGTTACCAGTAAAGAAAATAAAAATTCGCTGAATTCGTTTACTCTTCCATGATTAATTTCTAGTCCACTTTTTCTGGCACACTTAACGAACAATTAGACTGTCACAATACTTTCATGCTTTGTACTAAGTTTACAACTTCAATTGACATTAACCTTTTTGACATACAAATGTTCAGCTCATTCATTTCTGTCACAGGAAGAGTAGCATCAATTAATTACAGAACAGAATTTATCGGTATTATTCACCAAAGGCTACTTTTTTGTTTCTTCCTTGTAATTTAGCCTACAATAAAAAAAATAAATATTTAGAAAAAACTTGTAATTACTGAACAGATTTTTTAAAACATATATGATCATTTTAAGCAAGCCCTTCATTCTTTCATCGATTAAACAAATACTAGATACAAGTATGTAGTCATTTTTATTAGTTGAGTAGTTTTCACGGTTTTTTCCCCAATATTACTTCTAGAAAAATGTGTGATATTAGTGATAGCGATGTTTAAAAAAAGATTAGTTACAATAAAAATTTGAAATATTTGTAGAAAAATTACTCGAATGAACTTACAAACGCAATGGATCTACTCAAGATTTCTGAAAAAAGAAAAAATTAAAATCTAAAAATTCGATAAACTGTGTACTGGTAGTCCGATGTAGATTATAGATATAGTCAAGTATCACTCGGAAGGTATTTAGCCTGCAATGATTAACCCTTTCAACTCTGTAGGGACATATTGTCCCAGGGACGTTCTGATATATGCTAAAAATATTTAAATGCTTACTAATGCATTGGGATCTGTGTAGTCATGGCTTTGTAGACAAGTCTATGCCTGTAATAGGGAAGGCTTCCACGCCCGGAATCTATACTAACATTAGAATGTCTTCCGGGTTTGGACCGTGTAAACTAAAGTTGCCAACGTTTCGCCCAATTTCGTAAGGGGCTTCATCAGGGCGTGAGATAAATCGCAAAACTCAAACAAGCAACCGAAATTTAACTAAGAACTTCTCAAAAGTTAGGTTATCCACTTGTAAAACAAGTTATATTATATATTTGATGATTTCTATGCTTTCTCGGAATTTCCTGTTAAAAAAGAATGGGGATTTGGCAATCAAAAAAAATCAAAATCTATCTTCTGACCTGTAGTAAAATAATATTCAGCAACTACAACAGACTTTGAAATATACCTTTTTCTTATACAACGATCATGTTCTGAAATGCGAGTAATGACGGAACGACCGGTTTCACCAATGTAGACTAAACCACAAGAACAAGAAATTTGGTATACACCTTGAGATGAAAGTGTAGGAAATTTGTCTTTGGGAAAAGGAAGAATCAGAGATTTTGCATGTCGATTTGAAATGGGTTTAATACCATTCTTACCAAGGAGTTTCCCTATTTAGTCTGCAACCTTGTGAATGTAGAGTAAAAAGGCCAACTTCGGGTTGGATTCGGGAGTAGAAATGTCCTTAGGTAATCGAGTACGTGGAAGTAAACGACGATTAATAGCTCTATGAATATCTCGCTTGTTACGGACGAAATTCTCTTTACGTACGCCTATGTATTTCGACTTGAAATTAGATTCGGGTTTTGACGCCCTCTACCGATCGCTTTCTCGTTGGTTGTCATTTGGCGGAAAATCGTCATACGGTAAATGGCATAAAATGGTCTGTACGTGTTGAATATTAGGTATATCCGATACCATCCAGGAAAAATGGAAATCCAATTATAATTAGATTAATTATCTAGAATACTTGAAGCGTTACAGGCCATTTTTCTTTCCTCCACTTCAAACATTTTACGTTCTCGATAAGAGGATAATGGAAAATACTTCTACTTAAGTCATCACGTTACCGCACACGTGCGCTGGCGGAAGGCGGTTTCCACGCCACGAAATGGGGTCTTGCTAATCCTTCCCGGGGCAAATATTGCTACACGTGGAGGACACGACGGGGTATCAACCACCTGTTAGACGTCACTACCTATCTGCTTGTTATACAGAAGATTGGTGGATACCCAGAGCCGACGTTAATTATATTATCAGCCACCTGTTTGGTTTCACTATATACAGTAGTCGATGCACGTTTTTTTGGTGCTATAGATTTTATTAATTATTTAAAACGAATTATTTTAGCCGAACTATCCGTTGTGAGTTGGGGGTTGTGACACGATTCGTGCTTAATGTTTATTACAGGCCACTGAAGAGGAAAAACGTTTTTCTTCGGACTAGTGGATGCTGAGATTCGGGTGAGTTATTTGAATTTATCTTAGGTATATCGTTGTCACGAACAATTACTCACAAACTGTTGTAGTCAAACTTAACGTTCGTGAATACATATAACGTGTAGCTACCAATAGGGTATGTACGATCAGTGAAATTACTGTTTCGCGTACTGTATGTAGATGAAGGACATTTATTCCGAATTATTGTAATTGTGTGTGGTGGGTTGCCGATGTTGTAGGCATCGAAGTATTAAATCTTTTCTGTAATTCTCTCAAGTGACTTGTTACCAAATCAAAAGTTAATACCGTTGTTAGTGATTATCGTGAACTCTCTAGTCTTTAGTATCCCCAACTTCGATGTATAACGACTTTTGATTATTATAAATGAAACTGTGATAAATGTTAGTTATAAACTGAAAGCGATTAAATTTGTTAATTCTTTCTCTTGTGCTTATTGTTCCCTACGAACCAAATTGGGCTACTCGAACAACTGAGTAGAGGGATTACGAATCTTCGAGTTGTTACAAGTTCTCAACCATTCTGTTGTGAGCGGACGGAAGTATCATTTTGGATAAGCTCTGGCGCCCTGAAACATCTGTTATATATTTATTGTGGACCTCCCTATCTTCGACTATTGCGAGTTTGGCCGTGCAAGGTTCGTAAAACCGAAAAGCTTGTAACACGCTTTACATAACCATTGTTCACTAAGATTCTAGTAAGATGACGGAGTTCCGAGTCTAGATTCTCAGGTTGGCAAATAGAAAAGGCACGATGGACCAAAGATTCAATAACAGAACGCAGTATGATGATGAGACGAAGCATGAAGGTATCTGTCCGTATGGGTGGGTTTGCGATAAACAGGATGTCCTAGAAGTCCGTCGGGCTTACGAGTCACAAGAACGTCAAGAAATGGAAGAGAACCATTACTTTCGATTTCCATAGTCAATTTGATATCTAAGTGTTGATTGTTAAGATGGTCAAGAAACTTAGACAATTCAAGATGACCATGAGACCAAACAATAAACGTGTCGTCAACATACCTAAACCACACTTTAGGTTATAAAATTTTTTGCAATTTTAAATAAATTTTAAATCCATATAGGGTGCAAAACATTACATTTGGCAAACGTAATGAATTTTGCAATCATTTCGATTTGGTTCATTACATCTCAATTATTTTGAAAAACCTAGTATTGTTGATTATAAAACTAGTATAATTACCTACTAAACAAAAATTTACATGTTTTTCTACTTTTATTACTAGTACTTAGCGCATTGAAACCAAAATCAAAGATTGAATTAAAATTTGAGAAGAAAGAATACAGAAATTCTGATCAAAATTACGCTTGAAACAGTGTTTTCAGAGACCCGAAACCCCGTTTGTCTGGGAGATATTCCATACCCCCAGTAATGCTCCTTTCTGCCCAAGGCTTCGCCATTTCTAAGTAGGATATATAATGGGGTTATTTAAAATTCATTTTGTAATGAATAATATTTAGTGTTGTTTTTGTGTGTCAATTTTGCGCAAAATGCCACGTCTTCCTAGACAAGCAGAGTTATCACTAGAAACTAGAAGGAAGATTATTGCTTTACGAGAATGTGGATTTTCTATCCGAGTAATTGTTGCACCTATGGGTTTATCGGTATGATAACTTTTTATTTTGCTTTTGATAATATTCTTTAATATTAGCAGTCTTTTCAATTTATATATAAACCTATTTTATAGGTAGTATATGATGTATAATTCAGATTGCACAATTATTCAGCTACATCACGGGAAATTGTTTATAATGAAATTATTGTATATAGCAATTGGGTATCAAGTTTTTCACGTTCTTCAAGTTAGCAACGCAAAGTTAGCAAAACCAAATAAAACATAATTAGGAATTTGTTACTAATTTCTTGCGAAAGAAAAAATTTGTAGCGTTCTTACTTTGTTAATTATGCATTAAACTTAAGGCAAATTAGGAGTACACCATTCTAAACAGTGTTTTAATGAATCGGTATTCCGTTTAAAATGTGTCTAAATTTGTTACTAAATTGTTGTTAATTAATTGTAAAAGAAAAAAGCTGATAAATTTATTATTATTTTACAGACATTTTAAACAGAAAATAAATTCATGAAAGCACTTTTTAGATTGGTGTACTGCTAACTTGCTTCATGTTAGCCGAAAAACGCATAACTAAAAAAGTTAGAATGTTATTTTTTTCTTTTGCAACGAATTCCTAAGTGTATTTTATTTGATTCTGCTAACCTTGTACTGCTAACTTGAAAGACGTAACTATTTTACTTGAATTAATAACATCACTTTATTAGTGACTTTCAGTAAACGTAAACTTATTTGCACAGTTTTAATTAACTATTATTTATTTTATTAGAAAAGTGTGGACCATTATTGGGTTCAACGCGAAGAGCAAGGCGCGGAAAATGATCGTTTTTTGCAGACCGTTCATAGAAGTGGACGGCGATCTCTCTTATCCATAGTTGAAAAAGGCAACAAGATGCTTCTTTGACTCCATTCACACCTTCCGCCGCCATTCGCGAAAGGCTACAGCTACAATGCAGTTTGCAAACAATAAGGAATACTTTGAAAGCTGAAGGAATAAACTGCTATCGACCTGTAAAGAAACCTGTAATAACTGAAAAAAATGCCTACCGGAGATTGATTGCAGTTTTTAGAAGAACATTTAAGCTTTGATTGGAAAGACTTCAGATGAAAAAACTTCCTGCACTTTCCAAGATAGGAAAAAAATTCTTTGGAAAAAAGTCGAGATGTTGCCCTCCGTACGAACAGTTTATCCCGAAGAACCAATTCGGTTTGTTCAGGACAATTCTTCTATACACACAGCAGCGGTAGTTCAAGAATAGTTCTTACAACATCCAGAATTGGAAACAATCCGTCTGCCACCTAAGTCACCGGATTTGAACCCTATAGAGGATTTGTGGGCGGCGGCCGTGCATGTGTGGAACGACGAACTGAACGATAACATAGAAATGCAAAATATAAACAACTTGCATCGCCATATTAATACCGTGTGGGAAAGATTTTAAGGAGCTAATGGATGTGCCAATTTAATCAATTCGATGCCAAACCGACTACGGGAATGTGTAACCAATAATGGATATTACACAGTTTGGTGTGTTTCTATACAACGATAGATCCTTCGATGTGGAGGATAGACACCACTCAGAAATAAAACTCTGTCGTAATTGTGGCTACGTTACGTTGGCTATTGTGCCAAGTTCATCAGGCCAATCATCACAGTAGAATGTTTAATTTCTGCCAAATATACATAAAATTAAAACCATGGACAAAGGAGGAAAGTACGAAGAACATATAACCTTATACGACACAAACATAACCCACACATAAGATTCACCTTATGTGTGGGTTATGTTTGTGTCGTATAAGGTTATATGTTCTTCGTACTTTCCTCCTTTGTCCATGGTTTTAATTATCGCTGTGCAATTTATGTTCGTTCCTATAACAGCACTGAATATACTATAGTCAAATTGTTAAAGTTACGAACGAAGGTCGCTACTCTTACGGTCATCACAATTCCGCGTTTAGAATTGTGCAGTGTTGTTTTATTTGTTCGAACCTTGAATGAATTATCCCGCTGTTTGAAAAGATATCATACTCATTCAGTTCACCTTTGGACTGATTCTAGCGTAGTTTTGTTTTGGTTAGGTATGGAACCTCATAACTTTTGTCGAACATCGCACTGGAGAAATAAATTAGTCATTTCCCAAGCTTTATTGGGGACACGACAACTCAGCTGACTATGCTTTAAGTGGGTTATTTCCTGGTCAACTTTGCAATTTGGACTTTCTATTCGCCTGTGCGTTGGTCGATTAGCGTTCTGCACGCTATTTCGGATATTCCAGAGACCAAACAAACATTAGCTTTGTTTAGTATTGAAACATCTCCGTATTTTGAGTATTTGTGTTTGTTTATGGAACGTCTCACTAAAGTAGTTGCTTGGGCATTAAGATTTTTTCCACATAATATTAGAAAAAATAGTGAAAAGTCTACCCACTTACGCACATTTAAACTGCGTTCTTGCAGCTCAAAGGGTTAGTTTCTAAAAAGAATTTTCTGAAGTTGTTAACGGTAAATCTGTGCATCGGTCTTTGTAGATACTGGCGCCATTTGTTGACTCATTGGATTTTTTAGGGTGGGCGGTCGATTGTCAAATTCCGGTTTGTCGTGGTTAGTTAAGCATCTCTTGTTATTGCCAAAAAATTGTCATTCAACTAGACTGTGCAATACTATCATGTAATTTATTTACATGTTGGTGAACAAACTGTTCAAGCATTGTTAGGTAAAGAGTTTTGGTTTGTTTCTGGACGCTGATTAATTAGAAAATCACAGATTTTTATTATGGGAAGCTTACCTGAATTTTAAGTAACTTGCTCAGGTTAATGTTTTGTTTACGTAGGGGTAGATTTTGCGGAGTTTTTGTTAATTAAACCTTCAAAACTTCGTAACGCAGTTATTAGTAAAGCTTATTTTTGTGTGTTTGTTTGCATGGCGATCAAAACCATGAATTTTTTGCTAGTTTTGATCGATTCAAGTCTCGTTGTGAAGCTGGTCATCACTTTTACAGTGATGAGAGAAAAAACTTTGTCGGTGTAGCAAGGCAGTTAAGAGAAATTAAAAGATTTTCTTGAAACTTTAAAAAATTCATTGTTTGAAAATCAACTAACAAACCGTGACATTGTCTGATATTTTAACTTGCCCTTAAATCTTAATTTTGGAGGTCTGTGTGAAGCGGGTGTGAAATCTATTAAGAGTCGTTTGCTTCGAATCACGAATTCGCAGACGTTTAACTTAAATTCTCGCCCACTTTGTCCAGCCTCAAGTCCTGCAGGTCCTCTTGTTACTATTTCTGAAATTCCCTTTTTCGATGTAAATTTAAACCGTTTGTCTAGGTGATAGTTAATAAAAAGAATAAATCAACAACTTTGGCATCGGTGGTCTACTGAATATCTCCACACACTACAGCGGAGGTACAAGTGGAACAAGTCAACACTTAATCTAAAAGTTGAAGATTTAGTATTATCATGGTCTCCCAACAATCCAGTTTTGCAGTGGGCAACCCAAAGAATAACAAAAACTTATAAAGGACAAGACGGTGCAGTGAGAGTGGTCACTGTGTCTACCTGTTCTGGAGAGTATAAGAGGCCATTTAGTTTATAGTCAAGTGTAAAGTAAGCTTTTTTTTGTAGTTAGACCAAATTGCTTATTTTATGTTTATGTAATAGCGAAGGTTTCTACGGACGGAGCCTATACTAAGATGAGAACGTCTTTCGGGTTTGGACCGTGTCATTGTTGTAACCGAAGTTGCCAACGTGTCGCCAACTTTCGTAAGGGGCTTTATTAAGGCGTGAGAGAAATCGAAGAACTCAAACAAGCAACCGAAATCTGAGTAAGAACTTATCAAAAGTTAGGTAACCAACTTGTGAACCAAGCGAGATTCTAAACTTGGAAAAGGTAAGAAACAAAACGATAAACTCGAAAAAGCAAACAAAAATCTAACAAAAAGCCACTACAGAGTTAGGTAATCAACTTTTGAACCAAGTCAGATTCTAAACTCTATAGAAGTGACTTAAGAAGAAATTGTCTACGTATATAAAGAAGAAGTATCGTCACAGTTTTCGATAAAGGACTAATGACCGGGAACCAAACAGGGGATAGCTCAAAACCATGATCACGATTGAAGTTATTGTGTTGTATCCGAGCGATTAGTAGCGTTATCCGCTTCAGAGGTGTGCGGTAGCAGCCTACGGCACTCGAGACATTATTAGATGCGATTATTAAGACACAGTTTACCTTACACATGTTAAATAAGTAAATAAATAAAAATACAAATCCTTAAAAAGTGTTCACATTACAAATGCAATTATATAACTAAAAATAATATTTTAAAATTACCGTACTTTGAATTCTTATACGCGCACGTGTTTGATAAAATAAATAACGTTGCGCGTATAACAATTCTCGCAAATGAGTTGCCCAGCTCGCAGATATGATACTCTTCTACTCAGTTGGGAACACGATGTTCTCTCTTCAAGAGAACCATCGGAAGACGGGAACCAAACTTTTCTTTTAACCGCTCGATCAAGTAACGTTCGAAGAGGACCTTGCATTGACGTAGGTGGATCTGATGATGGCGATTGGTCTGGCAGCGGTGGTAACGAAACTGTTTCATCGAGAATTGATATATGTATACTGATCATCTTCATTGCTTTGTTGATTTATCGCTACTGATCAATGTTCGCTTAATCTTGGTCGTAACTGATCAGTGTGTCGATGAAAGTGGTGTTCCATTTCATGTGCTAAGAACGTACGTGACGGCATTTCTTGGCGCTAAAACTGTTGCTGGAACCCACCGGGGACCGATGTTGTAGTTGTGGGCGTAAACTGCATCACCAAGGATGAATGAACGCAATTGTTTGATGTTGCGTGATCATTGTCGATCGAAGTCTGGATTGTTTACGGGATCCAGTCGGCGTCAGAAGAACAATTCAGATGGGTTTAATGTATCTGGAGTTAAGGGCGTCACGTGTTGAGATAGAAGAAAGCTGTCGATTGCTTGTTTCCATTTCTCGTCTTTCTCGATTGAGTGACTAGCCATTATTTTTTATCGTTTAGTTGTCTGAACCATGCGTTCAATTTGACCATTAGATTGCGGAGGGTGCTGTACGGGCATGTCGAACTGCATTTGATCTACAAAACAATTTGAACTGAGGGGTGTCAAAGCATGCCTTGTCGTTGTCGTTAACTAGAATTGCAGGTACTCCGTAAGTCCCAAGAATTGATCGCAAACAAATAATACTATTAATTTGATTCAAGGTGTTAACTTCTCGCACTTCTAACCACTTAGCCATGCCTCAACAATTAATAGGAAACGGCGACCTTTGAAAGGAATGTATGCGATACCAATGTGCAGGCATCATTTAACAGATGGTACTGACGGCGGTGCACTATGATACATCTAACAAACACTGCAGTTTCGTTATTCGTTATTAATAGTTGGTCACCATGCGTAATTTCGAGCAATTGCTTTCATTCGAGTCATACCCGGATTTACGACATGTAACAATCGTTCGGGTTCAGTAAAGCAAACATCCTTTGTATGTACTTATAAGGTTTCGGTGTTTCGAGTACTCACGCAAATTTAATGGCACTGCGTTAATGTGTGGTCACCCCGTGACTGCCCATGAGTAGACCTGATAGGTCGCTGTCTTTTCGAGTTTTGGTAGCAATATCAGTTGCAGTTATCAGAAGTTTTCCATTATGTTCAAGCAAAAATATCTCTGCTAGATTGGTCGACGTAATCTTCTGTACCGATAACGGAAGTCGACTAAGGACATCGGCGTGTGGAATCTGTTTGCCCGGACGGTGAATGATGCGGTACTTATAAGCATGACTCTCCATCGTAACATTCTTGGCGATAGAGTTTCTGGCGTCTGACGACACGAGTGAAACATCCCGAGAAGCGATTTGTTCATAGTTTCGTTCGGCTGAAGGCAATGATCGACTAAAGTAAGCCACCGGTAACTCACTTCCATCAGGTTTTCGATGGCACAAAACGGCACCGATTCCGACTGAAGATGCGTCGCAAATAAGCACAATTGGAACTCTTGGATTAAAATGCGATAAAACAGAATCTGCCAATAAAAGACGTTTGTATGACTCAAAGGATAACGCTACTAATCGCTCGGATACAACATTGGCGACGAGGATGGGATCCAACATTACCGTGAGATCAATACCTGCGTTTAACGTTGATAGGGGCACATGGTCCGATTACTGTGATGATGTCTTCTTTTTTGCAAACCGCATCGATCAAGAGTCACAGGTAATTTAAAGATCAACTTTTTGTAGTGTTATCGGTTTCGCTGCATTCAAATTGTTACGTACGATAATCGCACTGTATAAATAAACCGAACAAGCGGTAGAACAATTACGATAAGCACTTACAAACCATTTTTTGCCGAAGCAATCGCCGAATATAACACAACTGGTGTTATATTCGGTGATTTATGTTACTTATGATTATAGTATGCGCTACCATTTTGAATAATTACGATTACCGGTCCCGCAGTTGAGGCAGAAGAAGTAGAAGACAAACTAGAACAAAAACTAGAGAAAAAAATGAGAAAAAGAATACATCTGCTTGAAGAAAGAATGAACCAAATGAATTGTCACGGTGAAGGAAGTGTCACGAGTGAAGATTTAATAATGGACCATCGGGCAGAAACCACTCACAAGTTCAAAGTGATACCTCCGAATTTTGATGGTAAAGTTCCATGGTCGACCTACTCCAAGCAGTTTTAAGCCGCAGCTACAGCTAATGGTTAGAGCAACAGTAAACGACGTCTTTAATAGTGTTCTTACAAGGAGAAGATCTTGGAAACTTGCAAACTGTTTCTGACAACCTGGAAGAAAATTACGAACCTTTCATTTCACGTTTAGAAATGAGATATAGAGATGCTCATCTTCATCAAGTGTATCAAGCTCAAATTAAGAATTGTGTTTAGAAAGCTGCCGATAGTCTTCAAGAGTTGACATTGCCAGATTAACACGGCTTGCGTATCCTACAGTTGGCTTTGTAGACGGCCTACGAGACAACGAAACGCAGCAGACTCTCCGATTAGTTTGACTGAAGACATTGGATGACGCTTTGGTACATGCTTTGGAGTTTGAAGCAGCAAAACAAGCATTGCAACGAGACCGTTATAAACTTTGCTGTGCTGCAGAAGTACCCGCGCAGACAATGGAAAGCATCAAGGAGATAGCGCGACGAATACTTCGGGAAAGAGGAGTGGCGACTTTGAACTGCAAGAAAAATAGGCCATGTACGACGGTATCGTATTAAACCTAAGAAAAAGACAAGACGAACGTTCGAAAATTTGGAACGAGCTGACCAAAAGAGACAAAAGGTGAGCTCGTCTAGTCAGGCTCCGGAGATTACAATTCAAATGGCCTCGCCGATGGAGCAATTGCATAGCATTTATCTCGATGGAAAGATTAATGGAAGAAGTGTTCACTTACAGGTTGACACGGGAGCGACGAAAACCATCATTCGTCCTAACATGCAGTTGGAAAACGAGAAGACATCACTAGTAACAGTGCGACTTCGAACGTTGTTACGTGCATAAATTTAAATAATGCATTACCCTGTATATCAGTTTAATTAAAAATTACTTTTATATTTCTCGACGCCATCTATCGGGTTCGTTGGTCACTTTGCATTGAGTAGACGACATCCGGTGACAGACCGGCATTTTTGACTTTGACATCGTTCATGTTCTAACCTATGTCTGCGTGAGTACAAAATTCGTTTTCTAAGATCATCCACGTGTTGGGACACGATGGAAAATAGAAGTTTTCTTAATTAACTCAGTTTAGTCACGCAGAGTAAGTGATTTTGTTCTTTCTTTAATTAAAGGTAATTTTTATGTCTTTTTGGTTAGCGTCATGTGCTACCTCATAACTAGGGGCATTCTGGTTATAATTTAACGTCCACCAGGAAAGTTGTGGCTTCGTTACGCTCGTGTGGAGTATTCGAATCGTCAACGGCCATTCCACGATGCTAACTTTTATAAGGCCTACGGTTGGAATTAATTAAATCACAGACAAGGGGTACAACAGCATCCGACTACCGGGTTGTGTTATGTGTGTTTGCTTTAAAATTTAAGTAATGATTTTGTAGATCTTGATTTTGTGAGGCATTGGTTTGACACGATTTGCAATTCAAATTATTTACAGGACTATGTGTCGAGGAAAGTACTTTCTCTACACAACTGGAAGTTCCTGTGTTTGGTAAGTGATTTTATATGTATCTTATTTTGTTGTCAACAAGGTCGCTCACGAAACTGTTGTACATATTAATTTCGTGGTTACGAACGTTATTGAAGTACCATTTATATATTAATTTCCTTCTCTCATTTCGGGTTACGCATGCTGTGTACCACCAATACTTATTGTGATAATTTAATGTTAATGCCCTACTTATTATCATTGTTTTCTTGTCAGTAATGCCATATTACTAATTATGTAAACGATATTTACTGCGAACTATTCTTCGCCATGTTCTTCACTTATGTAGTGTAAGTTGCCGATCTTGCTGTTATTCGATGTTGTATATTCTTACTAGTATCTACTTAGATTTGGCTATTTAACTTTGACTATATTTAGATATATAATATATAGATATATTTGATAGAGTAATTAAAGTACAATTGTTATTAACGATTTAGTTTTCTCTTTCCTTCGCTTCTTTCAGCATTACGAACCTAACATCTTGTTAACTATGGGTTCCGTTTGGATATGAAGAACGATGTCCTGAAGATCGACAATGAAGAAATTCCTTTTCATTCGTTAGAGAAGGCAGCCGTGCTAGTCTTAAAGACGTGACTGCCTGCAAGGACTGAAAGTGTGGTGATAGCACGTTTGGATGGAAATCTCCGAGAAGGCTACATACGCGTGATTGAACCAATGGATGTCTGCTTAGTTGAAAATGGACTACGCGTTGGCAGAATTTTAGTACGAGTAAAAAACACAATGCCAGTAAGGATCTTAAACATCAACTCAGATCCTGTAACGATGAAAAAGAAGACCGTGGTAGGCCAATGCACGCTAGTATCTCAAATTGTGAGATACGTGAAGTCTGACGAAGATACGTCGCCGAAGAAGTGTCCACAACATCTATCAGACATTCTTACCACTAAATGCCAAAACCTCACTCAAGACCAGCTGGCTAAAGGTAAAGTGATGATCCAGGAGTATCAAGATGTGTTCGTGCTGAAGAGTGGTTCCAAAATAAAAACTAATGTGGTGAAACATAAAATTAATACCGGAGACGCCCAGCCGATACAACATCCACGCAGACTTCTTTTGGCGAAAAGAGAAGAAGCCGGACAAATAATTACGAATATGAGAGAGAAGGCGTAATTAAACCTTCCGGTAGCCCATGGGCATCCCCAGTGGTACACAACTACGTGACCAAAAAAAACAGCTACCCTTTACCCAGAATTGACGATACGTTAGACACCCTGTCAGGATCCCAGTAGTTTAATACATTGCATTTAAAGAGTGGTTACTGGCAGGTAGAATTGGATCCCAAGGATCGTGAGAAAACAACATTTATAATCGGAAGTGGTTTGTGGCAGTTCACCGTGATGTCTTTCGGCCTTTGTAACGCTCTTGCAACGTTCGAGCGTTTGATGGAGACCATCTTGCGCGGATTGTCTTGAAAGACGTGCTTGGTTTACTTAGGCTACGTAATTGTGGTTGGAAGGTCGTTTCAAGAACACTTGAACAACTTGAAGGAGGTGTTCTAGCGACTACGTGGGGAAAACTTAAAATTGAGCCCAAAGAAGTGCCACGTATTTCAGAAGGAAGTGCAATACCTTGGTCACGTCGTATCTAGAGATTGAGTAAAGGCTGACCCAGACAAAATCCGAGCAGTGCAAGCATGGCCAAGACCAATCGACAAACATCAGGTCCAAAGTTTCTTTGGGTTGTGCTTCTATTATAGACGAATTGTACCCGGATTTGCTAATATTGCCAAACCTTTGACGAAATTGACGGAAGAAAGAGCAGTATTTAAATGGAATGAAGAATGCGTAAATTCTTTCGATCAACTAAAACAGACCCTAGTCACTTCGCCGATTCTGAGTTATCCAAGAGAAGATGGAAAATTTGTTTTGGATACCGACGCCAGCAATCTGGCCATAGGCGTGGTCTTTTCGAAGGTTCAAGATGCACAAGAAGAAGTTATCGCGTATTTTAGTAAGATTTTCTCCAGTCCAGAAAGGAATTATTACGTGACTAGTAAGGAGCTGTTTGTATTTGTATTTGTGTGGACGAAAATTTTTACTGAGAACAGACCACACTGCTTTAAAATGGCTACTGCAGTTCCGTACCCGGGAAGGACAAATGGCAAGATGGATCAAGAAACTGCAAGAGTATGACTATGACACAAAACACCGTGTCGGAAGCAGTCATCGGAACGCTAATGCATTGTCCAGAAGACCATGTCTAGCGTTGAGTTGAATGCCTCCAGACAACTGCTATGGTTGATGCTGAGTGGGAACCTGAGCAGTTACGTCGCAAACAAGAAAACAATCCTGAAATGAGACTACTCCTGGACTGGAAAGAAAACGGCCGATGACCAACCTGGGAAGAAGTGAGTGCTTTGTGCAGAAACATCAAAGGGTACTGGGCGCAGTGGGACTTCTTCATAGTAGAAGACTGTCTTCTTAAGCGATCCTTAGAAAGTGTCGAGGGCACGGGTAACAGACTACAGTTGGTAGTGCCGAAAAGCAGGGTGTTAGAAGTGTTGAAGCATATCTACGATGGGACATCAGTAGGACAGTTTGGCATTAAAAAGACATTGGGTAAAGTAAGACAACGTTTCTAATGGATGAACTGCAAAGAAGACGTCATTAGATGGTGCCGTAAGTGCAAGGTCTACGCATCGGGAAATGGTTCAGCGAGAAAGCGCAAAGCAATACAACGTAGGAAGTCATTTGGAAAGAGTAGCGATTGACATCGCAGAGCGGTTCCCAGAATCCGATTTGTAAAATAAATACATCCTGGTGGCGATGAATTATTTCACGAAATAGACCAAGGCTTACGCCATACCCAATCAAGAAGCAGCTACAGTCGCAGACGTATTAGTAAATGAGTTTTTCTGCCGGTTTGGAGTTCCGTTGGAATTACACTCCGATCAAAGCAGCAACTTTGATTCTGTGCTGTTTCAAGAAGTTTGCCGACTGTTGGGAATTAAGAAACTAGGACGATGCTTTTCCATCCTCAATTAAATGGCATGGTTGAGTGGATGAATCAAACAATGGGCAAGTACTTAGCCAAAGTAGTATCCGAACACCAAAGAAACCGAGATCAGTATTTGCATCTTTTCCTAATGGGATATCGACCATCTCTTCACGAAAGCACAGGTCACACACCATCCTGTGTGATGTTCGGTCGCGAAATACGACTGCCATGCGACCTCCAATTTGGACGAAAACTGGAAAAAGAAGTTGCTGGAAAAGATTACGTCAGCAAGCTGATTAAGAGGTTAGACAAAGTACATGAAGAGGTCTGTAAAAACACACAAATTGCCAGCGACAGGATGAGGACTAGATATGACATTAATGCACAAAATGGTGGGTTATAAACCTGGCGACATGGTGTGGTTGTATAATCCCCAAAGAAGACGTGGTTTGTCGCCGAAGCTGCAAAGGCAATGGGAAGGCCCCTATGTAGTCGTGCCGCGTATTAATGACATCATATATCGCATCCGAAAAACACCCAGAGGCAAGCCAAAAGTGGTCCACGTTGATTGTCTAGCCACGCTCGCTGACGATAACCACAATACACAAGTTCAGGTCCGAAGCAGAGTAATAAGCAGCAAAACCAAGAATCAAATTGAAGGTATGGAGTTCGAGAAGTTTATGAACTTATACGGAGGTTCTGGAAACGGTAGGTTCAAAGTTACCACCGAGGAACAACAGGACTTGTTCCAAACACAAAAAGGTTGCGTTATCGCACATTCCTTAAGCAAGGATCTTAACATGTCTAGAGAAGTTGCAGTCGTATTTAAAAAGAAGTTTGGGCAGCTAGATGAACTAAGAAGACAGCAACCGGCAGTCGGAAAAGTTTTAAGACTACGTGGTGACAGACGCTTCGTTTTCTATCTGGTCACCAAAAAATACTTAAGTACCAAGCCGTTATACGAAAATCTGTGGCGGACATTATAGAATCTCAAGAGAGAAATGAAGATCAATTAAATTCGAGAACGGTTCGAAACATGTTGGAGGTCGTCTTCCGAGGAACAGGCGTTCAAGTGTTGCCCAGCTAAGGAGAATATCGGGTCAGGAAACGTATATTTTTATTTATATATTTTTAGTATAAGTAAAAATACATTAGTTTTAATAATAATAAGAAACTTTACAACATTTATCTTTTTTTTGCTCTGATAATGTTTCTTACGAAAGTCAGCAAAATATGAAAAGTAATGGTGCTGATAATGGTCAGTCGATTTTCTTTTGTTTCCAAATCATAAGAAAAAGCATATTTATTGGGAACAATAGAGCATTTTTAATTTTTACTTTTATCATGGTCACCTAAGTAATAAAAGCCTATACGTTTTGTATCACTTTCTTTCCACACTCTCTTACATCGTTCATAACAGTTTTTTACAACAGCGTGACATTAAAATAAATCAGTATTAACATAAGAAAGTAACATGAACTATTATTATTTAGACTACTCTTCTACAGTTTTAAGAAATTTGAGTAACTTTCATTTCCGCTATAGTCAATTGTAAATACATTTCAAAAGGGTTCTTAATTGGATAGACAAAACTGAAGGTTGCTTTAATTTCTTAACTTGTTTAGAACTGCGGGCGCCCGCAATTTTCTTTGTCAACAATCAACATTTATTACTTTTTTTTTATTATAACTGCTAACAACTTCATTCTATACCAAACAAAATTTTATTATAAAAAGCAATTTCGTATCTTAAGGATGAGATATGTTTGATGATATAAGGACGTGGCAGGAACGGGGTTGGCGTTGAACAAATGCAGTCAGCGAGCCGTGTAATTTTTGAATTACTACACACATATACCAGAAATGTTATTAATAAGGTGTGACGTGATGAAATCAAAAAGCGTACAAAAATATCAAAAAATGGAATGCAGAGCTCGCTGACAAAACTACAAGTTAAAATATATTTTCACCTTTAAATATTTGTGCGATGGTAGATGCTAATGTTGTTAGTCATATATAGCCTTATCCAGAATTGAACAAAATTTAAGGAAGGGTGAAAATAAATGTTAACTTAAAAAAAATCTTACATTACAATCGTGATACCTACTACATTACTAAGAACTCTTATAATTTCATTAAATTATTGTGCTTATTATTTTGCCATACTATACTTTTTAACACTGATCAATAAATTTTTAAATACAGTTAAATTCGCGTAACAAGGTGAAGACGCTGGTGATTGGAATTTTTTCAGCTGGGTTTTGGATACCAATTTCAACATTTGGACGTTGAATTTTGATTTTTAGGAACATGGATTTGGATCTAATCCAGCGTCTCATCTACGTCCAACCAGTTAGGCTAAAGCGACATGAAGGAAGAGTTAAGACATGAAGAATTAAAAGAATGTGCACTCAATGCACTTGGTCTCTTAGACTACGACAATTATTCTTGTTTTTTTTTGTTGAATAACGACAGACACCGGCGGCACAGGCGCTGGCTGGACGTGCATTCTTCATTATTATAATACACGATTTTCCAGACGCGATAATGGCACGAGATGGCAGTGTTGCTCGGCCTATGATATGATAACGAATGTACAGTTCATATACAAGGCATTTGAAGTTATCGTGAACGTTTTAGATGATACACATCCAGATAATATTGTATTTGCGTTACTTATTAAAATATTGTTTTGTACTTTATACGAGGTTCAGTCAAATTTTATAGCTACCTTAACAAAAAAAAGTTGTAACCAAGATATAATTTGGTTAAAACTAAATACTTTTTAACTGAACCTCGTAATCAAAAGCTTTTTTTTTACAAATTAATAGGCTATTTCACAAGTACACACAATTACGTTGCTGTACAGACCGTAGTGGCTACGCTAATTATACATATTATACACAAGCTTATAATTAGAAGACGATACAATAATTATGATCGCAGTGAAGAGCTTCGCAAATGGCCAAACTTGATGGGCTCATATACACAATGAGGAATAACCAATCTACACACTGGTTAAGAATGAAATTATTGTTCGCAGATACTTTCTTTTCTTGAAATATCAACAAACAGTACTATTTCCTCACAACCTTTTAAAGTAAAAAAAACAACGATGCCCCATTTCATTGATTATTGTCATAAATAACATTTACTAACGTAATATAACACGCATACATGAAATTTAAGTTCATTTCGGCAGTGTATTTTCGAAAATAAGTTTATAGCCGACCGAGGATTATTCAGTCGCAACAATTATTGCTGAGATCAAAATTGAGTAACACCAGGACACACAGATCACAATATTACGTTATTTGTTGGCCATTCATTGAAATCTCTAAACCATCAAACGTTTCAAACGAGAGATCATCTTCGCTTTCATTCCTCAACGAAACGCTCAGCTCGTCCTAAAAACAAAGCTAAGTTTTAATTCGACTATAAAATCTACATTACTTCTTGTTTCAATCTTTCCACTAGACGTCTTTTGTCAGTCTGCAATCGATCAGCTTCGTCAGCTTGTCGAGCGCTACGTATACCAGACATTTCCAAAAGTGCCAAATGTGCGTCTTTTTCACTAATTGCAGCTTCGAGTGCTTCTCTCCTAAAATAAATAATTCTTTACAATTCACATATTTGTTTAGAAACGTACTTCATATGTGCCAATTCCTGAAGATGATCTTTCCTCTCGGATATTAACTGAGATAACCGCAATTCTAAAGAATTCATTTTTGCAACGAATGGTTTACAAGTGTGACATCTCATTGCTTGGGCACTTTGTAGCGACAACAACCTTTGCTCCAATTTAGTAACCTCAAAAAGATTCTGTAAAAGTTTCCAACAACTAAAAACACTCACCTTTTCAACGATATTTTTTCGCTTCGTCTCTTCTTGGTGCAACACACGTTCACGTTCCGTCGCTATTTTAATGCTTTCTCTCAAAGCAGATTCCAATTCACCGACTCGACTGTCTCTTATCGCGACAGATTTTTTTAAAGAATCAATTTCATCATTTGACTCGTAGTTTATAATTTGTTCTTCTAAACGAGCTAGTTCTTTTTTTCGTTCCTCAATCTTAACTTGCAACTCTTGAAAGTCTTCATTACTCTCTAAATCTAATAGTTTTTTATTTTTAATTTCTAAAGTTTTTTCTAACTGTTCAATATCGTGTCGTTTATTTTTTAATAGGTCTTCGTATGAATTAACGGTGTGTTCCAAATCTCGTATATATTCGTCTCTTTCGTTTTCTTGTTTTGAAGATAAAACTGGGCATTCTTTTGATGTAGTAACCTAAATAATTTGCAAAAGCAACACATTTAACAAAAACAAAAACAATCTCAAAAAAATTCTGTGTAACAATGAATGAGGCAAGATTGTAATAAGAAATCTAATGATTAGAAGAAGCTTTTTAAGAAACCCGCTGGCCCCGCCTGTGTGTTTTTATACATACGAATAAGTCCAAAGGAAAAGCAATTAAAAAAGTTATGTTAGTAAATTAGTTCATAATGAAAATATGAAAGATTACCTCCTCTTTTTGGGCTGCAGCTTGTTGAGATTTCAATTTCGCTTGCGCATTTCTTAAAGCCCTAAAAATGTACTATTTAAGATTTTACGTTATAATATCTAAGAGAATTACTGTTGCAAATCGGCTATTTGTTTCTCTTTTGCGTTTTGTTCTTCTTGACTCATTTGCACTAATTGAAGTAATCGTTCCATTTCTGCAGCCGATCGTTTCGCTTCTTCTTGAGCTTTTTCTAGATTTTTTTCGGCGTCGCCTAACTTTTTGTTTAATTCTCCAGCAACGGCCAAATTTCCTCCGCTCTAAAACAATCCGTTTAAATAAAGTAAACGTTTACATTAATAAAAATACCTTTTGCAGCGATGCTTCTAATTGGTCCATTTGTTCTTTTCGTTTCCTTAATTGTTTTTCTAATTCAGTTAATTGTCTTTCTTTTTCTTCTATTTGTTTAGATTTGTTATCTACAATCTTGCGCTGTTCTTCTAAACGTCTATTTTGTTCTTCTACTTGTTTTCTTTGTTCGTCAACTTGCCGTCGTTGCTCTTCTATCTGTCTCTTTTGCCCCGTTAAATCTTCAGTTTGTTTTTGTGCTGGTACGGTTTGAAGCTTTTTCGTAGCTTCCATAAGATCAAACTGTAAACGAACACATTTAGAAAAAATAGTTACTTGTAATATGTAAGATTTAAAAAAAAATTACAAATCAAACACAAATTTTATAAAATAAAATTTAATAAAATAATAAATGTTTTACAATAAATCATAATACAAAAACAAAAAAAAAATGCCAATTTGTGTAGGTGTTCAGTGCTGTTTTGTATTAAGTGTTGGTATGTAAAAAAAAATTCTTTAGTTGCTTAGAAAGATTGTTAATACCTGGTTCTTCTCCAGTTCTTGAACTAACATTTCAAGCTGAGCTTGCAGTCGTTCTTTTTCGGTTGTACTATTCTTTAAGTCGGCATGGGCTTTTTCCAAATCTTTTCGTAACCGTAACATTTCTTTCTCATCTTCGCTTGGTGGTCGTATACCAGCCGCTTTTTGATATTGAGCCATTTGCTGCAGTTGTTGTTGCATTTGCTTCTCCATAGCTTGTATACGTTTTTGATAATCTTGAGCAGTTTTTTCGGCTTGATCCGCTCTAGCTGTTTCAGTCTCCACAACTTTCCTCCATTGTTCCAATTCAGAATCTCCTCGTGCTCCAGTTTCTTGTAAACGTTTTTCGGCCTTCTCAGCTCTCTGACGGTGAGCATCTCTTTCTTTTTGTATTGCCGCTAACTGTTGTTGTAATTTTCCTATTTCTTTATCGCGGTTATCTAACATTTCTTTAGTACCACGCTCAACGTCTTGAGTTACTTTCTTTTGTTCCGCTTTGAGACGATTAACTTCGGTCTTTTGACGTTCGAGTTCGGCTTCGCTTTGATTTAGTTCCTGCTGGAAATTCATTAACATATCCTGCGATTTTTCAAGTTGCGTTACTAGTTGATCCCTTTCCATTGTTAACTGTTTTATATCTGCTTCGTATTTTACTATTTGTTTTTCGATGGACTCTCCTTGCCTTCCTTGTTTGTCTAATATTGAAGTCATTTTTTCACGTTCCCTCGAAGCTTGAGCCAACTCTTGCTGCAATTTTACAATTGTTTCTTGGGCTCGGTGATCTACCGCTCGTCTTTGGCTATCTAATCCACTTCGAACTTGTTGTAATTCTGCCCGTAATACATCTCGTTCTTGTTCTAAAGTCTTCCATTCCATTTTTTCTCGTTCAATACGCTCATGCATACGAGCTAATTCCGTTGCCATTCTTTCAAATTCAATCTTTGTGGCTTCGTTAGTTTCCAAAGCCTTTGCTAAATGCATTTGTGATTTTTCTAATTCTTTGGCTAACCTGCCCGCTTCTAATTCGGTTGCGTCGCGCGACTGAATTGCTTTTTCTAATTTTTCTTTTAATCGTTCTATTTCTAAACGTTCTTCGGTTCGAATCTTATCTCCTGCTAACGTTTGTTTACGTTCTGTTTGTGCCAATTCCAATTTTAATTTCTCATTATCTTTTTCGAGTTTTTCGGCTTGAATCTTCAGTTTTTCAAATCTATCTCTTAGTTTTTCGCATTCGATTACAGCACGTTCCATGTCATGGCGTTGTTTATCTTGATTGGCCGAAAATTTAGTAACGTCCGCGCGTGCAAGCTCCAACTGCATGCTTACCTCATGTAGTTTAGTTTCAAGTTGTTGATTGTTATTGTGCGCCTTTTGTAATTCCTCTCGCAGTCTTTCGGTTTCGACGGTCCGTTCCCGTTCTTGTTCATATTGATATTTACCACGTGTAGATTCGACAAGTGCTAAGTCTTTTCTAGATCGATCTAATTCCGTTAGAGTTTTATCTAAGCGTTCTCTTAATCTCTCTACCTCTGCTCGAAGTCGTTCGTTGTCCTCTTTAGATCTGTCTTCTCTATCGTATTTGGAATATCGAGCAGGTCCAGGTTCCCTAAGGGCATCGTATTCCGCAACAATCTTCCTAAACTCTACCTGTAATTTATCGTGTTTATCGAACGCCTTTTCAGCTTCTACTTGTAATCGTGCTATTTCTTCTTGATCTTTTTCATGAGTTGTTTGCATTTTAGTAGTTTGAGCGTGAGCACGTTCAAGTTCATATTGTAAACGTTCGTTATCGGATTGCACCTTATCTTTGTCTGTTTGTAAACGTCTGATTTCAATTTGAGATTTATCGTATCTATCTCTCAACATCTCGGTTTCTAAACTAAGACGGTCTAAGTCTTCTTTACATTTTTCTTCTTGTTCTTTCGAACGACCTAATTGCATAGCAGTGCGATCATACATTTCTTGCAGTCGTTGTATTTCATCCTGTAATTTACGTTGATCTTCTCTACCCTTCGTCGTAACAATCTGTTGCTTTTCGATTTCCAACTCCAAACGGTCTTTATCTGCTTGGACGACGTCCAATTTACTTTGAAGTCTGTAAATTTCGTTTTGCGACCTAAAAAAGAAATTGTAATGACAAATGTAAAATGAATTTAATGTTATTACCTGTCATATTTTTCAATTACTTTCTCTAGTTCTTTGTTTATTATATCTCTTTCATCCAATGCTTTCTGAGAGGAATACATTGCTTTGTCTAGTTTTTCTTTTACAATTTCAATTTCACGCATAGCGTCCTCTTTTTCAATTTGAAGCTTTTGCTGAAGCATATGTGCTTTGTCCCATCTGTCCTTAAAAACGTCTAATTCAGTTTGAATGTCTGCTTTTTCTCGTTGAGCTTTAGTAATTTGTGAAATTTGTATATCTAATCGTTCTTTAGCTTTTACAGATTCTTCTTCTAGAGAGTCTTTTTCTTTTTGCAATCGAGAAACCAATAACTAAAATATGTATTAGTAAATACACATTTATAAGAAAGTATATAGGTACTTACTTGAGATTTTTCATATTTATCTCGAAGTCGATCTGCTTCAATTTGTAAGGTGTCGCGTTCTTTCTGGGTCCGAGCTGCTTGTCCCAAGGCCTTGTCCAATTGCGATTGAATATTCTCGAAATCGTACCCTAGCTTTTCTCTTTCTAGTTGCATCTAAAACGAACGTTATTATATATGTTGTTAGTAACATTAAAACAATTAAATTATTGAAACTTACCCGGCGCATCTCTCCTGAAGATTTGTCCAATTTTTCCTGTAGTTTGTCGATATCCGTTTGAGCTTTGTCCAGAGCATTTTGTACTTTGTCCAACTGTAACTGTGCTTTTCCTAAGGTCGCTTGAGATCGTTCCAATTCTTCCCGAGACTTCTCTAAATCTGCCATAGCTCTCTCTTTGTCTGCGTGAAGTCTGGAAGTTGCACCTTGGGATCGCTCCAGTTCCTCTCTGAGATTGTCTTGTTCTTGATGCGAATTTTCCAAGCGAGCCTTGAGACGATAAACTTCCCCCTGCGACTTTTCCAGTTTCTCTTGTAAAGCCGTACATTCATTTCTAGCTCGTTCGCTATCAGCTTGTGTAACTCTTAACTCCGCTTGGCATCTTCTCAACTCCGCCGCAGATTTATCAGCTCGATCTTGAAATCTTTCCATGTCTTGTGACGACGATAACGTCGTTCTGCCGAAGCCGGATTGCGAACGTTCTAGATCGTATTTTAATCTTTCATTTTCTAATTCTAATCTTGCTAATCGCTGTTTAGCTTGTTCCCAATCTGCACCACTACGGCCAACTTCAATAGCGGCTTTATCTAATTCCGCTTTTGATTTTCCTAATTCAGATTGAGAACTTTCTAATTTTGCTTCTAATCTATCTCTATCTGAATTTGCTCTATCTAATCTAACGCTTAGTTTTTCAACCTCACTCTCGAGCGCATGTATTTTCATTTTATATTCAGCTAATTCTCGTTCGTGTAACTCCCTTTCTTCATGCTTCTCGTGTTCAGCACGATCCCTTTGATCACGCAATTGATTCATTTGCTTTTCTTTATCTCCAATAGCTTCTTCTAAAGAAGAAAGTGCTCCTTCAGAAGAGCAATGATGAGCTTGCATTGCTTGAAGTCGAGCTCTAGCCATATCCACTTGATTATCTTTCTCTTTAAGCAGATCTTCCAAATTTTCGATCTAGTTTTTTGCACAAAAATTTACATTAATTTTTTAACACAATCACTATTACATTAAGGTAACGAGCACTAAAATACACCAAGCACTAAAAGGGATGCACTTTTAACGAATAAATAAATTAAAAATGGAAGCGAACATAACAAAAAACTTTTTATAAATAAGACCATGGATGATGTATAAAGTAAAAAAAAATTTATACGTGACGTTTATTCAAAGAACTACGATAAATGTGCAAAGAATTAAAGTGTTTTACTCACCTTTCGTTGAAGAACGTTAATTTTTCTATCTTTGATGTCCATGTGCTCCCGCATTTCTGTTAGTTCTGCGGTTGCACGACTACGTTCTTGCTGTGCCTGTTGCGTTTTCTTTTCAATTAAGCGATTCTTTTCTTCCAACCGTTGTCTCAGTTCCTCGACGTCACCTTGTAGCATGTTGTAATGCTCTTCTTTGGCGCACAGCGATTCCTTCAAAACTGCGATGTGTCGTTGGTAATCCTGATGCTGCTCCTCCAAAGTTTTCATTTTGGCGCTCATGGCAAGGATCTCCTGGTCACGACGTTGAATCTCCATGCGAAACTCGTCCAGCTGCACACACGAGTGGAGGCATGCACTAAACCCATGCGGGAACATGCGTGCCGAGAGACAGCGAGGTGGTAAAACGGTCAGCGCTAAGCGGGCCGGAGAGTCTTTACAACTAGTTACAGTTGTCGAGAACGGATTCGGCAACCCTTCCCGTCCCGACGTGTACATTGTTCAACAGAAAACTTACTTGACGCTTAGGGGGAACTTGCAAGACGTCCGGCACGACCCCTTGAGGTGAACCTCCGCCCAGCCGCTTCACCTCGCGCTCCAGCAAATTTACTTGGCGCTCGAGGGTCGCTATTCTAGCGTCCTTCGTGTCCAGGAGTAAGTTGATCGTACTGCTGGAGGGCGAGGGCACCAGCTCCAGTTGAGACTGAAGCGAGCGTAATGTCTCGTTGGCCACGCGCAGCTCCTACACAAGGGGGAAGTATCGGTCACTAGGGACAAGGACCCGACCGGCCGTTTTACCACCAACACCATACACTCAGCAAAAATGGTGCATTTGCCGTTCATACCAACTTTCATACATTTGATTAGTAACCAGACACACATTCAACGTTATTGCGGTGCACGATTGAAGCACAAATAACAAACATACAAACGTGGACAAATTGACAGTTAATTACATACACACGCGGTGGATAACTACCACACTTAATACTACATTGTGATATGCACCTGTTTTTGAGCCATGGCTTGCATCTGCTGGAACATTTGCCGCTCCTCCTCTTTACCTGGAACAGACCCAACACCCCCGGTATTAGTACCTGAACCGATGATTTTCTAACCGCTAAACATCTAGTTATCTCCCGTGAAAAAGTCAAAGGCAGTATAGTCTATGCAACTATCACTGTAACCGTGTAAGACTCTTAGCTCCGAGTAGTGCGGCCCCGCTAGAAGAGGAAAAGAAGTGTGCGGGGGAGTAAGCGTAACACTGAACAAAAACGAAATGAAAAAACACTCACCCATTCCTTTATTTTGAAGCATTTCTAAAAGTTTTTTGATGCTTTCGTCCCGCGCTTGCAACGTCTGCTTTTGCGTTTCGATCCGCAACTCCAATTCCTATATTTTGTAAATACTGTTACTTACCACGCTGGAGTATATGCAAATACAGACCTGTAAATATAACACAACTATAAACGAACGTCAATTTCAAATGTCGAAAAAATATTAAATATTCTCCGTCCAATAAAAGATTTAACAAAATCATCTAGACATAAAATAATTTCAAATTTAACACTTTCTTGTATTTTCAAAGTTTCGCAATAATGTAATCCCGCAGGATTATAAATTTCATTTTGATTAACTTTGTTGCGTACCGAATAATAATTCGTTAATTTTATATTCAGTTATTTATAATATTAATGAACATTCTGTTTCTTCATATCGGTTAACTTCATTTAACGAACTTGAATACATTACGTTAAATTATTTTTTAAGTTAATAAAAAAAAATTCAAATGTTTGCATTATAGATTATCGTTCTTCACGCTCACATATGCTTTAATGAACCTCTGGTTTAAAATCTTAAGCTTTCGCGGTTATGTTTATGATTATAAGCGACTTTCGGCTTAGACCACGTCGTAGTTAAACACCCAGACTTAGGCTTGGTCCTAGTCTCTCCTTGAGAGCCAAAACAAGAAGTAGAACTTGTCCTTTGCCGTGTTGTTGTTCGTGAACTCAAACAAACTGACGTTTCGCAAGAAATTGCAGCTTGCATCTTCAGAGTGGAAAATGTCACTGTCAGTGTCACTGTCAGTGACATTTTGTTGTTTGTCGACAAGCAACTTATTTGTAATACGATCCTATATCTAATTATTACTTTATTTTTCTTAGCGATCTTAAGGAATGATTGAAGCATGCAGACAGCTATTTGCATGTCTTGGATAATTGTAAGTACCTTTTTCCTTCCTATTAACTTGTGTATTTGTCAAACGTAAAATACGTGCGCACGCAGATTTTTGTTTGTACGGATTCAATTTACGCTAAATGCAATTTGCACTAAGCCAGTGACATTTACCATAGGTATATATTTTAAGGAACTTGAAGATTTATTTTCTAACCTATTTAATCTGTTTGCCCAGTCACACTACACACTATTTGCAACCGTTTGATACGGCATTCTTCAAGATTCTTAAAGAGCATTTTTACAATTCGTGCAGGATGATTAAATGCAAACGTAATAGGAAGTTAAATCGGTTGTAATTCGGCATACTTTTAGGAGAGGTTTTGGACAAATTGGTTACACTCAGCAATGCCATATCGACCTTTCGGGCAACAAAAAGTTGGCCTTACAATACGGATAAAATACTCGAATACCCAGCCACTATATAAAGATGTGATACATTTAAAAGACAAATTTCAGAAAGAAGATGGTCTCACAGAAGCATCGATAGAAAATGCTTTGTGAACAACCTAAACCAGGGCCTTCCAAAATGTAGCTGAACTACTTTAAGAGATTTCTCCTGTGTTCCATATAACAACGTAAGCAATGAAAAGGGATCGTGATAACCTAATGGGTAACTTAACTTCATGAAACTACATTACTCGTATTTGCCAGAAGCAGCAGAATCAAAAACAAAAACATTAGTCAGAAAAGCAGAAGAAACAAGAACTAACGGCTTAGACCGCGTCGTAGTAAAACACCCAGACTTAGACTTGATCATAGTCTCTTCTTGAGAGCCAAAACAAGAAGTAGAACTTGGCCTTTGTCGTATTGTCGTTCGTGAGCCCAAACAAACTGACGTTTCGCAAGACATTGCAGCTTGCATCTTCAGAGTGGAAAATGTCACTGTCAGTGACATTTTGTTGTTTGTCGACAAGCAACTTATTTGTAATACGATCCTATATCTAATTATTACTTTATTTTTCTTAGCGATCTTAAGGGATGATTTAAGCATGCAGACAGCTATTTGCATGTCTTGGATAATTATAAGTACCTTTTTCACTTATTGGATGGTTTACTGGCATAGTGGTAAATGTTTTAGTAAAATCCAAATATTGTAAAAGTGAATATTAAAAAAAAAATTGATACAGACGGGTACAAGTAATGAGCTCAAATTTATAAAGATGAACCACGAGAGATTCGCGGGGAAGATGGAAGCCACCATCGCCATTAAAATATTCCAGCAGTCAGAATTTTTGTACGAATTGAAATATGAAAATTAAAAACGTTTAAAGCTATCTTAGATTCACAATCCTTAAAAAATTTTACAATTAAGAAGAAAGAATAAATCGATTACTTGTAAAAGCGATTTAAAAATTTAAGAAAGCATTAAATAAAATCTTTTGCTTCTGGTAAAATATTATTTACCTACGATTAAAAAAGTGCAATGTCACAACATAAGTTCTATCCATATATAACGAAAATTGTCCAAGAATCACAGTCACATATAGCTTTCTCTTTTTATATAATACTGTTCAGATAGGTTTGTTTCACTTTGTCATATTACTAATAAATATAGTAGCAATATAAAAGCCAGTTGTCGACTATGATTTTTCCTTTCTTCTGCGAATTTTAAATAAGAAGTCGAGAAAAGAGTCGTTTTTTTGACCACTGAATTTTATAATACGAATAATTGGTTCAAAAAGAATTCTTTTTTCAATCACTTCATTTTAAATGTTTTCAAAATATGTTTTCTCTTGCAGACATGCCTTCTACCACAAAACCACGTCCATCAGGCATTAAAGATAATAGTAGAAAAAATTAATGAAAATGAAATGCAATAAACAAATAAGACGTTTCTTTCAGTACTCTGAAGATGCCCTGCCAAAAACTATTAACGAGATTCAACAGGGTGATCTCAGCATCAATAAAGCAATCCAGGAATATAACGTTCCTAAAACAACAATTATTGACCGTAGTTGAATGTAGTTGAAAACAAACTTAAAAGTTAGATCTTTACTATTGCCAAATGTGGTTTTTCTTTCAAAAATCAGATCTTTTTGACACGGTGGAAAAAACTCATATTTTCAAGAATGGAAAACCTGGACAGAAGTGGTATCAAAATTTTCTAAAGCGTCATCCTGAAATAAGTCTAAAAGAAGCGGAAAACATTAATAAAGCTCGTGCAGTTATCACAAAGGAATATATTAGATCATGGTTTCGGGAGATGAATGATCTAGAAAAACCAGTTAATAGATATTATGTATCTTTTTAATAGGGACGAATCAGGTTTTTTGGTGAATCCAAAATCAAGAAAAGTGTTGGCACCAAAAGACTGGAAAAACTATAAAATTAGGTCAAAAAAAGGATAATATAACAGTATTGATAACAATTTCAGCTGATGGCAAGGTAGCTCTCCCATTAGTAGTATTCCCGTATGTCCGACCACCTCGAACTTTGGTGGAAAATATGCCTGGGTTTTAGGTAAATTGGACAGTAGATGGATGAAAGGTCACGTGTCTTTGAATATATAGTCAATGATTTTAACAACTGGTTGGAAAAAACCCAAATTCAAAAACCAATAATTTTGTTTTTAGATGCTCACAGATTACACATGACTATGCCATTAAGTGAATATTGCCAACAAAATGGAATTATTCTCTACGCTTTACCCACCCCCCTCCCCCCAATTCTACTCATATCATGCAACCTGCAGACATCAATGTTTTTAAACCTCTTAAGACAGTAAGAAAATGGCAAAAACTTCCAGAAAACGTGAACACCACTATGAATAAACTCAATTTTTGCAAAGTATTCCATTCAACTTTAGAGGAATATGAAATGACTTCAGCCATTGTTAACAGTTTAAAAAAATGCGAACTTTATCCGTTAAACCCAGACAACGTGGATTACTCCAAATGTGCCCAAAATTTCATTGAAAATCAAAGTAAAAATAACGACCAAAAAAACACAAGAAATTATCACAGATTTAGAACCAACAAAAGAGACCTCGTTAACATTTGAATTAACGATCATCCAACGTAAACGAGAACGTTCGAGTCGAACAATTCTTAGATAATAATATGAGTAAAAAGCATGATGCACAGTAATTGTCCATTCAATTTCAAAAAAGGAACAGGGAAGAAGAAAAATATGGCAATATCCCAGAAAAACTTTCAACCCTAAGAAACATTGTCGACTGACAGCGAACACATTCAAAAATCACATAATTTATTTGAACGCCATCACCGGGAACCCATTAAAAAAGTAAATAGTAGACGAAAAGAAAAGTTACCCAGGGCGAATGGAGATCCAATTATACAAAAAGAAAGAATAGGACAAGAATACAGAAGAATAAAGAAAGAAAACAGATTGAAAATAAAAAAAGACAAAGAGGTGGAAAAGCTAAAGAAAACAGGTCAAACAAAATCCAAAAAAATATTAGAAAAAGAAGTTAAGAAAACCAAGATTCATCTCCATCAACAAGCAGTAGCAAATTGAAATGCTGCGCTTGCAACGAAGACCTTATTAGTGATGTTGAGGAGGATGATGAAAATAATATAGGATGCGATGACTGCCCGAGGTGGTACCACATAAAGTGCACCAAATTCTATGGTCACTTATGAAGAAGCCTCAACCAAAGATTATATTTGCTTTATATGTTCCTAAAAGAAATATTCTGATAATTAATATTTTTAATTAAGGCAAAAACCAAATTAATATTACTAGTTTATTTTTGTTTTAGCGAAAGTATTTTATGGTAATAAACTGTTTTTCGTCTATACCAGCGGCGGGCAAATACTTTTAAGCGCGGGCCAAAATGAAATTTTCAAAATATCTCACGGGCCGGAGGACTATACCGCGTACGTACACAATCACATAAAAGAGATTAAAAAATTGCTTGCGGGATATTTCAACGGGCTGGATAAAGTAAGCAAAGGGGCCAGATATGGCCAGCGGGCCGGCTTTTGCCCACCTCTGGTCTATACAAACTGCTGCTGGTCGAAAATTGAACAATTTCTCGACTACACAAAACAACGAGTGATCAAGATGAAGTTAGTGGTCGAAAAATAGTACAAAATCATTTTTTTGGTTGTTTCTTTATTATGAAATTCTTAGGCAATGTAAATCAAATATGAATGGTTTTTTTTATGAAAATAAGATATACATATATATATAGGTCCATTTGGCAAAATTATAACTGAAATGACCTATTTTTGTGCAATTGGCTCAGTTTTGAATTTAAAGAATCTACTAAATGGTCGAAAACCGGCGCATTGGCCCTATTTATAGTGGACTGTTTTAAAAAAATCACGTATATATTATAAACTTTTTGATTTTTTGTTCCAAGACGAGAAACCCGTCCTCCCGCGGCGGTGTTTTCAAAAATGATGTTTTCGACGACGGGCTTTGTTGTTGCCGTTTTATATAAAAATGACAATAAACATTATTTTTGAGATTTCGCGGTCATGATTTTTAAACAAATAAATATTTTCGGGTTTTGAACCGCGTTCTATATTTACACTTTTCACGAGATTTATAAAACTTAGAAAGCTTACAAACTTTGAAAAATGTACAATATTTGACGTTTCGACAGTCATGTCGCTGTCTTCTTCGGAAAAAACTGAAACTGGATTCCTTGTATAGTCTAGGCCAGAAGTTTTGGGATTTAGTCAACCTTGTGGTTTCTTCAAGTTTTAGTATTATTATTTAAAAATGTTCCGCAACAACAGATCTTGTGTTATGTTTCTTTGTATGCGCTTTATGTTCTTTTAATCTGGTAGCTATGTTGCGTTCTGTTTGTCTTATGTAAGCCAGCCCACACGAACAAGACATGTGATAGACCCCTGGTTCTTCGAGTGGTGCTGTGGTTTCTTTTGATTTTGAGAAATTTGCGGCTATAATATTGGTTGCAGTGAAGATCACTTTGATATTTTTCCCTCTAAGTATCCTGGCTGTTTTATCCGTGCAACTTTTTATGTAAAGAAGGAAGGAAGTTGCCATGGGGTCCTTCTTCTTTGGTTTTTCTTTACTGTGTTTGTTAATTGTTCGATATATGTCTGCTTTTCTAAAACCGTTTTTTATTAAGGCGTTTGTTAGGTGACTTAGCTCGGTCTTTAACGTGTTCGGTTCACTGATCGCCTTGACCCTGTGTACTAAAGTTTTTAGAACTGAAAACTTTTGGGCTAGATGATGATGTGATTCGGCGTTGAGGTATCTGTCAGTATGTGTCGGTTTTCTATATACTTGATGCCCCAATTTGATGTCCATCTTTCGAGTGACTAGTACGTTCAAGAACGAAATGCTTCTGTTTGTTTCCTTTTCCATGGTGAATTTGATGTTGGAATCTAACTGGTTGATGTGATCCAGAAAGTTGTGTAGTGTTTCTGCTCCATGAGACCAAATGTATCGTCCACATAACGTAGCCAGCATTTTGGTTTGAGATTAGCGGTTTCTAATGCTCTTTCTTCAAAATCCTCTATAAATATATTGGCGATGACTGGAGAAAATGGTGATCCCATGGCTGCTCCTTCAATTTGTTCGTATACAATATTGTTGAATGAGAAGTAAGTGGACTTTAAGCATAGCTCAATTAGTCCATAAAGCTCCTCATCCGAATCCGCTTTTCGTAATTTGGTCTTGATGATCTCCAGTGGTGTTTGTAGTGGGAATTTTGTGAAGACAGATGTACTCCGCCGCAAAATGTTGTGTTAGCATATATCAGTTTTTTAAACAAATTTAAAGCAAACCTTTCAAATGAAGAAAATGTTGAATATCTCAAAAACAATAAATTCAAGTATAAAGTATAAGTATAAAACGTTAAATATTTAAAAATTATATTTTAAATATGTAGATGAGTAACCTTTTCTATAAAACTCTAAAACGACCGAAAAAAATAAATCAGACGATAAATGTAAGTAAACACTTCCTAATAACATAATATTTATGTGTACGTGTACGAGATACATTTGGAGTCTGAAAGTTGCTTATGAACGACAATAAAAACGCTTGAATAAGCACAAGTAAGTCGCATTTACCCACACTGAACTACTTTTGTTCCCATTAAACTTTATTACAATTATCTGTTTGGGTCTCAAACTTTTATTGGCAAGATTTTGTCGGTATTTTCTTGTGGTACCAATTTGCGTAATCAGTTTTTAGGTCTTCTTGACTTGGACCTTACTTATGGTAGCTACACGCAATCTTATTATCCATTATCCATCATCATGCAGTGGTTTGTTAAATTAAAATCAATATTAGAAATAAAAATAAATAATCGTTAATAAAAAAAAATGTATTGATTTTATATTCCTTAGCAACTGATAAAACGCATGCCCTACCAAAACACTATCTGACACCTGCCAGAGTTTCGAAAATATTAGTCAGACCATAAAACATATGTTGTTAGATACATCAAGCTGAACTTTTACATCAATAAGTCGTATAGCGCTCAACCCTCGTCAGTTTTAGACGATCATTAATAGATTCTTATAAGTACATAATTGATAATACTGGTAAGTGTAAATGTTACCAAAGTTATTCAGTCAAGCGAAATATTATCAATTGAGCTATATGAAATTTGAAAAAAATTGTTGGTTTACTCTTTTCCCATTTTCATGACTTTTTGATAATAAAAAACAATTTTCTAATTAACTGGTGTATAATAAGCAATTATTATTTTCTTATGTTTGTGCATTGATCTTGAATATTTTAGCTCTATTAGTTTTTAGCTTGATTGTAATTTTGTCTGTTTACTAATTCGCGGAAATCCCACTATATTTTAATAAATATTACTCAAATCAGTGTATCGTTGACTATCATATGTACGGTATAATGTCTGACTGTCATCTAAAATAGTCGACAGTACCATAGAATAAATACTAGGCGAGGCAAAAAGAAAGGCGCCAAATTGAATTTATTTAAAAATAGTAGGTAAAACCTGTAGGAACTTGTTA
Organism: Aquatica leii; assembly: GCA_035610365.1. NCBI lineage: Eukaryota > Metazoa > Arthropoda > Insecta > Coleoptera > Lampyridae > Aquatica > Aquatica leii. The sequence continues at coordinate 1,899,713 of CM069432.1, forward strand.
GAGTGTATCTCCTACTGCTGATGAGCTCCAAAAGGGCGAAACGGCCGTCTAGTAGTTCACTCTAGTGGCGTTTGCACAATTGCATTAACATTTCTTACCCCCAATGTCTTTTTACGTTGTGGTTTTATCCCGCAGAATTATTCAAAGCATATTTTGAATTTCGCGGGTGTTAAACTAATTTCAACGTATTACCGCCGTTTATAGCTATTTACAGTAAACTTTAGACACATAATAGAATCGCACTATAAAATGGCTCTGCCATCAAACACTTTTGAATGGTACAACATAATATTTAATTATTTATTTGTTTACTCCTAAATACACTGCTACCAATGTCACAGTATACAACTATCGAAATATAACGTGGAAACCGAAACAATGTATTTTATAATATGCCATTAAAATGTTATGAATTAATAAATGTATAACATGGTGGCAGCTACAATATTACGTGGTTATATTTATTTGAAGTGGTTATAATAACATTCTGTGAGTAAAATAACGATTAAGGTGAGGTAGAACAGTAGTGTTTAAAAATATGGCAAGCGTACATCCTCCAATGAATTTTGTAGCGGGCGACAACCCAGCAATGGCCTGGTCACAATGGCAACAACAAATATTTCTGTAGCGAGTGGCTACTGATTTATACAATACTCTCATCGCCAAGCAAAATACATATCCTGGACGAGAAAGGTTTAGATGTGTATAATACGTTTACGTTTCAGGAAAGTGGTGACGTTTTAACTGTTGACATAATTGTAGCAAACTTAAGAGAATATTACGAGACAAGGTTTGAATTCATTAGCTGTAATCAGTCAGAAAATCAAACAATCGATGAGTATATGACCACCTTGAAGGAAAAGGCGGCTGATTGTGGGTTTGGAACCCTTAAAGATTCACTAATACGAGACAGAATTCTTGGTGGTATAAAAAGTGACAAAGTTAGAGAAAATTGTTAAAAGAAAAAGCACTTACGTTAGATAAATGTATCGATATTTGTAGGGCCGATGAAGAATCTCAAAAGCAATTACGTGCCATGTCTGCAGGTAACCCTAGTACGAGTTCAACAGTGGACCGAGTGAAGCAAGGAAAATACTGCAGGAAAGATGCACCGCAACAGTTGCAATAAATTAAAAAATTGTCATAGATGTGGTTTCCAAGATGATTTTGGAAAATGCCCAGCGTGGGGTAAAATATGTTCAAAATGTAAGAAGCAAAACCATTTCCATAAGTGTTGCTAAGCAAAGAAGATAGCAGAGATTGCGTCAGAAGAATTAGAAAAATTAAACGACAACAAAAACTACTTAGAGAGTGCAGCTGTAAAAGAAGTTTCATGTGTATATAACATACACCTCTCTAAGAAAAACTCCTGGGAAGAAGAGGTAACTATAAATAGTCTACCTATTAATTTTAAACAGGATACGGCCAGTGAGGTAAATATCATACCCTTAATATTCTATAATAATATTTAAAACAAACCTAAGATTGCAAAAACAAACAACTCATTATTAACATATAATAATAACAAAATAACATAAAATCTTAAGCTTTCGCGGTTGTTATGTTTATGATTATAAGCGATTTTCGACTTATACCGCGTCGTAGTTAAACACTCAGACTTAGGCTTGGTCCTAATCTCTTCTTGAGAGCCAAAACAAGAAGTAGAACTTGGTCTTTAGCGTATTGTCGTTCGTGAACCCAAACAAACTGACGCTTCGCAAGACATTGTAGTTTGCATCTTCAGAGTGGTAAATGTCACTGAAGGAAAAAGTGTGACGATATTTATACCAATAGCGATTAGCGTGATTAACGAACCTTATCTTTTCGTTACCGAGTGACTGACTTCGTTATTACTCGGAGTAAATGTATGTGTTCTTTCCAAGAAGGTTGATATTTATCTAAGAGGATATAATACTGGTAGCCAAAATTTGCTGAGTCTTAAATCGTCTTCTCGGTTCATATTACACGATTGTTTTTCTATTTCTACAGGTTCGCGGATTAGTCTGGGAAAGTAGAAAGGAGTTGTAGTCAACACTTAAGTTTGGTCAAAGTTCAGCGTGTGTCCTTAGTTCCACACGTGTTCAGCCACTGCTGATTTAATAACTCTGCGGTGTTTGCAATCAGCTATATGTTCTTTTACTCTAACTTCAATAGAGCGTCTCGTCTGTCCTATACAACTTGATCTACAGGAACAAGGAATTTCGTAAACTCCGGCATGTTTTAGAGCCCCTTGCTTGTCTTTAGCAGATGTAAACCAGGTGTTCAGGGTATCCTTAGTCGTAAAGACAGTTTTAATATTATGTTTCTTTAGCACCCTGCCTATTTTGTCTGTCAAACCCATACAATATGGTAAATAAGTGGTGCTAGTAAGAGGTGCTAAGTCTTCTTTGACTTTTCGATTTATTGCTCTTTTCTATGCGTTTTGGATCTCTTTGAACCTGTATCCATGTTGTTGTAGGGACTCCAACAGTGTTTACTTTTCTTTTAGTAGATTTTCATTATCTGACACACGTATAGCTCTTTTAGCTAAAGTATGCAAAACAGTATTCTGCTGTACTGGATGGTGGTGAGATTTCGCGTTTAAGTATCTATTAGTGTGCGTTTTCTTTCTATAAACGGAATGCCCCAATTTTCCGTTATTTTTCTTTATTAACAGTACATCAAGAAAGTCTAGACTGCGGTTATGTTCTAACTCCATAATAAATTTCGTGCTATTACATATGTGCAGAGTTTAAATGTTGAAAGAACTGATTTAGTTTATCTTTGCCGTGAGGCCATACAGCAAACGTATCATCAACATATTTTTGGTTTTAACTCAAGATTTTTCATAATTTCAGTTTCAAAATATTGGTTACAACTGGAGAGAGCGGTGAATCTATGGCCGCTCCTTCTACTTGTTTAAACAAGTTGTCGTTAAAACTGAAATAAGTGTTTTTAAGGCAGAGTTCGATAAGTAGAACTTCTTCTTCAGTAATTCTCTCCTTGAGCAAAAATAACACTTTCTCGACCGGGACTTTAGTAAAAAGAGATACCACGTCAAAGCTGACTAGGATATCTTCTTTCGTTATACGCAAGTTCTTAATTTTTTCTACAAAATCTGTACAATCTTTAATGTGAGTTCTTTGTGTATCTTGGGAAGACCGTAGATTCGTGGCATAACTGGATTTTTGACAATCAAAGTTTGTTTCTTGTTTATATCTATAGTAGTGGAGTTTTTGATGGCGGAGTTCACCTTAGTGCATAAGGAGTTTAAAGGGTTTCTCTGTAGACGTATGTAGCAATCTTCCGAGAGTAAGTTTGTCATTTAGTAGCGTTTCTTTTATCTGCTCTCAATACTAGAACGTCTTTATTCTCACGTAACCGCTTAGCTGCTTCTCTCTCCTCATGTCTGTTATTATTAGAGCGTGGCAGTTTTGCTTTTCTTACAATGTTGCAAACATCTTCTCAAATAGTTTCAGAGATCTCCTTAGGTAGAGTGCGTATTGCAGCTTCTACTCCACATACTATATCTTCCATGGGAGTTTTCTTAGGCGTAACGGCGTTCTTGTGGCCTGTGCATCCAAAACCATGTCTATTAGGTTGACAATTACTTTATGGTCGTCTAATGTTTTCTTAGGCTGTGAAGAATGTAATCGCTCAAATTTCTTAGTTTGCTTCATTTTTTATTTTTCGTAAATCTTGTTTGCTTGTATCGTAGTGATAGCACCTATTTTTACCCATATCGAGTGTTCTAATTTGTTTGACAAAGTTAAATGTAGCTTGTATAACTATTTGCTGACATAATCCAGTACTTTGTGTTTATTGTGAATTTCCGAACGTAACAGTTCGAAGCCAGCTTTGCGAAAAATTCGCTCAGTATGAGAATTTAGAAAATAATGTTTAATTCTCATACACGATGGCAATACGTTGTGGTCTCGCCAAAGTTTTAAAAATGCTAGTTCTGTAAGTAGCTTTTCTTTCTTTTGGCGCAAACGATCTAAAGACCTAGTTTGTAAAAACACCTCTTCGCCGTAGAGGCTTAACAACCGCGAAAGCTTTTATAGATTTTATATTATAACAATAATCATAATAGAGTGATTCTCAAGTTTAAAGAAAATGCAAGGTTCATAACCTAAGTTTAACAAAACATTACTAATTTTGTTATTCCACACCCTTGAAGATTGTTTTAAAACGTAAATTGCTTTTTTAAGTAAACAAACTTTATTTTTATTTGTTTCATTAATAAAATATTCTCGCTGATTCATATAAATTGTTTCAGATATTTCTCCGTTAAGAAAGCTGAATCAAAATCTATGTGATCAATCTCTAAATCAAATTTTACAGACAACGCAAACATTATTCTTATTGTACAATTACGTACCACTGGTGAAAAAGTTTCGTTGTAGTCAACTCCGTACTCTTGAGTAAAGCCCTTGGTGATTAGTCGAGCTTTGTAACGTTTCCTGCTATTTGAACCATTCTTAAGACAAAATACACATCTAATGATTTTCTTATTGGGTGGACAGTCGGACAAAATCCAAACCTCATTTTTCATCAAAGAATCGTACTTTCTTTTCATAGCTTCTTACCAATGCACTTTATCACCTCTCGATAGAGCTTCTTGCACCGTCTTTGGATCGCTGTCATTCGGACTTTCATCTAGGCTAATAATACGTAATCCAGTGACTTTTTCTTTTTTGATACTCTTCCAGATCTTGTAACAGTTGCTTCTGTTTCTATTTGTTTTTCTTATTTTTCTTTTGAAACATTTTCTTTTTTAATTTGTTTATTTAAGTTTTCTGGCATTTCTTCAATTTCCTTTTTTTCAATTGGGTCATCTTTTTCAAATGTTAACTTAATTTGCTTTTCATTTTTGTCTTTGTTTTTTTTTTCTAAATTCTGGTTGACCGTTTCTTCTTTGTTTAGATCTACATAGACTACATTTACTTTTCTCTTCATTGTTTTTACAATGATTTATTTCTTGAAATGGTTGATTTATAAATTCGTTAAAAGTAACTGTTCGACTAATAATTACTTTATCTGTTTTTAGATCTAAAATTCTATATCCTTTGCTTGTTTCACTGTAACCGATCATTATTCCTTTTGTTGCTCTGTTTCTAATTGTGTTCGTTTTTCTGGATTAACATGGATAAATGCTTGACTTCCGAACGTAATCAAATGTGATAAATTAGGTTTCTTACCATGCCACATTTCATACGGTGTTTTATCTTTGCACTTTGTTGGCAATCGATTTGACAAGTAATTTGCATTAATTATTGCTTCACCCCAAAATTTGTATTGCAAATTTGCATCCAGCAGCATACATCGAGCAGACTCCACAAACGTTCTGAAATCCCATTTTGTTGAGGTCAGTAGGGTACACTTGATTGAAATTTAATTCCAAATTTCTTCAGTAATTTTTTCCGGTGTATTCCCCACCATTATCGCTTCTAAAAACTTTCGGGTATCGATTAAACTGATTTTTCATTTCAGTCAAAAATTCTTGTAATTTCTCGTAAACCTCATTTTGTATTTAATAAATAAATTGTCGAATACCTTGAAAAATCATCAGTAAACGTCGCTAAGTATTTTTTCTTCCTTACTGTTGGTGTTTTCATAGGACCACAAACATCACTACGCATTATGTCGAGAACTTGTGTGACATTTAACACTACTTTAACACTTCCTTTCACACATGAGATACATTAATTTATAACGTTGCATTCGTCAATTTTAATTCCATCTGCAAGATTTTTTGTAATCAATGTTTTTATTATTTCTGGATTTTTATGTCCTAAACGCATATGACAAAGATGCATACAATTTGCAACTTTTTTACATGACATTTTTACTAAATTACATTTTTCACCTTCAGTTCTGTATAAACCATCTGTGTACTTTTTTACATAACAGTAATTTTTATCAAAATTTACCGTATAACCAGCAGCAATAACTTTTGATACTGACAATAAGTTGTTCTGCAACTATGGAACATATAAAACATCAACTAACCTTAATTTTCTTTCTCTTTTATTTATCTTGTCTTTCAACAATATACATCTTCTTCCTTCAATTTTTATGTATTGTCTACCATTATTCTGCCAAAACATTTTTTTTTTCAATTTTTTTAAAACTTGTCACATCATTACACATATGACTGGTGGCCCCCGAGTCAACAAACCATTTTTCTTTACTGCTATTTTATTGTTCAACAATAAAACGAAACTCCTCTTCGTTCTCTTCCTTTGAAATTTTTGCTTTATGAGTTTCTATGTTTTTTTTTCTTTATTCCTTTCCATATCTTTTTTCATAAAATAGCAATCTCTCTTTAAATGACTTCTTCTGTGACAATAGTAATAACCACGTAAGTCTTTATTTATATTTTTCTTAAATTTATCCACTTTCATCGTTTCCTTCTGAATCATAATTTTTTCTAGTATACTCATCAATCAGCTTTCCTTTTACGTACTCTAATGTAAGCTCATCATCAGGACGCGCATCTAATGCAGTCACCAAAGTTGAATACACATCTGGTAAACCTCCGAGTAAAAGAGCAGCTACATGAAAGTCAGCTATGATTTCGCCTATTCCTCTTAATTTTTCTACCAATTCAAGCACGGTTCTTATGTACCTTGGCATTGTTTTACCTTCCAGTCTTGACTGATAAAGTTTTCTTAATAAATAAAGTTTATTTGATAAGTTATTTCTTTCGTGCACTTTCTGAAGTTCGTCCCACATATCTTTTGCCGTTTTGCACTTACATATATGAACTATTTGATTGTCCTCCACACTTAACGAAATTGTAGCTTGTGCTTTCTCGTCTTTTCTTATCCATGCAACATCTGGAGTTTCAAACTTAGTTTCTTCAATTACTGACCAATGACCTTCTTTAATTAAAATTGTTTTAGCTCGAAATTTCCAATTTTGATAATTGTTATTATTCAATCTTGAAAACGTACACTTTGCACTTTCATTTTCCATTGTCCTTTACTTTTTATTTTACTTTACTTTAATGAAAAAATTTATTTTACGCGGCACCACTTTCTTTGTCACTTTACAATATTGCCTTATATTCGTACTATTGCATTACTTGACCAATAACCTGTTGGTTAGTACGTGAAAATGAAACTATATACGCCAATATAAACTGAAGAAAGTTTTTGTTTTCATATATTATTATTATTATTATAACAACACTTAATTCATTTTTTTAATCACTAGGTAAACATGATTTGTTCATAATAAATGGATTAGATATTAAAATACCAACAAAAAGAACATATGGCTGACTGCAAACACAGCAGAGTTACTAAATCAGCAGTGGCAGAACACGTGTGGAACCAAGGACACACGCTGAACTTTAACCAAACTAAAGTGTTGGCTAGAACTCCTTTCTACTTTCCCAGGCTAATCCGCGAAGCTGTGGAAATAGAAAAACATCCATGTAATATGAACTGAGAAGACGATTTAAGACTCAGCAAATCTTGGCTACCAGCATTATATCCTCTAAGACAAAGATCGACCTTCTTGGAAAGAACAGAAACACTTACTCCGAGTAATAACGAAGTCAGTAAAGCGGCAACGAAAAGATAAGGTCCGTTAATTACCCTAATCGCTATTGGTATAAATATCGTCATTTACACTTTTTCCTTCAGTGACATTTACCACTGTGAAGATGCAAGCTGCAATGTCTTGCGAAACGTCAGTTTGTTTGGGTTCACAACCGACACTACGGCAAAGGCCAAGTTCTACTTCTTGTTTTGGCTCTCAAGAAAAGACTAGGACCAAGCCTAACTCTGGGTGTTGTTACATTCCAAAATTAACACAAAGTCACTGCCTGCAATGTAGTAACATAAACGGGGGTTGTGCCACTAGCTCAATGGAGACGGGGTGGGTTTTATTTAAAAGTTTCGTGATCGAAATGGATTGACTTGTCGAAAACACAAAATCGATAAATAATAATGTCGAAATCAAAGGGCGCCAGGAAGGAGTAAAGCTTAATGGACTAATGACCCTTGCCAACCATAAGTCCGCTTCTGTAGTATGCACCCCCAACGGACTTACCTTAGAGGGTGCATTAGCTAAAATCTAAAATAAACTAATAAAGTTACACACGCGGAGGCCGACGGAATTAAAAGCTCTTTACAATTTAATAATTTAACATTTATTTGAACAAAATAAAACAAAATGAATCAAATAATAAAATAAAATAATTGAATTGAAATTGACAAAATTAATCACACAAAACAGTAGCAAAATAATAGAAAAATTACGTGAATGCACGTTTGATCAAAACAAATTTACAGTTAATGGAATAAAATACACAAACAAAATTATAAAATACACAATACAGAATTTTAAAGAAATAAACAGCACAAATTAATCAATCTTAAAACATCTATGATCACGGCCGTGTGTGTCGATATAACTTAAAAACAAAATGAAAAATACTTATAAAACTAACATATAAATATAAAATTTGAATCGATAATTCGGTCCCGTTTAATAAATTTTAAACTTGGAATAAAACAGTACCGTAAAATACGGTCATTAATTAGTTACATTAACGATAACTTCGAAACACTTGTAATTTTTAATTGAAAATTCAAAGCTTTTAACACTTGATCGCGTAAACGTAAATTTCACATATCAATAGATGGTGCAAAATAAATACCTTGATTTACTCGAAGACGGGCTTTTGGTTAGCGTAGGCCAGCAGAACGTCCAGGACCTCGATAGGGTACCAAATCCAGATGAATAAATTTACCAACGGAAGAATTATTATTGATCCGCCTCCAAGGCGAAAGATATGAGATTGCGAAACAAACTCACGCACAAAATTCACTTAACGAAACATGCGATATTAATTAGGAAAACAGTGATCTCCATGAACCGTAATTACGAAAAAGGAAAGTTTTATTTTCCACTAAAGCATCACTGTACCATTTTCACTTACTTCCGCGGTAACTACTATAAAAGGTGAATTACCACCTGCGTTAACTACATTCTGACGTCTGCCAATCAACTAACTCCCGACCTCCTCATTTTCCAAACACACGTCTATATATCAACTTTCGTCGACTGCCCTTTCCACAAAGGCTGCGTTCGAAACCTCAACCACCAAAATACTCTCGCGAAGAAGTGCAATAAAGAGGCAAACAGTACTTATTACGTCATATTTATATAATTAGGACACAGCGTTTCGCTTGTACGTGAAACTGTCAATTTGACAAAATATTATATTACAAGAATTTAAACTGCCTAATAAATTAAGATAACGACTTAATTTTTTCCACGTAATCTAAACGTTTGACATAAAGAAATTCAAGTACGAATGTACTCGAACAAAGAACTCCTAAACCAACTTAAAATAAACAAACGGCGAAAATAGATTTAATTACGATTATATCTCAGAAGGAAAACATAACTCACAACTGGAATTTTTCAACAATCCAAGTGAAACATTCAATAAGCAAAATCGCGAAATCAGATGGTTTACAGCGTAACAAAATACAAAACTTTATCAACAATTTACATTGTAACTCTGAATTAAAAATCGTAAAATAACTTATTAAACTCAATCCAAAAGTACATTAAAACAACTTCAAAATACATTAAATGAAAAAAAACGTCAATCCAAATACTGTGTCCGTTACCAAACATTACTCAATCAACCAATCGATTTTAAACGATGGTTACAGTGTTCAACTACGACACGGTCTAAGCAGAAAGTCGCTTATAATTAAAAAGTAACCAACTTCTGTTTTTTGCAAAAAAGCATTAGTAATTAATATTTTTTTAATCCAAATGATTTTTTTCGCTCCTTTCTACCATCATCTTAAAACGTTAAAATACTGTTTCATCAATACGTGGTCGAAGTTAGACGTGAATTAAACCGTTGGCGATAAAACACCTGTATACAGGCTCTATTCCAACATAATTAAAAAAATTTTAATACAAACTTTTTCGAAAATAGTGGAAACAAGCAGTTAATAAATCAAAAGTGAATAATTAAGTAAAAAAGGGTTTTACAGTGAATAAATATAACAGTTCCAACAAAATAAGACAGTGCATAATCACAACATACGCGAAGGCAACGGATAACTTAAGGTTAGTGACGCAAACACTATAATTTAATAAAATATTTCATTAAAATACGTTACCAATTAAATTAAAAGAACAATAACCGACATCTATAGAAATACGTAATTTAACATCTCATTGTAAATATACAACAGCAGAGTTAGTAAAAATACAAACTACTACAAATTTGTTTATATAAAAACCTAAAACACAACTAATATAGAAATGAATATGGAAAGAATTGAAGAAATGTTCGCATCTATAAACAATAACACGAAGCAAACAAACGAAAAACTGAACAAGTAAATACAAGAATTAAACCAAGTTAAAGAGGAAAACACAAAACTTACAAAAAAAGTGGCCGAGCAAAACGAAAGAATAGAAATGTTGGAAAGAGAAATAAGAGGAAAAAAGGTAATATCAAAGAGGATATAAACGAGTGTGAAGAAGTAACTAGAGAAAAGGTTTGTATAGTAATTGACAAGATAGGAATTAGCCTAGATAAAAAGATGGAGATCGACGAAGCAAAAAGACTAGGAAAACCTACCAAAGGAAAAACACGACCAATAAAGACGAGTACAAAAAAAAGATTTTAGGCAGCGCAAAAAATTTAAAAGGATCAGATATTTGAATAGACGAAGACTACACAAAAAAGGTGCAAGAAGAAAGAAAAAAATTAATACCACTACTAAAAGAAGCTAGAGAAAAAGGACAATCATATTTAATCTACGACAAACTAAAGATTTACAATAAGGCAGGCACATCCTACGAATCACAACAGGAAAACCAAGAAACAAACACATGGAGTCAAAACACAAATTACAAGAGAACAGTAACAGAAAGGTCCCCGGAAGGTCAAAACTTTAAAGAACAAATAAGAAAAATAACACGCACGGCTTGGAAAAAAAGCTAAATACAGAAAATATGAAAACTGGACGGTCCAATGAGACAACGAACAAGGCAACGAATAAGGTAGAGATAAGGAATGGATGGAAAATAGGAACTTGAAACATAAGAGGTTTAGCAGGAAAAATTTACGAATTGGACGAAGAATTTAACAAAGCAAAACTACAAATTTACTAGTATACGCGGGAGTCGAACACAACCAGAGAGCAAGAGAGAAGTAATGAGCAGAAAAGAAAAATTGATTATTGACTACGTAATAATAAATAAACAATATAGAAAAGATATAAAAGACACAAGAGTAAGAAGAGGCGCCGAAATATATACTGATCACTACCTGGTAGTATCAAAAACGAGGATAGCAACGGAAACTAAGGAAAACAAAAAGTGCACAAAAATAACTTCACAAACGAAGATAAAAATAAAAACATACAAACTGCAAGAAGATGAAGTAGCAAATAAATATACTGCAAAAATAGAAAAAGAAATGAGAAACATAAAAATAAATGTAAGAAAGTACAATATAAAAGAACTATGGATAAACATTAAAGAAGCAATACTGAACACAGCTAAAATAACATGTGGAGAGACAAACGATAACAAAAATCTAAAAAAAAACGCATTGGTGGAATACAGAGATAAACGAAGAAGTAAAATTAAAGAAAATAAAATGGGACAAATATCTAAGAAACAAAAACAATGAAAACTATAAGCAATACAAAGCTCAGAGATTATGAGTTAAAGAATCGGTAAAAACCGCAAAACAAAAAGCATGGAAAGAATTCGGCAGAAAGATGGAAAAAGATAGTGCGGGTAAACAAAAACTGTTCTATAAAATATTAAAAACGTTAAGGAAAGGTAAAGAAGATAAATGGCAACACATCAACTCGAAGGAAAGGAAAACGTTAACTCAAAATGAAGATATAATGCGGCGATGGAAAGAATACTTCGAGCAATTATTAAATGTAGAAATAACAGACACACTACATAATGTGGAAAAATATAGTGAACAAGGAGAAGAAGAAGACAATGAACAAGAAAAAGAAGAAGCATTTAGAACAGAAGAAGTAAGAGAAGCTATAAATAAACTCAAAAGAGGCAAAGCGCCGGGACATGAATGTACAAGTGCAGAAATGCTAAAATTGCTAGGAAATAACGGAATAGAAGTACTAACAATATTGATCAATAACATTGCAGAACAAAGCAGGGTTCTTAAAGAGTGGGAAATCGGTATAATATTACCCATACATAAGTCGGGAAATAAAAAAAAATGTAAAAATTATAGAGGGATAACGCTACTGAGTAAAGCATACAAAGTATACGAGAGACTGCTAGACGACAAACTAAAGGCTAAAACAGAAACTCAAATGCAAGAATCACAAAGTGGCTTCAGAAAAGGTAGAGGAATACAAGACCACATATTTACCATAAAACAATTAATAGTAAAATACCACGGAGAAGACATATATACAACGTTTATTGACCTCGAAAAAGCTTTTGATAGTATACCGAGAAGAATCATCTGGGATAGCCTTAAGAAAAGAGGAATTGGGAAAAGATTAAGAAAGAACATAGCCAGCTTGTACAAAAACACGTGGAACCAGATTAGAACAAACAACTTGGAGGCAGAAAAATTTGCGACGAAAGAGGGAGTGAGACAGGGTGGAGTCCTAAGTCCAATACTATTGAACATTGTACTAGATGACGTAATAAAAGAAGTTAAGGATCAGGTTAAGTGGGCTACAGATATATGGAACCACTTTATATAACAGAGTGTGCGTTCGCAGACGACTTGATGATTTGTGCTAAAAACGCGGAAGATCTACAAGACAACTTGCAGCTATGGAACAGTGCACCACAAAAACGCAACCTTAAAATAAACATAGATAAGACTAAGGTAATGATATTAGGAAGGAACAACACAAAAGCGAAAGTACAACTTAACAATAAAGAGATTGAACAAACAGACAGCTTTACATATTTGGGCGTTACAATACAAAATGATGGAAAAAACGAAGGCGAAATAAATAATAGAATTGAAAGTGTCAATAAAGTGTATTATGCACTAAGTGATGTATTTATTAAAAAAAAAGAAGTAAGCAGTAGAACAAAATTAACAGTATACAACACCATTTATAAACCAATATTGACATTCGGTTGTGAAAGCTGGACGCTCACAAAAAAGCAAGAAAGCAAGATACAAGCATGCGAAATGAAATACTTAAGAGGAATCATGGGAGTAACAAAAATAGATAGAGTAAGAAATGAAGAAATACGTACAACACTAAAGGTAGGATCCATAAAGAACACTATAGAAAAACAACAGCTGAGATGGTTCGGACACTTCAACAGAATGGGAAACAATAGACAAACCAAAGTTATCGCGGAAACTAAATCAAGCATGAAAAGACCAAGAGGAAGACCAAAGAGGAGGTGGGACGAGGAAATAGCAGAAATTCTGAAAAAGTACAATAAAAGCTGGCAAGAGGCGAAAACACTGACACAAGACAAAAAAAATGGTCAAAGTTTGTACGCATAGAATAATTAGACAGTAAGGAAAAAGATAAACTAACGTGTGTGAAGTGTATTAATTTGGGTAAAATATATGAATATTAGCAATGGTAAGAGTGGTAGAAAGAAAACATGTAGTGAGGTGCAAATGAAGTAAGACGAATAATAACATATACAGAAAAGTTGTTTATTTAGAATAAGTAAGTTTAATTTTTATACTCTACACCGAAAGGTAAATGGGGTTATGATTATATATATATCAATTTCTCTAAAATAAGGAAAACCAAGTTACCTAGTTTTACATTCATTTTACTAACATGGACTTTTTATAAATTATAGTGAACGAACATCAACAAATGTGTTTTTTAATTTGATGTAATTTTTGTTAATGATTCACGCAATTTAAGTTTAGTTTAGAATTGAATAATCGTCACGACCAGTAAAGGCATCCCAGAAGTTACTGTAAAAGATTAAATGTATAGTTCGAATAAATTTGTAAAAAAATCGTAATTAATATATAAACAAATCTGCGTTACAAAAACAAATTATTTGATAAGAAACCGTAACAGCAATAAATTCAAAAATTATTTCATTTTATATAAATTATTCATCGTTGAAAAGTGTTTATGTTTGTTTAAAGTTACAGCAGCAAAGCAACACTTATCCTTTAAAAGTCGTATCGTAGCACAAATCTCTAGAACGATGAATTATAAAAAAGTTACGATCTCTATGGGATCTATACAAAGTTTCAGAATAATACGAGAAGAAGATTATGCAAATCTGATGATTTTTATTCTTATAATGTTCAATAGTTTTTCGTGTTATAATAAAATTTTCCTAATTTAAAATTTAAATTTCACTAAAGAATAGCGACTAAAACATTACAGTTTTAAATTAAAAAAAAGTTTTTATGTTTTATTAGCGTGAGGTTTAAATGTTTTAGAATTTTGTTTTTACGATCCATATAAAATTAGATATAAAAAAAAATTTTTTTTAATCATCGCAAATAAGTACAGAAATAGTGCTTAGTCAGTAAAATGTGTCAAACTAGAAAACATAGATATATGATAAAATTCTGAATATAAAAGTAAAGCGTTAGAAATGTTACTAAATGAGTTGGACAAATCCTCCAAAACCACAAAATTGTAGTAGTGCACGAGGGAACTAAACGCTCGGACACAACATGTAATGTCAGTATACACGGTATAATACACGTAGACGATGTTCTGTCATTGATTATATATTAACAAACCAACAATTTATGTCTAATCAAATAAATTATGTATGAACACTGAACTCGGCTAATGCAATGTGGAAAGTGATCACAACCAATTGCTATGCAGAATTAGAATAAAATGCAATATTCAGAAATGAGTACTAGCAAACTACATTGCAAATTAAACATCGAAGCTATGTAATATAACATTTCATGATAAACACAAGGTAATTAGCGAAGGATAAACAATTAAAAAGCAACATCCTATTAGCAATTTAGTTAGAAAACACAAAAAAAGTCTATTGAAACGTCTCCAAGTCTCGAGATCATTTAAAGCGACTTCCGAAAGAAACAGAAGTGTTAAGAAGAATTTGTCGGTTGCTACGTGCAACAATTTTAAAATGCACTAGCCTGTATATTGGTTGTATTGAAATTAGATTTCTTTTGACTTCATTTTCTGTCAAGACATTAAACCGGCAACTACCTAAAAAGGCTTGTGATGTTTAAAATTTTAAGTTTCCAACAATATCCACGTTAATGGAAATGAAATTATAATTTTATTACGCATTTATAGTAGCTTATTCATCGCAAAGTAAGCTTTTCCTATCCGTTTTTAGAATTCTTTGGTAATTTCCTTCTTAATTTGATAGCACGTACCGCCACGTTCTGGCTGTATGTTTCGATGCATTATCGATCAACAAATACCTTCATGGAACGAGTATAACTCTGGAAAGCCTACGTTAAAACTAAAAACAAAGACAAGAACTTTTCTTCGAGATTCTACTCATGCGCCAAGCAACTGCGAAACCAACTTTCACTTAATGTGTGCAACAGCATTCGATAATCGTGTTCTTATGTGTGCTTTCTTTTAGTATTAATTAACAATTTTGTAGATTTGTGCTTTCGTGAGTTGACACGATTTGCTACTCAAATTTATTACAGCCTGACTCAACGAGGAAAACGTTTTCTTCGAGCAAGTAGGTACTGGATTGCGGGTTAGTCTTATTTAATTACAGTTGTGTCAGAAAGGTTTCTCACGACATTTTGCTAGTTTTAACTTACGTAATTACAATAATTGTTTCCATTCATTAATTATTTTGTGTGTATTGCATGCTGTGTACAAACGATATTTGTCAAGTAATTTTCTTGGCTATCGACATCGTGTAAACTTATGTATTGTGTTGCCAATACTTCCTGCATTTATAGATGGAGAATTTCTGAGACTCAATAATCTACGTTATTAAATTAAATATCCTATACATACATATCTTTCTTTTTGTTGGTTACACAAACACCAGTGTAACAAGGATTACGAACCTAAAATTCGTTACAAGCTTGGACCTTCTGTCCTGATCGAAACAGGTGTTTAAAAGATCTGGCGCCCTTTAACTCTTATTTATTTGAACCTCCTCTATCTCCGACTGTACGAGTTGGCCGTGCAAGGTTTGTAAGACCTCTTAGCTTGTAACAAACTTTGGCGCCCAAGGTGGGGCTCGATTTTGTGTGTGTGATTGTAATTTCTTCGAGTTTTTATTTCTTTGTCTTTAGTGGATTCGATTTGCTTGAAGTTTTTCTTGGCCTCTTTGGGTATTGTGCAAGACTTGAAGTCGGAGTTACTTCCTTAACTTTTACTTTTTTGATTTTAGTGCTTCGGTTTGACTTTATATTAGTCATTTGCTTACTTTTCTTTTGGTTGTATTTCTGGTCAAACACGTGTCGTTGGACTTTGCTTTAATTTTTGGAGTAACTCCACTACGTCGATTAACCTTTTTTCGCTTACTAGATTACTTATTAGTGATACTACTTGTACTGTTAGTTTTAGTCAGTCATGTATTAGTAAATTTCTGCTTTGGTTTATTGCTTTGCTTAGTTTCTTGTTTTAGGTTTTTTTGTGATTTTAGTATGTTAACTATGTATTCTTCAGATGAAGAACCACCATTTCTTACTTCATCAGACTCTGATTCGGAAATGAACTTGGAATATTACTTTCTCTGGTGAAGATCCGTCTGTACCGCGATGTTCAAAACTGAATTTCTGCCTTTAGATTATGATGACACTATTCGTAACAGAGTGATGATACCTAAGGAATCTATTGGGATGTACGTTACTACTATGCGATATCTTCTTATGCAGTTGTTAGAACCAGTTTCGGAAAAGACGCAGTTTAAAATCATACGCCGCAACTTGACTCTATTTTATTAATCTCATTTCGCACTGGTGGATATTACGTCCTTTTCTCAATTGGTCTCTTTAGGCAAACGTTTGGAATCAAACCTTGACTTTTGTAATTCTTTTAACTTTTAGACATCTGAGGGAAGTGATCGACTTCTAGAACCATCTTTAGTTTATACAAATAAAACCGTTGCTTCCGCACCTTCGACTAATGCTGTTGTTGGTTCTCTTCAAATCGTGTCGTTTCCTTCTTCTGCAACTACTCTTGAGTCTACTATTTGTGTTCACTGTCGTCCTAAAGCTGAGAAACTTTTACAACCTATTTGTTTTTTAGCTTCTCTTTCTCCAAATGTTTCTTTAATTTTTAAGATTATTAGGCCTACTACCAATCCTTGGTACTTAGGTTTGGTTTCTAAAGTTTCTGCTTTTTCTCGTCGTTTCTCTCGTTGGTGTATTGTGAAAGGTCTTCTATATAAACGTGTACGCATTTCTTTGTCTGACCCTTGCCTGTGGCAATTAGTTGTGCCTTCGGACCAACGCAAACAACTAATCCACGATCACGGTGTTATTTTTACTGGCCTCATATGAGACCTAAGGTTTCTGAGTTTATACGTCACTGTTCTTGTTCGAACGCACAGCGAAGCAATCCTATTAGGTTACGTCACGTTTTGCCAGCAACGATGAAGCTTTCCAACACTGGTGTCGCTACAAGGTCTACGCGTCTATATAGGGATCGTGCTGTCTCTTCAGATGTAAAAGCCGCTGCTATTTCTTTTGTATTTCTTTCAGTCGCTTCTAATTATTTTTTGCTGTCTCATTCTTCTAATCGTTCTTTTCTCTTTCATCGGCGTCGCAAACGTCGTAAGTGCTAGTTCACTTTTTGGGCTTACAACTTTCGACCTTTGCTATTATTTTGGTTTTTTTCTTTCGATTTTGGTGGTTCCAATCTTTGGATACGTCGTCGATATTTTGTTGGTTATAGCTGGGATGCTACCCAATTGTTTTCTCCAGTTTTCTGTACTAAATTTCTTTTTTTCTTCAGTTTCTAATCAATTTCTTTGGGTTTTTTTCTTAACCATCTTACTTCGGGACGGCGAACCTTTCTATTTGTATATAGTTACATCCGCTTAGTCGGCCATTTTGAGATGGGTAAGTCACTAGTAGGACTCTCACTTTAGTCTTATCTTTCTCCTGCTGTTTCTTTTCTTCCTTTCTCGTATTTCTTACTTTTCATTTTGTTTTTCTACTTCTTTTTGAGTAATTTCTCACCTAAATGCCACATTTTCTTTCTCCTTCCTTGTTCCTCCTAAAGGTTCGCCTTTTGGGCGGTTGCTTGGGTTGTAGGAATTGGGGTCACTATCTCCATCTCTTTATAGAGTGAGAGTTGCACACGAGATAACATCTAGTCTTTTCTTTTATCTGTCTTTTGAATAGATTTAGGATACTTTTCTCTTTTATCTCTTACTTCTGAATTCATCTCTCTTTTGAATTGGGTTGGTAGCTTTGATACTTTCTTCTCTCTGAGCTAAGCCTTGCATTTTTCTTAGATTCACTGCAACCATATCCTTTTCTCTATATTTTTTTTGTTAATTCTTTCTTTTGCTACATTGGGCTCAGTGAGTTATTTGTTTTGCTGTGTAAGTCTGAAACTTGAGACAGACAACAACTCCGTTTCCTGTACTGTAGATTCTACTCATGCGTCAAGCAACTGCGAAACCAACTTTTACTTAATGTGTGCAACAGCATTTGATAATCGGGTTCTTATGTGTGCTTTCTTTTAGTATTAATTAACAATTTTGTAGATTTGTGCTTTCGTGAGTCATTGTGTTGACACGATTTGCTATTCGAATTTATTCCAGGCTGACTCAACGAGAAAAACGTTTTCTTTGAGCAAGTAGGTACTGGATTGCGGGTAAGTCTTATTTTATTACAGTTGTCTTAGAAAGGTCTCTCACGAAATTTTGCTAGTTTTAACTTACGTAATTACGATAATTGTTTCCATATCATTGAGGTACTTTCATTAATTATTTTGTGTGTATCGCATGCTGTGTACAAACGATATTTGTCATGTAATTTCCTTCGTTGTTATACCTATTTTATGTTTTCTTTATGGTAACATATCTTTCTTTTTGTTGGTTACACAAACACCAGTGTAACAAGGATTACGAATCTGAAATCCGTTACAAGCTTGGACCTTCTGTCCTGATCGAAACAGAAGTTTTACTTATAAAAGATCTGGCTTATTTATTTGAACCTACCCTATCTCCGACTGTGTGAGTTGGCCGTGCAAGGTTCGTAAGACCTATAAGCTTGTAACAAAACAAATAAGTTACAAAATGTTTAACGCGTATACCATTATAAATAAATAGTATAAATAAAGTGATTCTTATCCACGGACAGTGTTTATAAATTTTCAGTGTTATTTTTCTTAAATATCGTTAGTTATACATTTTGTTAGAACTAGCTGTACTGTGCTTTAGTTTATTAAAAATTAGTTAGGTTTATAATAATCAATAATCAAATAAATTTTTGCAAATAAATTAAGTTTTAAAAATCGTTACAGTACAAAATACGGTAGAGTTTGACTAAAGTAAAAGAAACACGGAAACACGGCATTTTAGATACAAAACATTTTTTAAAATCGTATACTTACGCATCAAAAAGTTAGTATTACGGTAGTTACTTTAAAAAAAAGGATGTAATAAAAGTGTTATGTTAAAAGTATTCTGATATAGATTGCGTACTGTATGTCGACCAGTTAACAGTCATTGTGCGATATGTTGTTTCTGGGAAGCCCGTAGAAAGGTTTTTAACTTTCCTGCAGACGGGCTCTGACAAAGCTGAAGTACTAGCTACATCTCTTCTGAAATTTCTAGAAAAAGAAGGTATTGATTTTTACAACTGCAGAGGACAGTCATACGACAATGCTAACAATATGTCTGGACGCTACACAGGAATGCAAGCCAAACTTAAGGATAAAAACCCAGTAGCAGTTTTCATTCCCTGTGCAGCTCACTCATTGAATCTTGTTGGACAGGCTGCTGCTTCTTGCTGTGTTGAAGCTCTCAGTTATTTTGGCTTGATACAGAGGTTATACACATTTTTTTCTGCGTCAACACACAGATGGGTAATTTTAACGAAATCTTGAGAAGGGTATAAAAGAATTCTAACTGTGAAGTCATTGTCTGGCACTCGTTGGTCAGCAAGAGTTGATGCAACTGAAGCCCTTGTAGAAGGATACAACCAAATTCAAAATGCCCTCAGAGATATGGAAAGTGACTTAGAGCAAACACCTGAAGCAAGACATGAAGCCCGGCCAAAATCTGGAATTTAATTCTGGTGCGTTTTAACAGCACAAATAAAGCTTTTCAAAGAGTTGAAATTGATCTAAAGAAAGTGGTAGATTTAATTGATTCTCTGGAAAGGTTTCTAGAATCACTTCGTAATAGGTACCAAGAGCTGGAATTAGATGCCAGGAGCTTTTGTGGAAACACAGTTTACAAAGCCGCTACAAGCAGACCAAGGAAGATAAACAAACGTTATGATGCAATGCTAACATCAGCATCAGAAGTTACCCTGTTTCCTCGAAAAAAAATCAGATGTGGAACTTTCAATATCATTTTAAATCAGCTGTCTGTGACCTTACAAGAACGTTGAGTAGCATACTAATCAGTATATGACAAATTCAAAGTAATCATTAACTTATGCAGTCTCTCAGATGCAGAGTTACGAAGTGAAGCTGAAAAATTTACAACTGCTTTCCCTCGTGATTTCAGTTAGGTGTTCATAGAAGAAATAGTTCAGTTTGCAACCTTTGCCAAACTTAGGTCGTGTCTTACGCCGTCTCAACCGGCAGTATTACTCCATGATGAAGGACTTGCTGATACCTTTCCTGGTGTTAATGTAGTTCTTAGAATATATTTGAGCATGATTGTCACTAACTGTTCAGGAGAGAGATCGTTCAGCAAACTGGCGTTAATAAAGAATTATTTGAGAACTCTCTTGAGGCTCTTTGCCTACTGGATGTAAAAAGCAGTGTTCTAAAGATGAAGCAATTTAAAGAGTTTCTTAAAGATTTCTCTGATGCCAAGTGTAGAAAAAAAGATTTTTGGTAAATTGTAGATATTGAAGAATGCTAGATTAGATTTTATTTGACAAAATTTATTGTGTTTACTGTTTAGCTTAGTATACATAATTTTAAATTGCATATAATAAACGGACGTTGATGTTTAAATTTCGTGAATTGCCATATATCTCAATTTTTGTGTTTAAGGGGCCCACCAAACTGGAAAGTGTTCCGGGCCCCCCAAGGTCTAAATCCGGCA
This sequence comes from Aquatica leii, assembly GCA_035610365.1. Lineage (NCBI taxonomy): Eukaryota > Metazoa > Arthropoda > Insecta > Coleoptera > Lampyridae > Aquatica > Aquatica leii. The sequence goes on from CM069432.1 coordinate 1,920,902, forward strand.
CTGTGTCTGGTATGCTCACCTCCTCATCAGCATTCTGGCCAACCCCAAGCAAATCCGAAGAAATATTATTAACCACTTACTGAGTCAATCTAACCACTTTTAAACAATAAAATGATAACAAATGAATACGATGTAAATATCACACAACTATTAAGAAGAAATATTTATTTTATGTTATTTTTTATTTTTGAATTATTATTTTGTAAGTCACTGTAACTATTTTAAAATAACAAACTGAACGTCCCTCCCTCGCTCTGGCCGTACCTTTTTAGGAGGAGGGGGGTAACTTCTAGTGTTTTATACGTAAGTGAATTATAATTTTGTAGTGATGGAAATAAAGATAATTTGAATTTGAATTCGATCTTGTTAGAAATATATATATATTATTGTTAGCCCGTGTGTTTTGAAAAGTTTTTCTTTTAGTGATCGACAGATTTAAACAAGGTTTGTATTGGATGATATTTACCCGTTTTGGCGCCTTTTTAATTTCTTATAGGACTAGCACACCGAGACTTGCAACCCGCCTGCCGAATTATCCTGAGCTAGACGCTTGCATTTAAGTTACGAGAACATTCTCGTAACAATTTCAGTAAAAGAAACTAGTTAAAGCAATTGCAATACGCAATAATTTGTTATGTTATACGATTAGTTTGTACAAACAACAGAAGATGCGTGTTCCTAACAGTGAACCTTTTATATGTAAAGAAATTGCTTTGATTAATTATTATTTTGTCAGTTTATTTAACGAATAAAATTTTGCATACTTTTAGTCGAGAAGGTTTTTGCCAGGATTTCATCAATAATCTCCATGTACAGATTTGTTAGTTGAGAATGTTCAGAGTTCAGCTCATCGCTTTAGTGGTCGTCCTTATCGGCTTAGCAAACGATGTTAATACCCTTGTGCTTTATTCAATTCTGATTATCAAATTTTAGACTGTGTGAGATTTAAAAAATATAATTATGTAATTTTTGCTTATTAAGAGAACCTAGAATAATTTGATCTCTTTTTACATTTACACATGTACGCGAAGTTAAACGGTTTGTCATTTGTTGTTTTTTCAGGCAACTGCACGTTTTGCAATTCGTGATTAAGGTAATTTAGATGAATCCTTAGAAATGTATCCACTATTTTAATTTGATTTTAAGCTCTTATTTTTGTTTTAATTTTTAACAACTTTAAACAAAACAATTGGTATAATGTAAAACACAAATTTAAAAATGTTAGATAAAACAAAATTAGAAGAAAATCCAAAACGTATCGTGACCTGTTTTTGTTTCACGAAAAGTTCACTAACTAATACAAAAGAATATTTATTTATGCGTTTTAAACATAATGTTGTTACAGTTCTTTTCTTATTTCTTAGTGTGTTTTAAAATGATACAATGTCTTAATTAAAGTACTTGACACAATTAATTATGTTTTTCCTGGCAGACCAGTAGACTTTATTATAATTTAATGAACTGCTTCCGGTTTTTAGCAAAAAAATATTTAAATTAAATCTGTGATTCAACCTAGTATAGGCTATTACTTATGTTTCTCGCTTCTTTTTGTTACTGTAATTCTTATAAATGGTATTAGTCATTTTTTCCAGGATTCTCGTAAAACGAATTTTAATGAATAAACAAACTATTTACAGTTACCTAATTATAATAGTTATTGCCCCAATTACAACTAATCTAATTGAGATTGTCAAAATACAGCCTAAGAATCTAGTAATAGTTAGACTTGTTATAAAAATTCAATTATTGGAAAAAAATCTCAACTTTAGTGCATAATATAATTTATTAACATGTTTAAATTTATTAACTCAAAGAACAATGGACACATGTAAATGCAAAATTTTTTATTTAAAATTTGTTGTTTCGATTGAAATAAAAATGATTTAACAGAGTTATGAGAAGAAATAATACGTTTTAGCTTTTGTAGATATCTGAAAAATGATATAGTATATATAAAAGTAATAAATATAACATATAAGTATGTTAAAAATTGCAAGAGAATCCAGTGAGTGCTGACAGTAATAACGGAAATTTGCATGATAATGCACTATGCATATAGTTATTCTACAAAATTCGGAGAAACTTTGCACTACATGGCGGTCGCGGTTAAAGAAACTATTTGTGACACAGATTAGGCTAAAAGTCGCCAGAATATATGAAAGCAGACATGGAACGCAAGTTTTGCTAACCTTAGGTAAATAAATATGCGTCCATTTTTCAAGTTGAAGTTGCTGCTATTGACTGGTGTGCCAGGAACATTATCGACTCGAAATCATACACAAATGGTCCGACATCGATCATGTCCGACAGTCAAGAAGCACTACTGGCGCTAAGGTCGTCAGTAGTAAAGTCCAAACTAAATATGGCATGCATAAACAATCTGGAAACATTGGCAACTTATCAAGTGTAGCTAGTGTAGATATCAAGATACCAGGGTGTAAAAAATCCTAATGGCAAACGCACTAACTAAAAAGGGGTTCAACGGGGACTTATATCGGACCTAAATCCGCCACAATACCGGAAAAAAATCCGCACCAACTATCATCAGAACATAAACTATGGAAGAACTCTCCAGTGATGAGGCGCAAAACATCTCCAAAATTAATTTTTTCATACAGAAAAAGCCCTCAAGCTTATACATCACAATCGTTATGTTTATAACGGCTACCAAAACGCCGCCGTTATATCATAATCGTTATGGTTCAAAATAACGAAAGTGGATAACGAGAGTCGATATGAGTGGAACCGTTATAAGTTATACAGGATACCGATTTTACAAAAATAACAATTCGGCTAGATAACGACATTGCTATTCATAAGAAGAGTGATATAGGATCAGGCTAATTGTCTGAGAACATAATTCAACCCATGTGAACTCTGGGGGCGACGGTCCGATAGTGTGAAAACTCTATAACACGCAGCAGAAGTAAACGCATGTGTCCGAAAAAGAAACATTCTCATCACTGAAGCGGAGATTAACCTACTAGCAAAAATTCACCATAGTTTGCAGGTGTCTTTCTAGTACGTTGATTTGTTCTCCCGCTGCCGGAATAAATCTAAGAAAATTAAGCAAATCATCTTAATACAAAAATTGTGGCGGTTTCGATGCAGGATGGTTTACAAGAAAAACAACTCTAGATATTACGACACTGACAAAGGTACCCTTGCCCGCAAGAAAAAACGCGGTGGACACCAAAATCAACTAGACCGAAACACGCATGTTCGACTGAACCGATAATTTATGTTCAAATTTTAAAATGCGTAAACGAAGTAGTAATTTAATAAAGCTGATTTATAAAGTTTTATAATAAAAACTAGAATTTATACAAATACGTGGTCGAAGTAAGACGTGAATTAAAGCGTTGGCGATAAAACACCTGTATACAGGCTTTATTCCAACATAATTTGAAAATTTTAATACGAAGTTTTTCGAAATTAGTGGAAAGAAACAATTAATAAATGAAAAGTGAATAATTAAGTAAATAAAAAGTTTTATAGTGAATAAATATAACAGTTCCAACAAAATAAGACAGTGCGTAATCACAACATACGCGAAGGCAAGGACGCTCGATAACGGATAACTTAAGGTTAGTGACACAAACACTATAATTTAATAAAATATTTCGTTAAAATACGTTATCAATTAAATTAAAAGAACAATAACCTACATCTATATAAATACGTAATTTAACATCTCATTGTAAATATACAACAGCAGAGTTAGTAAAAATACAAACTACTAAAAATTTGTTTATCTAAAAACCTAAAACACAACTAATATAGAAATGGATATGGAAAGAATTGAAGAAATGTTCACATCTATAAACAATAACACGAAGCAAACAAACGAAAAACTGGCCAAGTTAATACAAGAATTAAACCAAGTTAAAGAGAAAAACACAAAACTTACAAAAAAAGTGGCCGAGCAAAACGAAAGAATAGAAATGTTGGAAAGAGAAATAAGAGGAAAAAATCTCATAATAAAAGGTATCAAAGAGGATATAAACGAGTGTAAAGAAGTAACTAGAGAAAAAGTTTGTATAGTAATTGAGAAGATAGGAATTAGCCTAGATAAAAAGATGGAGATCGACGAAGCAAAAAGACTAGGAAAACCTACTGAAGGAAAAACAAGATCAATATTAATTAAATTAATAAAGACGAGTACAAAAAAAAATTAAGCAGCGCAAAAAATTTAAAAGGATCAGATATTTGGATAGACGAAGACTACACAAAAAAGGTGCAAGAAGAAAAAAAAAAAATTAATACTACTACTAAAAGAAGCTAAAGAAAAAGGACAAACAGCATATTTAATTTACGACAAACTAAAGATTTACAATAAGGCAGGCACATCCTACGAATCACAACAAGAAAATCAAGAAACAAACACATGGAGTCAAAACACAAATTACAAGAGAAAAGTAACAGAAAGGTCCCCGGAAGGTCAAAACTTTGAAAAACAAATAAAAAAAATAACGCGTACGGCTTGGAAAAAAAACTAAATACAGAAAATATGGAAACTGGATGGTCCAATGAGACAACGAACAAGGCAACGAATAAGGTAGAGATAAGGAATGGATGGAAAATAGGAACTTGGAACATAAGAGGTTTAGCAGAAAAAATGTACGAATTGGACGAAGAATTTAACAAAGCAAAACTACATATTTTAGGAATAACAGAAACTAAAAAGAAAGGTAAAGGAGAAATAATTCTACCTAGCGGAAATTTACTAGTATACGCGGGAGTCGAACACAACCAGAAAGCAAGAGAGGGAGTGGGATGCATAATTAAAAAGGAAATAAATAAATACATTAAAAAATGGACGGTTATTACAGAAAGAATACTTCAAATAGAAATACAGTTAGAAAACACCAATAGAACCACGTTGATAATTGCATATGAACCAGGAGAAGATGAAAAAGTACAAACAAAAGATCAGTTCTGGTAGCAATTGTCAGAGGCAATAGAAAATATAAGTGGAAGAATAATTATAACAGGTGATATAAACGAAAGGATAGGAAAAAAGGACGACGAATCAGAAGAGACAATAGGGCTATATGGAGAAAAAATAAGAAATAATAACGGAAAAAGATTAATTGACTTCTGCATAATGAACAACTTAATAATAACCAACACCTTTTTCAAGCACAAAGACATCCATAAATATACTAGAGAAGTAGTGAGCAGAAAAGAAAAATCGATTATTGACTACGTAATAATAAATAAACAATATAGAAAAGATATAAAAGACATAAGAGTAAGAAGAGGCGCCGAAATATATACTGATCACTACTTGGTAGTATCAAAAACGTGGATAGCAACGGAAACTAAGGAAAACAAAAAGTGCACAAAAATAACTTCACAAACGAAGATAAAAATAAAAACATACAAACTGCAAGACGATGAAGTAGCAAATAATTATACTGCAAAAGTAGAAAAAGAAATGAGAAGCATGAAAATAAATATAAGAAAGTACAATATAGAAGAACTATGGATAAACATTAAAGAAGCAATACTGAACACAGCTAAAATAACATGTGGAGAGACAAACGATAACAAAAATCTAAAGAAAACGCATTGGTGGAATGCAGAAATAAACGAAGAAGTAAAGTTAAAGAAAATAAAATGGGAAAAATATCTAAGAAACAAAAATAATAAAAACTATAAGCAATACAAAGCTCAGAGATTACGAGTTAAAGAATCGGTAACCGCAAAACAAAAAGCATGGGAAGAATTCGGCGGAAAGATGGAAAAAGATAGTGCGGGTAACCAAAAATTGTTCTGCAAAATATTAAAAACGTCAAGGAAAGGAAAAGAAGATAAATCGCAACACAACTCGAAGGAAGGGAAAACGTTAACTCAAAATGAAGATATAATGCGGCGATGGAAAGAATACTTCGAGCAATTATTAAATGTAGAAATAACAGACACACTACATAATGTGGAAGGAAATAGTGAACAAGGAGAAGAAGAAGACAATGAACAAGAAAAAGAATAAGCATTTAGAACAGAAGAAGTAAGAGAAGCTATAAATAAACTCAAAAGAGGCAAAGCGCCGGGACATGATGGTGCAAGTGCAGAAATGCTAAAATTGCTAGGAAATAACGGAATAGAAGTACTAACAATATTGATCAATAAAATTGCAGAACAAAGCGGGATTCCTAAAGGATGGGAAATCGGTATAATATTAGCCATATATAAGTCGGGAAATAAAAAAGAATGTAAAAATTATAGAGGGATAACGCTACTGAGTAACGCATACAAAGTATACGAGAGACTGTTAGATGACAAACTAAAAGCTAAAACAGAAACTCAAATGGAAGAATCGCAAAGTGGCTTCAGAAAAAGTAGAGGAATACAAGACCACATATTTACCATAAAACAATTAATAGAAAAATACCACGGAAAAGACATATATACAGCGTTTATTAACCTCGAAAAAGCTTTCGATAGCATACCGAGAAGAATCATCTGGGATAGCCTTAAGAAAAAAGAAATTGGGAAAAGAGTAAGAAAGAACATAGCCAGCTTGTACAAAAACACGTGGAACCAGATTAGAACAAACAACTTGGAGTCAGAAAAATTTGCGACGAAAGAGGGAGTGAGACAGAGTGGAGTCCTAAGTCCTACATTATTCAACATTGTACTAGACAACGTAATAAAAGAAGCGAAGGATCAGGCTAAGAAACTACTAGTGGGCTACAGATATATGGAACCAGTTTATATAACAGAGTGTGCGTTCGCAGACGACTTGATGATTTGTGCTAAAAACGCGGAAGATCTAGAAGACAACTTGCAGCTATGGAACAGTGCACTACAAAAATGCAACCTTAAAATAAACATAGATAAGACTAAGGTAATGATATTAGGAAGGAACAACACAAAAGCGAAAGTACAACTTAACAATAAAGAGATTGAACAAACAGACAGCTTTACATATTTGGGCGTTACAATACAAAAGGATGGAAAAAACGAAGTCCAAATAAATAATAGAATTGAAAGTGCCAATAAGGTGTATTATGCACTAAGTAATGTATTTATTAGAAAAAAAGAGAAGTAAGCAATAGAACAAAATTAACAGTATACAACACCATTTATAAACCAATATTGACATTCGGTTGTGAAAGCTGGACGCTCACAAAAAAGCAAGAAAGCAAGATACAAGCATGCGAAATGAAATACTTAAGAGGAATCATGGGAGTAACAAAAATAGATAGAGTAAGAAATGAAGAAATACGTACAACACTAAAGGTAGAATCCATAAAGAACACTATAGAAAGACAACAGCTGAGATGGTTCGGACACTTAAACAGAATGGGAAACAATAGACAAACCAAAGTTATCTGGGAAACTAAATCAAGCATGAAAAGACCAAGAGGAAGACCAAAGAAGAGGTGGGACGAGGAAATAGCAGAAATTCTGAAAATGTACAATAAAAGCTGGCAAGAGGCGAAAACACTGACAGAAAACAAAAAAAAATGGGCAAAGTTTGTACGCATAGAATAATTAGACAGTAAGGAAAAAGATAAACTAACGTGTGTGAAGTGTATTAATTTGGGTAAAATATATGAATATTAGGAATGGTAAGAGTGGTAGAAAGAAAACATGTAGTGAGGTGCAAATGAAGTAAGACGAATAATAACATATACAGAAAAGTTGTTTATTTAGAATAAGTAAGTTTAATTTTTTTTTTCTTAGTTTAGAAAAATTGTTTATTTCGAATAAGTAAGTTTAATTTTTATACTCTACACCGAAAGGTAAATGGGGTTATGATTATATATATATATATCAATTTCTCTAAAATAAGGAAAACCAAGTTAGCTAGTTTTACATTCATTTTACTAACATGGACTTTTTATAAATTATAAAGAACGAACATCAACAAATGTGTTTTTTAATTTGATGTAATTTTTGTTAATGATTCAGGCAATTTAAGTTCAGTTCAGAATTGAATAATCTTCACGACTGGTAAAGACATCCCAGAAGGTACTGTAAAAGATTAAATGTATAGTTCGAATAAATTTGTAAAAAAATCGTAATTAATATATAAACAAATCTGCGTTACAAAAACAAATTATTTGATAAGAAACCGTAACAGCAATAAATTCAAAAATTATTTCATTTTATATAAATTATTCATCGTTGAAAAGTGTTTATGTTTGTTTAAAGTTACAGCAGCAAAGCAACACTTATCCTTTAAAAGTCGTATCGTAGCACAAATCTCTAGAACGATGAATTATAAAAAAAGTTACGATCTCTATGGGATCTATACAAAGTTTCAGAATAATACGAGAAGAAGATTATGCAAATCAGATGATTTTTATTCTTATAATGTTCAATAGTTTTTCGTGTTATAATAAAATTTTCCTAATTTAAAATTTAAATTTTACTAAAGAATAGCGACTAAAACATTACAGTTTTAAATTAAAAAAAAGTTTTTATGTTTTATTAGCGTGAGGTTTAAATGTTTTAGAATTTTGTTTTTACGATCCATATAAAATTAGATATAAAAATTTTTTTTTTAAATCATCGCAAATAAGTACAGAAAAAGTGCTTAGTCAGTAAAATGTGTCGAACTAGAAAACATAGATATATGATAAAATTCTGAATATAAAAGTAAAGCGTTAAAAATGTTACTAAATGAGTTGGACAAATCCTCCAAAACCACAAATTGTAGTAGTGCACGAGGGAACTAAACGCTCGGACACAACATGTAATGTCAGTATACACGGTATAATAAAATAAAATTTTTAAACGACAATGTACTTGCTGTGTTTGATAGACACACAGTCATGGAAACAATAAAAATTTCTAAGCCTGCATCTCCTTGGTTAACGGATAATATTAAGATAATGATTTCTCTTAGAAATAAAGCTTTAACTCGTTTCAAGAAAACTAAAAATCCATCACATTGGCTATATTACAAATCGTTACGTAATTTAACTACATCCGCTATAAAACGCGAAAAAAAAGCTTATCTAGAATTTAATTTAAAAACTAAAAAAAAAAGTGCTAAATCAATATGGAAAGAGTTAAAAAAAAATGATATTTATAAAAAACAACAAAATTCTGAAATACCATCTCATCTTTCAGATTCATTCAGTGACGCGTAAACCTATGAATCTCAATTGGGAAGTTATGGAATCTTACACTCACCATACTTTGATAGACTTTAAAAAAAAGTTAAAATTTAATTCTGTTGATGACAAGAAAGTGTTAAAACTTCTCTCTAGTATTAAATCTAACGCTGTTGGTTCAGATAATATTTCAATCAGAATGTGGGATTTATGCTGTCCTTTTTTAATACCATATTTAACGCATATTATTAACTACTGTTTAACAAATAGTGTTTTTCCTAATGTTTGGAAAATTGCGAATATCATACCACTACCAAAAACGAAAAATCCAAGTAGCTTTAAAGACTTACGCCCGATTAGTATTCTACCATGTTTATCCAAAGTGTTAGAAAAAATTTTGTCAGAGCAAATTTATAAACATCTTATTGACAATAATATTCTTCCTCCGACGCAATCTGGTTTCCGACCAGGTTATAGTTGTACTACTGCACTTTTAAATGTATCTGATTATATTTTAAAAGCTATTGACAATAACCAGCTCTGTATCTTAATTTTAATAGACTACTCTAGCGCATTTGATACCATTAATCATCAATTATTATTATCAATATTACATTACGTTGGTTTTGACAATCAAGCAGTAGAATTGTTAAAAAACTATTTAAGTAATCGCTCTCAGTGTGTAATTCTTAAACAAGAAAAGTCTCATCCGTTACATATAACTACTGGTGTTCCCCAAGGATCAATTTTAGCTCCATTGTTATATATAATATATACTTCGCAATTTGATAAATCGTTAAAATATTGTAGTTCTCATTTTTATGCTGATGATTTCCAACTGTTTTATGCCTTCAATCCAAAGGACATTTTTACTGCAAATAATTGTATAAATAATGATATGTGTAGTCTTATTAAATTCTCTAATGAACATGACTTAACTATTAATGCAAGCAAATGTTCAGTTATGTTATTTGGCATGCCGCTAATAAGGAATTTCAACGTTGATAATATATCAGTGACTATTAATAATGTGAGATTGCCTCTTCTGGATCACGCCAAAAACCTTGGTTTGTGGTTTGATTCAGCACTAAGATTTAAAAAACATGTTTCTGTCATGATACAAAGATCATTTGCTAGTTTAAAATTAATATATAATAACAGATATATTTTGAATAAAAAAATTAAAACACTGCTTTGTGAGCTACTTGTACTGTCTCACTTTAATTATTGTGATACTGTCTACGGACCTTGTTTGGATCACTCTGACATTCGAAGAATTCAGCTAATGCAAAACTCTTGTCTTAGACTTATTTTTGGCATAAAAAAGTATCAACGTATTTCATATAAATTAAAAGAAACCAAATGGCTAAATATGTCAAATAGAAGACTGTTGGACTATAGATGTTTAATTCATAAAATCATATGAACAAACTCTCCTGATTATTTATACAATAAAATTCAATTTAGAAAAAAATTAGATCATGTAAATATACATAATAAAAATACAATTTCGCTTCCTTATAAAAAATTTATTTTCAAAAGATCTTTTTCTTACAATGTTAGTACAATATACAATTCATTTCCGTTTAAAATTAGTAACACTATGTTTTCAAAAATCTCCTCTTCAATATCTTACTTGATAGACAATAAGTTACTTTTATCTTTGATAATTATGTTTGAGTTTACTCGTTGGCAAAAAACGAAGTTAAAATAATTTCTTTTAGTTGAAATTTTAGGGTTAAGTGGAAGAGCAGATGTGTGACTTTGTTAAGTACACAATAATCTGAACTTCGCCCTGTTGGGTTTACTAATACTAATATTAATATCTATATATATTTATCTATGTATGATTATTATTATTTTTTTTTCTCGCTTTCTCTCTCTCTGTAATAAGTATGCCCAATAAAAGACGATTATTATTATTATTATTATTATTATTATTATTATTATTATACACGTAGACGATGTTCCGTCATTGATTATCTATTAACAAACCACCAATTTATGCCTAATCAAATAAATTATGTATGAACACTGAACTCGGCTAATGCAATGTGGAAAGTGATCACAACCAATTGCTATGCAGAATTAGAATTAAATGCAATATTCAAAAATTAGTACTAGCAAACTACATTGCAAATTAAACATCGAAGCTATGTAATATAACATTTCGTAATAAACACAAGGTAATTAGCGAAGGATAAACAATTAAAATGCAACATCCTATTAGCAATGCAGTTCGAAAACACAAAAGAAACGTCTCCAAGTCTCGAGAACATTCAAAGCGACTTCCGAAAGAAACAGAAGTGTTAAGAAGAATTTGTCGGTTGCTACGTGCAACAATTTTAAAATGCACTAGCCTGTATATTGGTTGTATTGAAATTAAATGTCTGTTTTGACGCCCTCTGCCGAGTTTTCTTTTGACTTCATTTTCTGTCAAGATATTAAACCGGCAACTACTTAAAAAGGCTTGTGATGTTTAAAATTTTAAGTTTCTAACAATATTGACGTTAATGGAAATGAAATTATAATTTCATTACGCATTTATAGTAGCTTATTCATCGCAGAGTAAGCTTTTCCTATTCGTTTTTAGAATTCTTTGGTAATTTCCTTCTTAATTTGATAGCACGTACCGCCACGTTTTAAGCTGTATGTTTCGATGCATTATCGATCGATGAGGGGTTAATATCGACAAATACCTTCATGGAACGAGTATAACTCTGGAAGGCCTACGTTAAAACTAAAAACGAAGACAAGAACTTTTCTTCGAGATTCTACTCATGCGTCAAGCAACTGCGAAACTAACTTTCACTTAATGTGTGCATCAGCATTTGATAATCGGGTTCTTATGTGTGCTTTCTTTTAGTATTAATTAACAATTTTGTAGATTTGTGCTCAATAATCTACGTTATTAAATTAAATATCCTATACATACATATCTTTCTTTTTGTTGGTTACACGAACACCAGTGTAACAAGGATTACGAACCTAAAATTCGTTACCACCTTGGACCTTCTGTCCTGATCGAAACAGATGTTTGACTTATAAAAGATCTGGCGCCTTTTAACTCTTATGTATTTGAACCTCCCCTATCTCGGACTGTACGAGTTGGCCGTGCAAGGTTCATAAGACCTATAAACTTGTAACAAACTTTGGTGCCCAACGTGGCGCTCGATTTTCTGTGTGCGATTGTAATTTCTTCGAGTTGTATTGATTCTTTTATCCTTCCTTTATCTTTAGTAGATTCGATTTGCTTGAAGTTTTGATTGGCCTCTTTGGGTATTGTGCAAGACTTGACGTCGGAGTTACTTCCTTAACTTTTACTTTTTTGATTTTAGTGCTTCGGTTTGACTTTATATTAGTAATTTGCTTACTTTTCTTTTGGTTGGATTTTTGGTCAGACACGTGTCGTTGGACTTTGCTTTAATTTTTGGAATAACTCGACTACGTCGATTAACCCTTTTTCGCTTATTAGATTAGTTATTAGTGATACTACTTGTACTTACTGTTATTTTGATTTAAGCTTTAGTCAGTCATGTATTAGCAGATTTCTGCTTTGGTTTACTGCTTTACTTAGTTTCTTGTTTTAGGTTTTATTGTGATTTTAGTGTGTTAACTATGTATTCTTCAGATGAAGAACCACCATTTCATACTTCATCAGACTCTGATTTGGAAATGAACTTAGCTGATTGGAATATTACTTTCTCTGGTGAAGATACGTCTGTACTGATCGAGTTTCTTATTCGTATCGACGAGTTGTGTTTGTCTCGTGGACTTTCTTAGCATCACCTTTTTTTCAGCTCCGGAAGTGTTATCGGGTAAAGCTCTTCTTGTGTTTAGAAGTAGACGACGTACTTTACGTTCTTGGAATGAGGTTACTGCGATGTTGAAAACTGAATTTCTGCCTTTAGATTATGATGAACGGTTAATGGACACTATTCGTAACCGAGTGATGATACCTAAGGAATCTATTGGGATGTACGTTACTACTATGCGATATCTTTTTATGCAGTTGTTAGAACCAGTTTCGGAAAAGACGCAGTTTAAAATCATACGCCGCAACTTGACTCTATTTTATCAATCTCATTTCGCACTGGTGGATATTACGTCCTTTTCTCAATTGGTCTCTTTAGGCAAACGTTTGGAATCAAACCTTAACTCTTGCAAGGAGCTTTATATACGTAATTTTAAATTGCATATAATAAACGGACGTTGATGTGTAAATTTCGTGAATTTCCATACATCTCAATTTCTGTGTTTAAGGGGCCCACCGAACTTGAAGTGCCCCGGGCCCCCCAAAGGCTAAATCCGGCACTGTGTCTGGTATGCTCACTTCCTCATCAACATTCTGGCTAACCCCAATCAAATCCGAAGAAATATTATTAACCACTTACTGAGTCAACCTAACCACTTTTAAACAATAAAATGATTACAAATGAATACGATGTAAATATCACACAACTATTAAACAGAAATATTTATTTTATGTTAATTTTTATTTTTGAATTATTATTTTGTAAGTCACTGTAAGTATTTTAAAATAACAAACTGAACGTCCCTCCCTCGCTCTGGCCGTGCCTTTGCAGGAGGAGAGGGGGGTAACTTCTAGTGTTTTATACGTAAGTGAATTATAATTTTGTAGTGATGCAAATAAAGATAATTTGAATTTGAATTCGATCTTGTTAGACATATATATATTATTGTTAGACCGTGTGTTTTGAAAAGTGTTTCTTTTAGTGATCAACAGATTTAAACAAGATTTGTATTGGATGATATTTACTCGTTTTGGCGCTTTTTTAATTTCTTATAGGACTAGCACACCGAGACTTGTAACCCGCCTGCCGAATTATCCTGAGCTAGACGCTTGCATCTAAGTTACGAGAACATTCTCGTAACAAATTCAGTAAAAGAAACTAATTAAAGCAATTGCAATAAGCAATAATTTGTTATGTTATACGATTAGTTTGTACAAACAACAGAAGATGCGTGTTCCTAACAGTGAAACCTTTAATATGTAAAGAAATTGCTTTGATTAATTATTATTTTGTCAGTTTATTTAACGAATAAAATTTTGTATACTTTTAGTCGAGAAGGTTTTTTCCAGGATTTCATCAATAATCTCCATGTACAGATTTGTTAGTTGAGAATGTTCAGAGTTCAGCTCATCGCTTTAGTGGTCGTCCTTATCGGCTTAGCAAACGATGTTAATACCTTTGTGCTTTATTCAATTCTAATTATCAAATTTTAGACTGTGTGACATTTGAAAAATATAATTATGTAATTTTTGCTTATTAAGAGAACCTAGAATAATTTGATCTCTTTTTACATTTACACATGTACGCGAAGGTAAACGGTTTGTCATTTGTTGTTTTTTCAGGCAACTGCACGTTTAGGAATTCGTGATTAAGTTAATTTAGATGAATCCTTAGAAATGTATCCACTATTTTAATTTGATTTTAAGCTCTTATTTTTGTTTTAATTTTTAACAACTTTAAACAAAACAATTGGTATAATGTAAAACACAAATTTAAAAATGTTAGATAAAACAAAATTAGAAGAAAATCCAAAACGTATCGTGACCTGTTTTTGTTTCACGAAGAGTTCACTAACGAATACAAAAGAATATTTATTTATGCGTTTTAAACATAATGTTGTTACAGTTCTTTTCTTATTTCTCAGTATGTTTTGAAATGATACAATGTCTTAATTAAAGTACTTGACACAATTAATTATGTTTTTCCTGGCAGACCAGTAGACTTTATTATAATTTAATGAACTGCTTCCGGTTTTTAGGAAAAAAATATTTAAATTAAATCTGTGATTCAACCTAGTATAGGCTATTACTTATGTTTCTCGTTTCTTTTTGTTACTCTAATTCTTATAAGTGGTATTAGTCATTTTTCCCACGATTCTCGTAAAACGAATTTTAATGAATAAACAAACTATTTACAGTTACCTAATTATGATCGTTATCGTCTCAATTACAACTAATCTAATTGAGATTGTCAAAATACAGCCTAAGAATCTAGTAATAGTTAGACTTGTTATAAAAATTCAATTATTGGAAAAAAATCTCAACTTTAGTGCATAATATAATTTATTAACATGTTTAAATTTATTAACTCAAAGAACAATGGGCAAATTGCAAATTTTTTTATTTAAAATTTGTTGTTTTGATTGAAATAAAAATGATTTAACAGAGTTATGAGAAGAAATGATATGTTTTAAGTTTTGTAGATATCTGAAAAATGATATAGTATATATAAAAGTATTAAATAGGTATAACATATAAGTATGTTAAAAATTGCAAGAGAATCCAATGAGTGCTGACAGTAATAGCGGAAATTTGCATGATAATGCACTATACATATAGTTATTCTACAAAATTCGGATAAACTTTGCACTACATGGCGGTCGCGGTTAAAGAAACTATTTGTGACACAGATTGGGCTAAAAGTCGCCACGGTACCGGTGCCAGAATATATGAAGGCAGGCATGAAAAGCAAATTTTGCTAACCTTGGGCAAATAAATATGCGTCCATTTTTCAAGTTGAAGTTGCTGCTATTGACTGGTGTGCCAGGAACATTATCGACTCGAAATCATACACAAATGGTCCGACATCGATCATGTCCGACAGTCAAGAAGCACTACTGGCGCTAAGGTCGTCAGTAGTAAAATCCAAACTAAATATGGCATGCATAAACAATCTGGAAACATTTGCAACTTATCAAGTGCAGCTAGTGTAGATATCAAGATACCAGGGTGTAAAAAATCCTAATGGCAAACGCACTAACTAAAAAGGGGTACAACGGGGACTTATATCGGACCTAAATCCGCCACAATACCGGAAAAAATCCGCACCAACTAGCATCGGAACATAAACTATGGAAAAACTCTGCAGTGATGAGGCACACAAAACTCTTCCGTACAGAGTCACAATTAAACACTCAAACTGCAGTATCACGCAGAAATCAGGAATAATAACAGGGCACTGTGGCCCGAACAAACGTATGCATAAAATGGCATTGAAAAGTAGCCCTTTATGCCGCAGATGCTTAGAGAGCGACCATACCTTGCAGCATTTGCTGTGTAACAATACTGGAACGTACGAAGAATTATTTTCAAGTTCAAGAAATTTTGCGAGAATTTTTCCAGAATGTTCACCAAAAGATATGGAAGATTAGCGAACGTTTTGCCAAAATGTATAAATGCGGTGTAAACAAATCATAAGGGAGTTATTCCAGCAATTTGAAGATGGCAGTGTTAAGAAGATTATACAAGTTTAAACGCGTGTGTTCGAGATAAATATACGAAATATAATCTTGTACGCAACTTTAAAGTAAACAAGTGTAATTGTTGCCGATTTTATCTTTAAGTGAGTGAACTATATAAAATTAGTGTTTTTATTAAATATCCTTAAATTTAATTAATTCCGTTAGTTATAAACGTGTACATATTTTTAGTATAAATAAATTAGTTTTAATAATAAACGAGTGACAGGTACCTGGTTTCGAATCGAATAAATAAACAATTGTTTAGTTCGCAATTTTAGTTTAAATATCATTAAGTAATTTAATATCGCTCCTGTAATAAAAACATTGATTGTGTAAATAACTGTTAGTTTGATATACGCGTGATTATTTATAAAGTGTAATCAATTCTATTTCAGTTCGTTAAAGTAATGTATTTAAACTTTTTATTCCTGTTAGATATAATTTATGCATAAAAATATGGAAGAAAATAATAGAAAAATGAGCGAAGATTCTCAGAAAATTAAAGAAAAAGTATTCAAAAGTTCTCAAAAAATGAAAAAAAATTCTAGAAAAATAGAAGAAAAATTTCACGAAAATTTTCAGAAAATGGAAGAAAATTAAAAAAAATAGAAGAAACATTGTTGAAAAATTCTAGAAGTTTAAAAGAAGAAATACGAAAGAGCATAAAAAATCAAATTAAAGTTGTTCAAGAGGAAACCCAAGCAGATATGTTATATTTAAAAGAAGAAATTTGCGAATCTGTGAATGAGAAAATAGAAGCAATAGAGGACAAATTAGAAGACAGAATAAAACTGAATTTTAATCATGGTACACCTCGTGCTTGTTGTGCCCTAAGATAGTTGCCGACGTAGACGCTCGTTGTTGGATATGTCCACTATGGACTGATTCTTGTAGTATTGAAGGAATTAAAATTCCAATCGCGAAATATTTAACTTTGCTCGATGCACGGATAATTCTCGCGGCACACTATCTTACCGACCGCGCCAATTACGTTTTTACCAAATGAGAGATCGTTTTTATAAACAACCGAACGACCGAAGTCAAAATGTCCAAAATCCCTGAGGATAGTTCTTAAGTTCTATATATGGTGAAACTCTTACAATTCTAAATATTTGAAAAGCAATTAAGTTATTTGTACGTTCTAAGGTTAACCTATTTCTAATTGTTAACTCTTAGTTTTATTACACTTTCCAAATATATATTTTTAATAGACGTTATGTCACTAACGTAATTCGCACATACCAACGGTAAGGAGGCTCTATTGGCGCCGTTGCGTTTAACAACAGCTAAGTTGTTTTAATGTAAATAAACATAATAAACATATTAACTTCAATCATTTTAAACTGTCAAAATTTAATTTCATTCCTAGATTATTTAGAGGATTCTATAGACTTTGCAAAATTAAATTCCTACACAATTATCCATAACAATTTAGAAATAATCCTCAGAACCGTATCGGAACTATACGGCCAAAATGAAATTCTAAAATTTAATAATTGGTTCTCATATTACCAGATAATCAACTATTAACAATAAGGATCATATTCGCTATAGAAATGCCCATATTACACTCAAAATCCTTTGAATATTACCACCTGTACCCTATTCCATTACACAATTTAACCATTTTGCCATGTAAATCTTACCTTTTACTCAACTCGAAAACTCATCAATATGAAGACAAAGAATCCATACAGATCGACGATACCTACATCTGCAAGAACAAATTAATGCCCAATCGAAAGGATTGTATTATATCAATAATACAAAACTTCATAACAGACGACTGTCAACCAATCGCAGTGCATGTAAGCTACCCCATAACGGAACAAGTTACCAACAACTACGCACTAATTATACCAGCGACTTGGTTCACATTTCCGTTGGAGAAGTTTTAGTGTTGAAAACACTTATAGGGAGCTTGATTCGAAGGCTTGTGTAACGAAACGATGAAATGCTCAGGTGAAACAAATCTGGAACTTGCGGTAGTGCCCAATTTCACTTTATTTTTTGTATTTTTCGGATGCAATGTTTATAATTATTAAACAAGATATTCCTTATGATTTGTTTTATGTGTTAAAAATATAATAAGTATTAATTTCACTCAGCAGAGCTGAAAAATAATTATAGTAATTCCAAAATCAGATCCACGGGAGCTTCCGCCTTGTACGCTGCACAAAATTTACTGCAAAAAAGTCCACGGGACGATATAAATATATCTAATAGTTTAAGAGTTATAGAATTTTAATGTATTGTAAGACATTATCGTGTAACTTTGCACACTTCTATCTTCTGAACTATAGAAGATAATTGTACCCTTTCGCGGACTTTTTTATAGTATCTAAATTTTGTCCTTTATAAAAAAGTATATGTGCAACTTTCCTTTATCTTGCAACGTTTTAAGGTAATAGTTTATTTGTTATTTTCATAGGATTTACTTTATTTAGCAGATGCTATAACACTCTCGTTATACTTAGCGACCAATCGCTATCAGCTTTTAATGGTCGAAGATAACGATCGACGTAACAATCACTGGTAAAATAAGTTTGCTGTATCGGTATTTTAATATTGTCGATATGTCGCCCACTATCTTGCAATCCTTATTTTAAAAAAACCTTTCGCTTTTAAAAAAACAAAGAGGTCTATACGACCGCCGAACGTATAAGAGTGAATAAGATATAGGGCACGCGCCGTGTCGTCGTAAAACATCTATCATTCTATCGAATAATGGCTTTAATTAATACGTAAAAGTATAAGCATCTTGTATTAATTCGAAATAAAAATGAGTTGCAAAACACACCGTTACATAACTTACATCTTTTTTATACATTTTGTTTACGTAGTTACTTCAAAGGGGTCGCTGTTTTCGCGTAAAATGCTCTTTTGCCTGTATGAAAGAATACGTTTCGAACTTTATTTTCTTAAATACACGGTAAAACTGAAACGACTTTTTTTCTGATTGCATTTTCGTGCATTTACGTGGTCGAAGTAAGACGTGAATTAAAGCGTTGGCGATAAAACACCTGTATACAGGCTTTATTCCAACATAATTTGAAAATTTTAATACGAAGTTTTTCGAAAATAGTGGAAAGAAACAATTAATAAATGAAAAGTGAATAATTAAGTAAATAAAAAGTTTTATAGTAAATAAATAAATATAACAGTTCCAACAAAATAAGACAGTGCGTAATCACAACATACGCGAAGGCAAGGACGCTCGATAACGGATAACTTCAGGTTAGTGACACAAACACCATAATTTAATAAAATATTTCATTAAAATACGTTACCAATTAAATTAAAAGAACAATAACCGACATCTATATAAATACGTAATTTAACATCTCATTGTAAATATACAACAGCAGAGTTAGTAAAAATTCAAACTACTAAAAATTTGTTTATATAAAAACCTAAAACACAACTAATATAGAAATGGATATGGAAAGAATTGAAGAAATGTTCGCATCTATAAACAATAACACGAAGCAAACAAACGAAAAACTGGCCAAGTTAATACAAGAATTAAACCAAGTTAAAGAGGAAAACACAAAACTTACAAAAAAAGTGGCCGAGCAAAACGAAAGAATAGAAATGTTGGAAAGAGAAATAAGAGGAAAAAATCTCATAATAAAAAGTATCAAAGAGGATATAAACGAGGGTGAAGAAGTAACTAGAGAAAAATTAGTCTAGATAAAAAGATGGAGATCGAAGAAGCAAAAAGACTAGGAAAACCTACTGAAGGAAAAACAAGACCAATATTAATTAAATTAATAAAGACGAGTACAAAAAAAAAGATTTTAGGCAGCGCAAAAAATTTAAAAGGATTAGATATTTGGATAGACGAAGACTACACAAAAAAGGTGCAAGAAGAAAGAAAAAAATTAATACCACTACTAAAAGAAGCTAGAGCAAAAGGACAATCATATTTAATCTACGACAAACTAAAGATTTACAATAAGGCAGGCACATCCTACGAATCACAACAGGAAAACCAAGAAACAAACACATGGAGTCAAAACACAAATTACAAGAGAAAAGTAACAGAAAGGTCCCCGGAAGGTCAAAACTTTGAAGAACAAATAAGAAAAATAACGCGTACGGCTTGGAAAAAAAGCTAAATACAGAAAATATGAAAACTGGACGGTCTAATGAGACAACGAATAAGGCAACGAATAAGGTAGAGATAAGGAATGGATGGAAAATAGGAACTTGGAACATAAGAGGTTTAGCAGGAAAAATTTACGAATTAGACGAAGAATTTAACAAAGCAAAACTACAAATTTACTAGTATACGCGGGAGTCGAACACAACCAGAGAGCAAGAGAGAGAGTGGGATGCATAATTAAAAAGGAAATAAATAAATACATTAAAAAATGGGCGGTTATTACAGAAAGAATACTTAAAATAGAAATATAGTTAGAAAACACCAATAGAACCACGTTGATAATTGCATATGGACCAGGAGAAGATGAAAAAGTACAAATAAAAGATCAGTTCTGGGAGCAATTATCAGAGGCAATAGAAAATATAAGTGGAAGAATAATTATAACAGGTGATATAAACGGAAGGATAGGAAAAAAGGACGACGAATCAGGAGAGACAATAGGGTTATATGGAGAGAAAATAAGAAATAATAACGGGAAAAGATTAATAGACTTCTGCATAATGAACAACTTACTGATAACCAACACCTTTTTCAAGCACAAAGACATCCATAAATATACTAGAGAAGTAGTGAGCAGAAAAGAAAAATCGATTATTGACTACGTAATAATAAATAAACAATATAGAAAAGATATAAAAGACATAAGATAGGAAGAGGCGCCGAAATATATACTGATCACTACTTGGTAGTATCAAAAACGAGGATAGCAACGGAAACTAAACAAAAAAAAAAGTGCACAAAACTAACCTCACAAACGAAGATAAAAATAAAAACATACAAACTACAAGAAGATGAAGTAGGAAATAAATATACTGCAAAAATAGAAAAAGAAATGAGAAACATGAAAATAAACATAAGAAAGTGCAATATAGAAGAACTATGGATAAACATTAAAGAAGCAATACTGAACACAGCTAAAATAACATGTGGAGAGACAAACGATAACAAAAATCTAAAGAAAACGCATTGGTGGAATGCAGAGATAAACGAAGAAGTAAAGTTAAAGAAAATAAAATTGGAAAAATATCTAAGAAACAAAAACAATGAAAACTATAAGCAATACAAAGCTCAGAGATTACGAGTTAAAGAATCGGTAAAAACCGCTAAACAAAAAGCATGGGAAGAATTCGGCAGAAAGATGGAAAAAGATAATGCGGGTAACCAAAAACTGTTCTATAAAATATTAAAAACGTTAAGGAAAGGAAAAGAAGATAAATCGCAACACAACAACTCGAAGGAAGGGAAAACGTTAACTCAAAATGTAGATATAATGCGGCGATTGAAAGAATACTTCGAGCAATTATTAAATGTGGAAATCACAGACACACTACATAATGTGGAAGAAAATAGTGAACAAGGAGAAGAAGAAGACAATGAACAAGAAAAAGAAGAAGCATTTAGAACAGAAGAAATAAGAAAAGCTATAAATAAACTCAAAAGAGGCAAAGCGCCGGGACATGATGGTATAAGTGCAGAAATGCTAAAATTGCTAGGAAATAACGGAATAGAAGTACTAACAATATTGATCAATAAAATTGCAGAACTCAGCAGGATTCCTAAAGAGTGGGAAATCGGTATAATATTACCCATGTATAAGTGGGGAAATAAAAAAGAATGTAAAAGGTATAGAGGGATAACGCTATTGAGTAACGCATACAAAGTATACGAGAGACTGCTAGACGACAAACTAAAAGCTAAAACAGAAACTCAAATGGAAGAATCACAAAGTGGTTTCAGAAAAGGTAGAGGAATACCAGACCACATATTTACCATAAAACAATTAATAGAAAAATACCACGGAAAAGACATATATACAGCGTTTATTGACCTCGAAAAAGCTTTCGATAGTATACCGAGGAGAATCATCTGGGATAGCCTTAAGAAAAGAGGAATTGGGAAAAGATTAAGAAAGAACATAGCGAGCTTGTACAAAAACACGTGGAACCAGATTAGAACAAACAACTTGGAGTCAGAAAAATTTGCGACGAAAGAGGGAGTGAGACAGGGTGGAGTCCTAAGTCCAACATTATTCAACATTGTATTAGATGACGTAATAAAATAAGCTAAGGATCAGGCTAAGAAACTACTAGTGGGCTACAGATATATGGAACCAGTTTATATAACAGAGTGTGCGTTCGCACAAAACTTGATGATTTGTGCTAAAAACGCGGAAGATCTAGAAGACAACTTGCAGCTATGGAACAGTGCACTACAAAAATGCAACCTTAAAATAAACATAGATAAGACTAAGGTAATGTTATTAGAAAGGAACAACACAAAAGCGAAAGTACAACTTAACAATAAAGAGATTGAACAAACAGACAGCTTTACATATTTGGGCGTTACAATACAAAAGAATGGAAAAAACGAAATCGAAATAAATAATAGAATTGAAAGTGCCAATAAAGTGTATTATGCGCTAAGTAATGTATTTATTAGAAAAAAAAAAGTAAGCAATAGAACAAAATTAACAGTATACAACACCATTTATAAACCAATATTGACATTCGGTTGTGAAAGCTGGACGCTCACAAAAAAGCAAGAAAGCAAGATACAAGCATGCGAAATGAAATACTTAAGAGGAATCATGGGAGTAACAAAAATAGATAGAGTAAGAAATGAAGAAATACGTTGAACACTAAAGGTAGAATCCATAAAGAACACTATAGAAAGACAACAGCTGAGATGGTTCGGACACTTAAACAGAATGGGAAACAATAGACAAACCAAAGTTATCCAGGAAACTAAATCCAGCATGAAAAGACCAAAAAGAAGACCAAAGAGGAGTTGGGACGAGGAAATAGCAGAAATTCTGAAAAAGTACAATAAAAGCTGGCAAGAGGCGAAAACACTGACACAAGACAAAAAAAATGGGCAAAGTTTGTACGCATAGAATAATTAGACAGTAAGGAAAAAGATAAACTAACGTGTGTGAAGTGTATTAATTTGGGTAAAATATATGAATATTAGGAATGGTAAGAGTGGTAGAAAGAAAACATGTAGTGAGGTGCAAATGAAGTAAGACGAATAATAACATATACAGAAAAGTTGTTTATTTAGAATAAGTAAGTTTAATTTTTATACTCTACACCGAAAGGTAAATGGGGTTATGATTATATATATATATATATATATATATATATATATATATATATATATATATATATAATAAAAACTATCAGTAATAACTAATTTGAGTCATAAACGATTTTACTGTAAAGTTATCAGCATTGAACAAAAGTATGTAAAATAAAATTTGAGTAAACTTTGAATGTTGAAAGGGGCAAAACGCGGCTTTTAACAGATTGAGTAAAAAAAGGAAAAGTCAATTGGCAGATATGGTACTAAGAGCGTTTGTGAACTTGCCCAATCAGAAATAAAAAACGTTTTAGGATATAAATTCAAAATTGCGTAGAAATAAGACAGAGGAGAGTTTGAAACAAAGGTTTTAAAAACCCCGACGCGGTGCAAAAACGAAAAAAGTAGCATACGGGAGTTTGTAAGTTTTTTATTTGATTACTTTACGAGAGATACGATGAATTGAGATACTGTCTAACGCGAGAAAATTGAGAGTAACTATTTAAATTTAATTCTATCGTTTAACGAAGTTTATTGTTTATTTTTTTGTTGTAAACGGAGAGAACAAATTTAATATTTTCTTTTCTCTGTCTTTGGCAATTGACGGGTCTCTTATAAGATTAGTTTTACTTTTTTTGCGCAGACAAAACACGCTAAGAACATCTAGGGAATGTAAAAAAAATGCATGTCGTTTATTTCATGTCGCGAAATGTTTTAATTGCAAGTCCAGTCTGCTGTAAGTCTTCTTTAGATATAACAGGGAATCGCAAACGCAACAAACTGTTGCAAAAAAACCAGTTTTTAAACTGTGAATGCACATTTTAAAGGTGAAATCTCCACTTCGAAACTTTTAGATCTGAAAGGATGTGGCAACGTAGCTTGAATCGTGTCATAATCTTAGAAGCTGTTGAATTGTGAACCGTTATAAAACTCTGGTAAAGTCCAGTAATCATTTTGTTTTGTTTTTTTTAAAACGCTTGTCCACGAATTAGAAGGTGGTGTAACAATTGCCAGGGATCACGCGATATAAATTGTTTATTTAATCCGACCGTATTCAATCAAAGTCTGGCAACTTTGGCTTTAAAATTGATTGTGTCCAAAGAAAATTTTAAATTTTACATTTATTCGAATGCTTTTAACCGTATCTAAGCCAGCAGAAAATGGCAGTCAGTGGACGTGAAGCTCGATTTGATCGACGTTTTCTCGCATAACATGCTTGTGAACGCAATATGACTATTTGAGCATTGCGAAGGTGATTTTTTGCCTTGAAAATATATTGTGTCAAATAAATTTCGATGTTTTGAGATTTTGTTGCTTACGTTGTGTTTCTTACCGTGCATCGCTGGGAAAAAAGAATCTAAGCGTTACTAACACAAACCAAATATTTCCTAATACCTGCTGCCTAAACAGAACTTAGATTTGAGAAAATAAATAAGTACGGCCATTCACGACATTAAAGCTTTACAACCAAAACATCGCGTGTCAATGTTGGTGCAATGTACTACTGGTGGAAGAAAACCGCGAATTTATGACAGCTTATTGAGAATTTTGTTAACGATTTGAAAAGATTAACCTAAAATACTCATTTTTGTGCTTTTCTAAAAAAATTTTCTTTAAAAGATATACTCTCCAGTTTGTAATCAATTCGCACTAAACTATTACATACTACTAAAACTATAAATGGGAAACAACAGCCGGAAGTGTTTGGATTTAGAGTTTTTAATACTAAGTATGAGGCCGGTCTATTTACATGCTATGATGTTTGTTCCAGTGCATCGATTTAAGATAACGCGATTGGGTTTCTCCTTATAGATATGTCACTGAAAACTACGTTTTATCAGCACTCAACAGTTCTTGATAATAAACGGTCGCTCATAATTTGTTATCACAAAAAATTCTCCATATGTCATTGGTGTTGCTGATTCATCATCTTCCAGCGATGAAGAGGTTATGAGAAACAATTCTCAGCCATTTCATGGACAAATGTTCAATACAAACAATTGGTGAGTTATGATACGACTCTATTCTCGTTTAATATGCACCTAAAATACTAGTTATTTCTGTTTTTTAATCTTTTTATTATTTATGTATGCATTCTTATTTTTGAAAATCGCAATAAACCTTGTTCATTATATTACGTATGTAATATTGTGTTTGTTTTCAACACCTTCCGATAGTTGCAAGATTTGCGATATCTGTGAATTTTTGTTTTTATAATCAAAAAGTTATACAATAAATATATTATTGTCGATACTATTACCGTCATCTTGGTGCATTTGTCCGACTGTATTTATATTCACCAAGAAAACGTAAAGTGTTCATTCTTTAAGTTGCGTTTGTCTCTAAACTACGGGAATGTAACTTAGATCGTTTCTCAGTGTTGTCTTCAAATTATTAAAAGTGTGATAATGTAACGTAAGGCATCACCAGTTTTTTATTAAAGATTTACACTAGAATAAATCTTTATATCACAATTCTTATCACTTCAGAAAAAAAAGACGGAAAAACGATACAACATATATGATGTGTATATGATGTATATGTATGTATGTAGGATATTGAACACTGAGAATTTGATTATCTACGACGCACTACCGCAATATCAAAACCGAAAAAAATGAAGAAGTCACTAAAAACTAGTAGTAGCTAAAACCGAGCAAAGAAGACTGAGATTTTTTAATAGAAACCGTCCAGCCAAAAAGAAAGGACGTTTCAGAAGATCCTAGACTGAAAATGTTTTAAAGCTTACATCGACTTAGATAAAAGTTAAGCGTAAAGATTTAACATCAGCTGAACACAATCCTTGGATAGATATCCACTGACTCAGCTCCTGCACCAAATTCATGTTTACATACAAATAAAAACTGCTAAAAATTTAGTTGTTTCAAATAATACATACTTACAAAAGTGTTAACAAAAAGAATAAATCAAGGATTATAGTAATATATCCATTCACAAATATTTTCAGCTCAAGCATAGAAGAAAATAGAGTAAAAGTTGAGCAAAAATATATTTTTTATATCCTTTTGCTAAAAGCAGAGAAATCAATACAACGAAATGAGTACGTAAAGAGGCCAATAGATCTTACATTTACGACTTTCTGAAAGACTTAAATAAGACCGTCGTCTTTCAAGAGTTAAATATTGATTTGTATAAACAAGTAGTTCAAATTCAACAACTGACAGGTAAAAAAATAAAATTTCAACTTTTTTGTTTGCGACAAGAGATATAATTTTGTATAAAATGCGTGAGGCTATATTTTATTAAAACAGCTTGAAAAAATAAAAAATTAATAGTAAATGTCAGACACGAATGATGATATCCGTTTACCTCAGATATCGTTTGGCGATACAGAAACTGGCAAATGACATTCAATTTACAGAGTGGAAATTAAATATTGGAAACTCAAGACGTTCTACGTGTCATTTACAGCTCGCAAACGTGTTGTAAATACTAACTCGTTTATTACGGGGTGTTAACAGAATTTTTTCAATTATTTAAAAAAGTTCTCATTCATAGATAAATTGTGTTATCAATGAATATAAAATTCTTTGTAATATAATGCAACTATTGGAATGGTTACAAACAAGCTCTTTTTAAATATCAAGGAACTAGTCTATTGTAGTCTTTGTGAGTGTAGCCATAATGACTACAAATAAAAGATCGGAACTGATTAAAAGAAGTCTTAACAAAGTAAACCCTGCTATAAAATGACGAGAAAAATTGAGGGCACCTTCATTATAATAGCACCAAAACATATTTATATTTGCTTTTAACATTAAAGAATATTTAATTAGATACTAATAGAAAATTTTTTATTTTTGTCATAGAATCGTTTGTGAGAAGCTTATACCATTTTATGATTAATGTTACGTAGACGCATTTCTTGTGGCAATGAGAAGAGTCTAACATTAATTTTAGCTTAAATAAATGTTTACGTTGTTCAGTGTAGAGTAGAGTTAGGTGTTTTAGATGACATCTTTAGAAGAATGGCGTTTACCCGTTTAATTAGTTTTCAGTAGGGCTTAAGTATGTAATAAAAAAACAATCGAATTAGAACTAAAGTTATCTACAGGTAACAAATACTTAAATAATATGCAAGATTTTTATTATTAGTAGCCTTACGTAATTAGAAGTTACATAAGATTATTTTGTCGCATACCTCATCATATCGTAGTAGAATTTCCAATACACACTCTCATTTGTTTGTTTTTGTTTTCATAGAACTTAAATGTTTACATATAAGTAACATATTAAAAAAAAATATTTTGGAATTAAACTACATATTTTGCCCGGTCACATAAATAAATATGTATGTGTGTCAATATTTCCTTATTAACGACCTTGTTAGGCATTTATTTATTCTTTTATAAATGCATGTATCTTACCAAATAACTTCACAAAAAAAGTAAAAAAAATTGTACTTTTCTCCATTGGTCGTTACACTGTGGGCCAGTTCGGATTACTGGAATGTTTGGATTACGGAAGTTCGGATTATGGATATTGCACTGTACATACTTCTCTATATTAAAATTAAAATTTTGTATTATTGCTAAAGTGGAACCAGTGAATTTTTACACATAACAGTCGAATGTACGTAGAGATAAATCGCATAACAATTTGTTATTATTATTCGTTGTATAATATTTTATTTTAACATTTTTTGTCATATTACTTCAAAATTTCCTTAAAATTCTATCATATCAAAACCTTAAGTAACATTAATAACATTCCCCTTCTCACATTCATTTATAATGACTGTACGCCTATGCCTGCCATAAAATCTAAGACCATACGATTTAAATTTGACTTCGATTTTTTAATAAACAGCTGCTGGACTTTATGTTTTATTTAAACAGATTAATTTTGCCCATAGATGATGCCATGTCCGAATCTAAAAAGAAATGTAGACAGTACAGTGTTAATTATTTAAAACTTGGCTTCATTTCACCATTGTTGGACAAACAATTGCTTATGTGCCTTTTATGCAACAAAGTTTTGGGCAATGACGCTATGAAACCATCTAAGCTGCAAGATCATCTGAGCAGATGTCACCCTGATAAAATAGATAA
Source organism: Aquatica leii (assembly GCA_035610365.1). Lineage (NCBI taxonomy): Eukaryota > Metazoa > Arthropoda > Insecta > Coleoptera > Lampyridae > Aquatica > Aquatica leii. The sequence continues at coordinate 1,949,569 of CM069432.1, forward strand.
AGATTTAAAACACTTTCAAACACTCAAAGATAAACTTTAGAAGAGACTTACGCTGGACAGAATGTTCGCTTCGACATCACAAAGAAACGATGATGGTTTGCCGGCGTCTTACAATATCTCGCTACTTATAGCAAAATCCGGAAAATCGCATACTATCGGTGTTTTGTCGTTATCTGTACTAATTGTTTCTTCTTATTGGTAATAATTAATAATCTATTTTTAAGTTTATTTTGTAAGTCTCTGTATATACATATTTCGACATTTATATATGTGCCAGCTTTGAATTCGATCTGGGCGTGTCGAGGATTTTAAAATAAGGGGAAAGAAAAGATTTCAGAGTTGTTTTGAGTAGTACCATTATAGCGGTTAATCCAAATAGCTGCCTAAAGATAAATGTAAAAGTTGCCGTTGCAACATTGTACATATCATTATATATATGCGCCTTAATTAAATCTTTAAATGGTATGATTATTTTTTTATGTGATCGCAAACTCGAAGATACCAACCACCCTACCACCGCCGTGGATAAATATACAGCGTACTTATTAATACCTTGATGTTAAGGTAAAGAGAGATTACAAACTCAATAATCGGAGAGAAGTTAATTTTGCCAGCGGTTGAAGAGGTTTTAAAACTCGTTTTACACAAACCTGCATCTGATATCATTAAAAGAATTCCCTTAACCCTGCAGTACCCGTACTCGGTCTGTGAGACCGACGACATACATAATTCGGTTTATCGTACGATGCGCATGCGTTATTTTACCGCCTCTTTCAGTACCTTCCTACGTATTGCCGTTGAAGATCAGTACAAAGTTTGAAGTTCGTGAGTGCAGTGGTTCAAAAGTTATTTGTAGTTTCGGTTTCACAGACCGAAGCGGGTACTCATGTTGTTTTTATTTTTATTTTTGATATTGGCAAAGTTAGGCAGTATTTCTTGCATTTTTTAGTAATATTAATTATTGTTATGCTGACCAATTTTAGTCATGGGAGATTATGAGCGGGAACATGCGCGACTGGAACAGATGATGAATGACCTAATGGGGATGAAGATGGCAAAAACGTATTACATGATGATGAGACGTCTTCAGACGAAGAAGATTTACTTAAAACGAAAGAAACAAACAACGATACTAAACAAGAAATATCTGACTGTGAAGACCTTTATAAACAAGAAACCAATGAATTGTGCTATGAAGGGAAAGATAAAGTTACAAAACGGGGAAAGAATGCACTACGTAAAAATGTACAAGCCAGACCAGAAAATAAAGTCATTCGTGTACCATTGGCAAGACTATCTACAAGGTCGTTACAAGAACCACTTGAGATTTGGAAATATTTTATCAATGATACAATGTTAGACCTCATTGTAGATAGTACCAATATTTTCATAAATTCCATATCCGGTAACTATGTCCGTAAAAGTGACGTTAGACTCACAAATAAACTAAAAATACAAGCTTATTAGGATTGTTATACTTTGCGGGAATTTTAAAAGCAAACCATTTGAATACCAAAAACCTATGGAGAACTGACAGGCAAACAGATTTCGATTTTTTCTTAGCAGCCTAAGATTTGATGACAAGAAAACGCGCAATGAAAGGAAAAGTATTGATAAATTGGCTCCTATACGAGAATATTTTGATCAGTTTGTTGAGAATTGTAAATATGGTTATAGTCATTCAGAATACGGTACTATAGATGAAAAACTCGAAGCGTTCCGTGGGCGATCCGGATTTCGGCAGTATATTCCGTCAAAGCCGAATAAATACGGAATTAAAATCTTTGAAATGTCAGATGCCAAAATGTACTACACCAGCAATTTAGAAGTATATGTAGGCACTCAGCCAGTAGGCCCATATAACAAAAGTAACAGCCCCGATGCGATAGTTGAAAGACTTTGTGAACCCATATATAACACAGGGAAGAACTTGACTTTAGATAATTGGTTTACAGGTATTAGATTGATCGATAGATTGCTGCTGAAAAAACTGACCGTTATCGGCAAAATTGAAAAGAATAAGAGAGAATTGCCATTGGAGTTTAGTAAATCAGTCAAACGTCCATTGAAATCTATTATATTTGGCTTCATGGACAATTGCACCTCAGTCTCATACGTAGAACGTACTGTTAGTTTCTAGCCTACATCACGACGATGCAATTGATCCTGCAAGTGGTGAAGAATTTAAGCCGGAGATAATAACAATGTACAATAGTACAAAGGGCGGAGTTGATATGGTTGACCAACTATGTTCATTACAATTTCGCTAGGAAGATGGCCCATGGTGGTGTTTTATTGAACTCTAAATGTAGCTGGAATCAACAGTTTAATAATATATAGCTCTGATAACACCAATTTATCCATATTAAGACGCGAATTTTTCGTAAACTTGCCATGGATATGATAAAGCCACATTTACAAATAAGACCTAATGTACAGAGTCTTCCTCGAAATTTGAAGATCTGTATGCAAGAACTGTGTGGTTTAAAAGAACATCCTGAAGTTGCAAATCTTGGAAACGAAAAAGGCAGATGTTACTTCTGTGACACGAAGAGAAATAGAAAAACACGTAATTTTTGCAAGAAATGTGAGAAGTTCATGTGTTTGGAGCATGTAACGGTAATTAGCGAATCTTGTTAGGAATACTCTGTTTCAGATTAGTATTTTATTTTACAAGATTTTTATTATAAAATGTTATCATTAGGTATAAGAAGTTTTTTTGTTCTTGAAAAAAAATTTTTCTTTCAAATACTAGCTAATGTAATTTAGGTTTTAACTGTTAATAAAATTAATTTGACTATATTTCGTTAATTTGTTGACATAAATATATTACAAAAATCGTATTAATCCTCTCCAGCGTCTTATCATGACACAATATTTTTTTGGAAGCTGCCGAAGGTTGTTGGTGTGTGAAACCGATACGGGTACTGATGTTTTAGAATTTCTTGTGGATACTGTAGGGTTAAGCAACAATACTATTGATAGACGTATTGATGAAATGAGTTCTGATATTGAAAGCTTCTTGTGCAATTATTTGCAAACGACCCATGTCTCTATACAACTGGACGAGTCAACTTTACCTGGTGATGCAGCATTATTATTGGCATATGTCATCCATCGACAACATTTAGTTGCTAAAAATTTGAGTCTTAGATTGCATGAATCTCTTCAATTAGTCATTGATGCAGTAAACCGATTCCGAAGCAACGCGTTGAATACGCGGTTATTTGCGTAGTTGTGTGAAGAAAATGACGAACACTTTCATCAATTACTCTTTCACACTGAAGTACGCTGGCTGTCGAAAGGCTTATGTTTGACAAGATTTTTTGCACTTTTTGAGACTATTTTAGAATTTCTGGATACTAAAGATAAAATTTTAAAAGACAATTTAATGAAGTGGAAAACAGACATCGCCTATTTAACAGATTTGTTTACAAAATTTAATATGGTTAATTTGCGACAGGCGACAGTCTAAATTTGATTAAAACAAAGTCCATCTTCTCATCGTTTCTTGCTAGAATTTAACTAATAAAGCAAAATATTGGACGGGGCGAATTTTCCCAGTTCCCCAATTTGTCACAGACAAACTGCCAGGAAAACGACGTTTCAACCTACGTTTGACATTTAAATGCCCTCTATTCAGATTTTGAAACTAGGTTTGAGGATGTTTTGACTATGGTAATACCACCGTGGATAATTAACCCATATGGTGACATAGAAAAAACGAATGTCATAATACAAGAGCAACTCACTGAACTAAGTACAAACGAAGAACTTAAGGTTCAGTTTAGAAACGGATATCAGCAATTCTGGCTATAAAACAACATACCCGTTACTTATCCCGTATTATGGAATATAGCGAGGAAATTTTTAATTTTCTTTCCATCGTCATACCTAGTGGAAATGGGGTTCAGCGCTGTTACCAATTTCCTAACGAAAAAAAGAAACAGACTGGACATCATTAGCCGAGGAGATTTAAGATTAAACCTTACAAAATTGACGCCAAATGTTGATAATTTATTATTAAAGCAGCAGGTTTATTTTTCTCATTAAAAACATTTACTTATTGCTTAGTTTATTTTATTTTTATTATTAAAAACTAATTTATTTAAACGAATAATTAAACTAGAAATATGTGCACTTTTAAATTAACCGAACTAATTAAATCTAATAATATTTAATAAAAACACTTACACTCTAATTTATATCGCACTATTACTTACACGAAGATAACTTCTATTTATCTAAACACCAAAAGTTGTTTATATCAAAGTCACGTACTCCGTATCTTTATCGCACACGCGTTACACACTTATTTATTTCAACTTGAATAATCTTTTTAACACTGCAGGCTTCGCATTACGGAAATAACTGACCTACGATTTGTTTCGTCGGTATATATACACATTTTTACAATCATTCTCGAGTGTTCCATATCTTTCGATATATCTTCTAGAAGATGGATAACAACTTCCAGAAGGCTCTTGAATTTGCAGATAACTTCTCGAACGTTTCATTACGTATATTTTATATAACAGATACGTACAAAATTTTATTTTGAGTAGTTTTAATTTAAATTCAATTAAATAAATGCATAAAACTTAACATGTGCTTTTACTTTCAGTTTTTAACACTAAACTTCACTACAACCTAAAAACATGGCAAGGGGTCTACGACACAAAAAAGTTTGGGAGCAGCGACATCGATGCTAAAACAAAGTAGCTTGTTTGTGTAGGTGATAGAACTGTCACATAGAGACAACTTATGAGCTTATTGGTCCACTTTAGACCACGCAACTTTCTCATTAACCCTTCACGGCATACTGTATCAAATTTGATACATATTTTATTTTTTCCGGTAAAAAATAATTGAAAGTGTTTTTGTCCTTTCGTACACGCTGTATCAGTTTAGAAACATTAATAAGATATTAAAAATCATTATTTGTACCATTGTAAACGGTTAAATGGCAGCACTAGTTTTTTGATGACGATAATCAGTAGTAAGTTATTAAATTCTTGCTGTACCTGTTGAAATATTTCCTAATTGTCCAGTATTTAAAGCATCTTTCATAAATTGATTCTATATATCTGTAACATTTAAAATCGGTGATATAAAAAAAATTATTAATTTATATAACTAGGTATATGTATCAAAAATGATACAAAGTGTGACATGACTTTTTCAGAAAATGGAGAAAAAAAATATTCTGACTTCTGACGAAAAAGAAATAGAAGACTTGGAGTAGTAAAATGAAGATGGATTTGATTTTGACAGTAATGATAGCACAGCTGATATTAATTATATGCCAAATCAAGCAAATGATTCCGCTGGTAACAGTGATTCAGACAGAAATGATTTTTTGTAAATGGTTATTAATATCAATGACGTCAAAGAAAATATGCCAAATACTAGTAAAAATCTCCCGATCAAACGAAAAGAAACAAATTCATTACTAAATAATAAACAAATTTTAATTCAGGGCAATAAAAATATCTCTTCTGAGATTATTAATTTATGTACGCCATTCAGTTTTTCAAATGTCTTTTTAGAGATGATTTGATTTATATTGAAGCGTTTTCGAAGTATTTCAAAGCTTTGGAACGATGATCGAAAAGAATAGAATATTTTGAATCCCAATAACGAATGAATATAAAAAGTATTTGAAGGAAGATCGAGTTAGTTTTCGAATCGAGTCGAAGCGTTAAGAAGACTTTGTCGGTTTAAACAATGATGTCGTGTAAAAAATATTGTAAATTACATCTTACAGATTGTATTGTATTGTACACTTTTGTATAACTTCCACCGTCGGATTTTCGAGTAAAAGTAAGCATACAATTCAGTATCCCAATATTCCGTCAGCTCTAAGACCTGTTCCTCATAACGATACTTTGCCAATCCCAGAGCCCCCAAACACTTATACTCTAGAGCCGGAAATTGATTTTAAAGACTCTGAGCCACAACCTGCGGCTTCGAATGATACGTTCAATGATGATGAAGAGTATTTCGCAGATTTAGTTTCTCGGCAACCTCACCTCCTTACTCAATCGGAATCAAATGATCTTGTCAGGGATTTGCAGTTACCCAAGACTAAATCTCAGCTCCTAGGATCGCGACTTCAACAGTGGAATCTCTTAGAAAAGGGAGTAAAAACATCTTCTTACAGGACCAGACAAGCAACCCTGAAATGTCTTATTTCAGAAGATAAAGATTTAGTGTTCTGCCCTAATACAAATTTATTGATGACAGAGCTACAGATGCCATGTGACCCAGACAAATAGAGACTGTTTATAGACTCATCAAAAACAAGCTTAAAAGTTGTCCTGTTGGCAAATGGGAATGACTTCCCATCAGTTCCAGTTGCATATTCTGTTGATATGAAGGAAACGTACAAAAACATCTTCAGAATCCTTGATAAAATTAGTTATCATAATTATAAGTAGAAACTTTGCGCTGACTTAAAAGTTGTTGCTCTACTCACCAGCCTGCAATCAGGATTCACAAAATATTGCTGCTTCCTTTGTGAATGGGATAACTAAGCCCGAGATAAACATTACATCGTACGGGACTGGTCTCTGCGAGAAAATCTTATTCCTGGTCAGAAAAATGTCGCCCACAATCCTTTAGTTCCGAAGGAAAATATTTACTTACCACCTTTACACATCAAACTTGGATTGATCAAGCAGTTTGTGAAAGCAGTGGACAAAGCAGGTGGCGCATTTCAATTTTTGAAAACTAAATTTCCTCGTCTTACCGAAGCTAAAATCAAAGAAGGCGTTTTTGTTGGTCCCCAGATTAGACAACTCTTTCAAGATTCGACGTTTATTGAACACCTAAATCAAAAATAAAAACAAACTTGGCTTGCATTTCAAAACGTTTGTAAGAACTTCTTGGGTAACCACAAAAGTGAAGATTATGTCGCTCACGTCGAGGAACTGCTTTTAGCGTACAAGGACATAGGATGTAACATGTCTCTTAAAGTTCACTTTCTTCATTCGCATCTGGACTTTTTCCCTGAAAATTTAGGAGCAGTCTCGGATGAACACGGGGAACGGTTCCATCAAGACATCGCTAAGCTGGAGAAGAGATTTTCAGGGAAGTGGAATGCAAGCATGTTGGCGGAGTACTGCTGGTTTTTGAAACGAGAGAGCTGTACCTCAGGGTATAAAAGGAAAGCAAGCACCAAGTAACGATGAATATCTTTTTATTTATTACCGTTTATAGCTAAAATAGTTCTTTTTCCCATTTAAATTAAATTCATGTCCATATATTTATTATTATAATAATTATTATAATTATTATTATCGTTCGATAAATAAATTATAATTAATTTATCGAAAAGTGGTAAAATTAGAGATTTGAGGCTCCCTCGAAAATGGTGGGTGATGGAAGAAAACGGAAGACATATTTGGATTCAGGACGTCATTTTACATAAGAATCACCCGGAATAGTGTCAGGGCTCGATAAAAAATATTTTTTTGCAGACCAGTGTTTTCAGCACAATTTGGTAAACGCCGACTGAGCGTGTATAAAAAAAGTCACAGTTCTGAACTGGGGTTTAAAAAAGTCTTTTATTTTAATAGAACATTTCATCAATTGTTATGAATATTTTTTCAACGGCTAGTACTTATTCAAAACTATTTCAATAACAGGCAGAAGTGTAGGACACGTAGTCTTACTGTAGTCCAGCATTTTTTTATACTCTGTATCAGTAAAACATTTTTAGTGCTTCGACCCGAACTGTGCAAATATAAAATAAGGAATAATGTTTTACAATTATATAATCAAAGTCTACAAGTAGATCCTCTGCAAAGGATTTCAATGTGTTAACGGTTTTTTAATAGGTGGTTTCAATTTTACGAACTAGCCGCTCTATCAAAATTGCAGTTGGTGTTGTCGACAACAAATTATTTTATGTCAATACTTGAACTGAATAAGTAACAATAGCATCTCAACTCTTACCATGTTGTTCTTAGAGATCTAAAATCATTTCCTGTATTCCTTCATTTGATTTGAAATAGCACACTAGAACAGGTATTATCTTCTTGTCGTAGTTTGAACCATCGGTTAACATTGTAATGTAGTATGATTTACCAAGATTGACTTGTAATTATTTAATCCCTGTACCAGTAAAACATTTACGTTTTGGCATTGTTAAAACATTCGATAAAATACTACAAAAAAAAATTATTGATCCAAACAGGCTACGATGTAAAAAATCAAGAAGGAAATAATCGCAAGTCACTTCAGCGGTCAACGTGCGATTGAAATGAAATGAATGACATACGATGACGAAGCGTGCGGATGGCAGCGATAAGTTATCGTCTGCGCGCCTCAGACAAAGATTTCGACGCTGACAAAGTCTCATCGTCTATCGATGACTCAACTGAAACCGGAAAAATTTTGAATCTCAAAGCTTTCTTCAAAAGACATTAAGACAGAGTACTTAAAAAAGAGACCGCCTCATTCAAAACGGGACGCATGGTCACGTTAAGCATACTAAATCTGGAAAATAAGGAAACAGTTTAGGCAAATGACCATATTGAAACGTTCGAGAAGTTATTCGCAACTTCGAGAACCTTCGCGAGGTTTTCTAGAACGTTCACCGCAGGATGCAGAACATACGGGAACGTTTTGTCACAATGTATAAATACCAAAGAAACAAATCGTAGGTCAGTTATTTCCGTAATGCGAAGCCTGCAGTGTTAAGAAGATTATTCAAGTCTAAATAAATAAGTCGTTAACGCGTGTTATAAATAAATCTACGAAGTAGGTACGTGATTTTAGTGTAAACAAGTGTGTGAATTTATCCGCGGACTTTATCTTATCTTCGTGTAAGTGATAGCGTTATACATAAATTATACCGTAAGTGTTTTATTAAATATCCTTAGATTGTACATATTTCTAGTATAAGCAAAAATATTTTTAGTAGTATAAATAAATTAGCTTTAATAATAAAATTCGTTACAATAGTTTAGATTAATAAATAGTTTAACGCTTAATTATTTACTTGTCAAATTGATTTTACAATCACAATAAATCTGCAAGAATTGATCAAATATGTTTCCTAGGCATTACGAGTAAATTACAACAAAGTGAAAAATAAATTAATTAATCTACACATTCATTTTAAAAGTAGTTCTTATTAGTAAATTTTATTTATTTGAGTAAGTTTAAGTAGAAGCAAAAGTAAGTATATTTTGCTCAAACCATCCTGAACTCGCAGTCAAAACCTAAAATGATGTGTAGATATGTTTTTTCAAATAATAATTTTGTTGGTTTAACATACACTTATACAGTTTTCAAATTCTAGTGTAGTGTAGTATACTAATAAAATTAAATACACAAACACTCAATTTCGATTTTAACTGAACACGTAAAATATAAAAAACAAATAATAGGATCAGAGCCAATGCCCTACGGTATATTAACAAACCAGGTTTAAAATTTATGGCAATACAATCATAAAATATTGTTAAAAAATATAGACGATTTTCAGTAAACGCCTCTGTTTGTGTATACAAATTTGAAACTTAATTATTTATTTACAAAAAAAATTATTTTGTTCACTTATTAATAATTTTAAAAAGAATATTTATTTTTACTGTTAGATTATCCTTTTCTAATAAAAAATAGGATGCTATAACATGAATTAATTTGCAGTTTATTGCGAAAATGCGGCTGCAATTGACGCATGTTTCCAGAGACAATAAAAGCTATTTTTGATCTACTGTTTTTTATCATTACATTTTTACTAGTTTTTTATAACTAATTAGCGATTCAATTAAAATTTTCATTATTTCAGTTAGTAATATCAAATTGATTTGATTGTAAATTATATTTGAAATTTTCATTTTGGATTTTAGTTTTGTTTAAAATAAATACTATTGATAGAATGCACCAATTTTTTACGTTTTTTGCTAATAACGATCATGGAAAAATAGAATCGCAGCACGAAAAGTTTTAAATTATTGTGAAAAGTGTGTAAAATACAGTCAAACTTACATTAAATTCTTTCGTAACCAACTTCTTTGTAAATTTGGTAGGTAAGGTGTGTTGCCTATCGCTTTTATAAATTTTTTTTTACTTTTTAAGGCAGGTTGTAGGTCTCACAACTTACATAGAAAAAATTTAAAGTTACCAATAGAAACATTTCGTTTTTTGGATTTTAGGATACGTTTCTTTTTATAAACCTAAGTATACAAAAAACGTTTATTTCTAATTTTAACTGTACATGCATTTATAAAACGAATGGGTTACACCAATAAATTTTAATTTGATTTTTTCCCTTGTTTATTAATTGTAGTTTTAGAAGGGAATTAGCCTTCCTGAAGTTGGTCGCTCAAAAAATCCTTCAGGTAGACTTGGTGCTCTAAAAGTTAAATAGTTGTTTTTTTTTCTTTAGCCGGCCACTTTTATTGTTCACCGTCTCTTTATTGCATGCATTAATGCAGCAAAAAATTTAATTCATTTTATTATAATACAGAAAAACTGTTTAAAAAAACTTTTGATTGAAGTAGAATGTAGACTGCGGATTATTTCTTTATTTTATTAAAGCTCTAATGCGCTACAACTTAAGTAAGATTTAAAAAGTATTTGCACTAACGTAGAGCGCAAATGTAGAGCAAAAAAATTTTTTTTAATTTTTAGTTTTAATAGGCAATTTTTTTTCAAAAAATTTATCCTGGGTTCGAATCCTGCCTACGACGATTTTTTTTTAGAAAAAAATTCCATATTTTGAAGAAAAGATAACAATTTTTTAAATATTCTTTTGACTTGTTTATATACGCAGTGTTGCATCTTATTTAAATTATCTTTGGGTGTACCCACGATAACTCTCGAAGCAAGAGTCTTAGTAACTTAAAATTTAGTCTCTCGGTTCTATTAAAAGATAGGTCTGATAAAGAAACCAAAAGTAGGTGTATCCGCCATTTTTAACAGTTATTCTTATATAATTTTGTACGCATGTAAATTAGTCCAATTATTTTTACACTATCTTATAGAGTTAATTTTCGCTAACAATTTATTTAAATAAATTTTTTTTCTAACATTTTATAACGGTTTATTAGATATTTAATATATAATTTAAAATGAATTCACAAATATAATATAGGTTCGAATCCTGCCTGCGACAATTTTTTTACTAAATGAGCAAACAATACAAGGCGCGTAAATATAAAGGTTAGTCGATATGACAACATAAGCTCAATTTGCCATATTTTGGTTATATCTTAATAAAATCGAGAAGAAAATTATAGCATGCTAGGAAGTCAATACAAACGTGTACATATCACTTCAAATAAGTGTTATGACAACATAACCTTAAAAAAAACATGTAGACATTCCTTCATCATTCCTTATAAGAAAGTCGAATGGTGACCACACCAGCTTTTTTTTGTTTCAAATTTGGATATGATTGCTCGTAACTCCAGGTTCGATTTTATTAATCCAACTCTAGCATTGAGTGTACAAAGATAAGATCTTGACTGCTCGCTCTATAACTTGGGTGTGACACGAAAGAAAATCCAAACCACCTTCTCCACCGCTTTCTAGAAAAGATTTATTTTCTTGGTCTGTTAGTTATGCGTCACTTACGCTATCATCACAATTCCTATTGCTCAGTGTTTGATAGTTTTAATTTTAGTCGCTAAATACGTTTCCTGTTCAATTTCACTTACGACGTGTTGTTGCAATTAGCCAAGTGCGTGTGGCCTTCATTTTTACTGTGAGTTTCTGCTATTTATTTCGATGGCTAACATTCCTTTTTTTGTAAGTTCGGCTTCCTGATTTGTCGTTAACAAATATTTTGTGGGATTTCTGTAAAATACATAGCTGCCGGTAAAAACTTCCCTTCAATTTTTCTAAATGGCAGCTTCATTAACATGTGTTTAGTTTTACTAAATTTCTTCCTTTCAGAAGCGGGGTTGGGGAGATCGGCTATAACGTGGATCGCATCTTGTGAATGCGATGAGAAGAATCGAGAATTAATTTCTTCACCCACTTCAAGCGCAAAAAAATTTAAGAAATTTATTGATTGAGTGGGCAAGATTACACTACAGTCTGGCTACTGCATGAGTGGTCACGATTAATTATTTTACAACATGCTATAATTGGGTTTACGTTTCATCTGTGCCGATGTCTAAAGTTGTTAATGAGATTCTATGTTTAACGCCTTCAGTGTTTTTATGTAATCGATTAATCATTCCTATATACGATAAAACAGATAATTTTCTTAATGTAATCGTTACCTACCGGTGAATTACTTTAATACTATTAAATTTTAGTGTCAACACTTTTAATGTTTGGGTACGTCACACCCCGGTGAACTGCATCGATCTGCAGGCTAAACTAAGTAAGAGTAAAAGACGACAAGGCAACGGACACGGATGCTGGCGGAAGCAAAAAAAAACGCAACCTTGACACAGGTAAAAGGTCACTATGGAAGATGAAACACGAAGGTACTTTACGGTGCAGGGTATCGAAACCCCAGTACCGGTCGGTAAGGGTGGTAAGGGAGTAGCCCCCTCTCGACCGTCAGCCAACGAACGCTCAGTGTTTCCGGCGGAGGACCAGGCCGAGGCACAGGATATAGCTACTGGCTCAACAACGACGCAAATAAAGGAAGTAATTCCAGACCCCTTATAAAGAGGGAGTTTATTGTAAGAACACCGCCCAAACTTCAAAGAAGCTTTAGCGAGGGCCAAAGCCAAAGCCCTACATATACTGACACGACGCCGACCGTAAGATCGACCTACTCACTCGATATTCTAGAAGGATCAAGCAAGAAGAGAAAAATTAACGCAAATCCTACATCGATTGCCAAAATACCTAGCATATTAAAAAACCTTAAAAAAAAGATGGAAGACAACAATGTCCACAAAAAAATTATTGGCACCAGAATTGCTATCCATAACAAAAAGAGCCATAAAAGAAAATATGAGAAATCATGAACGCATGGAAGAAAAGGAGAAAGAAGTAGTAAAATACCAGGATCTTTTAGAAAGATCGAAAACTATTACAACAGCAATCTGCAGAAGCTGCCAAGAACAAAAAATAAACGACACAATATATATATCAACTCAAACAAAGTCATGGAGAAATGCATGGAACACTCGAAGGCATTAACAGCTTAGAGGACTGGGGAAAAATATCAAATGTAAAATGGGAACAGGATCTATACAAGAAAACAATTGTCAAAGTTGGAAATCCCCTAAACACAAATGACCAGAACGTCAAGGTAGTTATAGTCGAGCCCATGAAGAAAAGCATACAAAAATTGTATAAAGAAAAACACTTTGAATTGGCGGATATACAAGAGGACTTTGATCTGGTCGAGCAAACTACAACAATAAGATCGCAAGCTCAAAAACCTTGCGAAAGTCGCAAGATATACAAAGTCGTTTATAACGGATCAGATTTAGATATCTGGATAAAACTCACGCGTTTAAAGGACGAAACGAAAGAAGACGAATGAATAACACTGCACCATATTAGATCAATGAGTGTCGAGCGTTTTCTTAAGATGGTGGAATGTTTCTTCCACTACTAAAATACCAACGTGTGCATTTACACGACAAACTCAAAAACACCTGAGGTAGCTAAACAAAAAAAGAACTCAAGCAGAAATACATGCGCAATTATCCTACAAAATCAAGGAGAAGACTATAAAAGCACACTCAACAAGGTGAGAGAAATTCTCACAGGTACAGAAGCTAGCAAAGCTATACGTGGAGTAAGGAGTACAACAAACGGAAAAATCCTCATAATAACTGATGAGAATAAAGAAGCAGTAAAAACTCTGCAGGAAACAATTAAAGCAGAAGAAACTCATTCTCTAAACGTTACAGAGGCCGGTAAACCATCCTAGATGGAAACTATACACTTGAGAGGTTTAGATGCTCTAGTGAGCAAAGAAGAAGTAATTGCTGCCACAGAAGCAAAATTAGATGCCGTTCCAGGCCAACCTATTAAAATCGGCAAATTAAGACCTAACGCAAACGACACTCAGGCTGCTACACTCGTGATGAGTAAAAAGGGATAGCGTACATACTGCTAGAAGAGAAACAGATGAGTCGGGATGGTCCGATGCAAACTTGTAAAACCTAAAAATGGAAAGATGATTTAAGTGCTGGTCCTATAGGGCAAGAGACTGCAATGGGCCAGACAAATCGGGTTGATGCTATGCATGTGGACAGAAATGACATTCTGCAAAATTATGTAAAAACGAGGCATTCTGTATAGTTTGCAACAAGAACGGTCATAAAGCTGACAGCGGTAAATGTATCGTCTTTCGAAGGTCATCATTGCAGGCAAAAAAAGAAATACTATATCAAACGGCAGAAGAAATAGACCCATCAGTAAAGTGTTAGTAATACAACTTAACGCGAACAGGAGCAAAGCTTCTGGCTGCCAGAAGAAAGCGTGATTTTTTTGCCCTAAGTGAACCAAATATCGTAAGAGTACTACAAGATGCCTTATTGGTGGTCGGAAGAAATCCAAACGCGCATCACTGAATTTAAAATGAAAAGAAAAATATTTCAACGAACTAAAAGGCAAGAGATTAGATAAACTAGAAAAAATGAATATAAAGATGCAAAAACAATCTTGAAAAAGATAATCACACAAGCTAAAAGAAAATAGTGGCTGAGCTTGTGTAACCAACTAGAAAAAGATATCTTTGGGGACGGTTATAAAATTGCCAGGACACAGTTAAGACTTCCAAACCCGAAGACGTCACTGCTTTCTCGTGAATGTGAAGAAAAATTCAACAGTCTATTTGTGATTGGAACAGAAGGCCTAGATATGATGATGAGACAAACGACGATCTCTGAATGTAATGCTTTCAGCGAAATAGAAATAATAACCGCATGTAAAAAAATTAAGATAGGAAAGGCTCCCGGACCAGATGGTATACCACCTGAAGTAATAAAAAGTTTAGTCCCAAGACACGTACAATATTTTCTTAAGGTATTTAATCACCAACTAAAATCGAATTCGTTTCCAGATATATGGAAAAACTCCAAACTAATCCTAATACCGAAACCCAGAAAAACGAAGGAGGAAACAGCGAAGTATAGACCGATATGCATTACTAATGTGATAGCTAAACTTTATGAAAATCTCTTGAATCAGAGATTATTGGAGGAAATAGAAGCAAAAGAAGGACTTCACCGGAACCAGTACGGCTTTCGTAAAGGCAAAAGTACGACTGATGCTATAGAACACGTTGTTCGCAACGCTAAAACTGCAGAGAAAGAAAAAAAAGTAGAATTCCCTAATTTTAATAGATGTTAGAAACGCATTTAACATGGCGTCATGGGAAAAAATCCTAAAGAAGCTCCGGAAGATATAGTTACGCAACTACCTTGTGAGTGTAATCGAAGCGAGCTTTACAAACCGTACAGTACAGCTGCTAGAAGCTAGAAAAAAGGTCGCCGGCGGAGTCCCGCAGGGCTCAGTGCTTGAACCAACCTTGTGGAACGTCCTCTACGACGATGTTATGTCGATATGCGTCCCAAAAGACGTCGAATTAATCTGTTATGCAGACGATCTGGCCGTGTCTGTGACAGCCAAATACGCAAAAGATCTCGTTATCAAAACTGACGAGACTCTCCATGCCATTAAACTATGGATGGAACAAAATAACTAGCTGTAAAAAAAACCGTAGCTATAGTCCTAAATACAAAACGTTAAATCGGCAACATTAAATTTAATTTCGGAGATCTCACTATTAGACCGTCGACTCAAGTAACATACCTCGGCATAGTTCTTGATAGGGGGCTGTTTTTTGGTAAACACATCGAACATGAATGCGATAAAGCTAGAAAAACAGACAGAGCGTTGTGTAACCTGTTACCAAATATTCGGGGACCAAGTTCGAAGAAAAGAAGAGTTTTAGCACTTTCTACTTAATCAATTGTACTATATGGGGCACCTATATGGGTAGAAGCAATGATAAAACAACGATATCAAAATAAGATTGGAACAACCCAAAGAATAATGGCTCTTAGAGTACGCAGTGCATACAGGACGGTTTGAACAGCCGCAGTAATGATACGAGCTGGATTAATACCAATCCGATGCCGATGAAAGAAATCGCTACTCCGACCAGCGACAAGACACGAATAAGAAATATAGGATAAAAGAAAGAAGCATTACGTATAAAAAATGACAGGAAGAATGAGATACCACAACAACGAGCAGGTGGAAACATCGGCTAATCCCAAAAATAGAAAGCTGGTTAGAAAGAAAACATGGCCAGGTGTCCATTTGACACAGTGTCTAACAGGCCATAGAGTATTCTCATCATACACATACAGAATAGGAAAAAAAACTAGAACCAAAATGTGTCTACTGTACGGAAATAAACGACACTCCAGAGCACACAATGTTTCATTGTAAACAATAGGAAAATGAGAGACACGCGCTATCAAAAACTGTAAACGGCCAAAAAGTGATGCCAGAAAATATGGTAGAGTTCATGATTAAAAATAAAAATAATTGGGAAGTGATAAAAAACTACCTCATGCAGGAGAAAGAACAAGATGAGTTACGCACAGAAAATGTACAGTAAAACAAAAAAATACAGATGGTTATGCCGAAAAGGCGGAAACTCTACAGCGTAGAAGCATACGGAGAGGTTTTGGTCGGTAGGCATGCCCAAAAGAGTATGAGTTTGGCACTACCCTACATCAGGGTGAACATGAGTTTTCCTCTTCGCCAAAAAAAAAGGTTACGGTTAAAAAGGGGCGTGTTTTTTATAATGAAGTTGTTACGGTCAAAATTTTCATTAGGTACGCCTATGTGTTTTCGACGTAAAATTAGATTCAGGTGTTGACGCCATCTATCGGGTTCGTTGGTCACTTTGTGTTGAGCAGACGGCATCCGGTGACCGACCGGCATTTTCACTTTAACATCGTACCTGTTAGTATCTATGTCTGCGTGAATTGAATATCGTTTTCAAGAATCATCCACGTGTTGGGACACGATGGAAATTAGTAGTTTCTCTTAAATAATTGATTGCATCCACGCAGAGTAAGTGATTGTATTCTTTCTTTACTTAAACGTAATTTTTATGTCTTTTTGGTTAGCGCCATGTGCCACCTTCATGAATAAGGGTATTCGTATCGGTACATAAAATCCTCAAGGGAAAACTATAATCGAAAGCGGAAGATCTTAATTACTGGATACGATTGAATTCTATTCGGAGGCAATATCTTAACCTTGATGACTATCACATTGTTCGGAAGATCTTAATTACTGGATACGATTGAATTCTATTCGGAGGCCATAACTTAACCTTGATGATTCTCACCTTGTTCGGAAGATCATAATTATTGGATACGATTGAATTCTATTCGGAGGCAATTACTTAATACCACCAGAGGCGTAACATTAATGTAACAGCAGACGATAAGTGTCGGTTCGATTACTGTCCCTTAAATGTGTCTTTATTTGTAGTTTGTGAGTCGCCAGGTAGACACGATTATTTTTCAGGAAGTTTAATTGCAGGAAGCCATTAGGAAAAACGTTTTTCTGAAGGTCGCCCTGGAATTTTGGTAAGTCACTTTTTCTTGTTCTTATTCATTCGTGTCGCTACGGTGTATATTCACGACTTACTATAGTTATTAATTGTACGTGCAAATTGACGTGTTGCTTATGATTGTTACTAAATTAAGTTAAGTAAATGACTTATCGCTCGCTTCTTATATCCACCGTAAATTATTATTATTCATGTTACTTATTGATAAAGTTTATATATGTTTTGGTGGCTACACTTTTGGTTGACGTGTAGTGTAAGTTGCCGATCCTGCGGTTATGCTATTTTGTATATTCTCGCTAATACCTACTTAGATTTGACTATTTAACTCTTACTATATTTATCGTGATAGAGTAATTAAAGTACAATTGTTATTAACGATTGAGTTTCTTTTCCTTTTATTCGTTTCTTTCAGCAGTTACGAACCTAACATCTTGTTACAAGTGATACCATTCTGTGGTGAGCAAGCAGAACTGACTTTGGATAGGCTCTGGCGCCCTTAATTATCTTTTCAATCTTCTCTAGGAACCCTACCCTCTCTCCGACTATTGAGAGTTGGCCGTGCAGGTTCGTAAACAGCTAAAGCTTGTAACAAAGTAATGACCGAGAATCAAAGAGAGGCTTGAAACCTTGATCACGATTAAAAGTATTTGGGTGTTTGATTATTTTTATGCTCCCTTCGATTTTCCTATTGAAGAAGAGTAAACCACCAAAAGTTTATCAAAATCTATATTGTGATCTGCAGTTAAATGCAACCGCAGAACTTATAAATATGCATTTTCAACGATCATGTCATGTCAATTTAACACATTTATATCAAACTATAGGTCACTAATATTTATTTTAACAGAGGTCCGATTGAATCAACTTAAGAGGATGTCGAATAGGAGTTATCAGAGTGGCGCGGCAAAAAGAAAAAATGCTGCGGAAGAAAAGCAGAAAATTTCGGTCTCAATTTTTCACACCAAAAGTTCAGGAACCTACAGCTCCGACTTCGCCAGATAGTGCAGCAACGAGTCACCATGAAGAGCTCGAACTGTCCCCAGCACCCGTTGCTAAAGACGATACAACTCAATCGACGTCGACCGATTTTACAGCTCCGGAGATTCTTCGTCCGACCTGTGCAGTGTTGCAGCCCTCGTCAATAGAAGAACCGCTAGACACTCATCAGATTCCATAAACTGATTCTAATGATCCTGCAACCAGGTCGCTAGTCACCGACGAAGAGCGTATTGTTTGGATCAACAAGAGGCCTAAATTTTTTCAGAACAGGAATTGCAATTTTTCAAATTCTACTAGAAGCTACCTGAAGCACGATGGAAAAATGAAGCTTCGGTGTCTGAATCCATCCCTTTTTTTCCCGGACACTGCAAAACGGTGAAAAAGTTGAGAGATCATGGCTTGTGTACTCTCAGACACAAAAAGTTTTGTTTTGCTTTGCGTGTCGCCTTTTCGCGCCTGCATTCAGTTCTGCAAACGGCTTCAATGCCTGAAAACATTTCGGAGCATGTATTCTGGAACATGAGAGCAGTCTGGAATACAAACAAGCCATCTTGATCTATGTAACACGGAAGACGAGCGTTGGTATCTTCGAGAATGCTCTGGCCGCTCAATTGGACGATAAAATAAGGTACTGGCGGGAAGTGTTACAAAGAATTGTCGAAATTGTAAAGTTCTTGGCATAAAAAAGGCTGGCGTTCCAGGTCATCGGATCGCAACATAACGGCAATTCTTTGGGAGTTCTAGAGCTGCTGAGCAAGTTTGATCCGTTCCTTGCTGAACATTTGCACAATCATGTAAATAAAGGGAAAGGGCAAGTTTCCTACTTGTCATCTTCCGTATGCAATGAATTTATTGCTATTAATGGGACACAAAGTATTGAGCTAGATAATTACAGAACTAAAGAAAGCAAAATACTACTCAATAAGCGTCGACTCTACACCTGATAACACTCACGTCGATCAGCTGACGTTTATCGTCAGATACGTGAAAGAATGTACCCCAGTAGAAGGTTTCCTCGACTTCGCACCAATCGTGAGGCACGGATCTGCGTACTTGTGCGATACTATTGTATCGTTTCTTGCAGAAAATGGTATCAGGTTGGCAGACTGTCGTGGACAAACGTACGACAACGCACCGAACATGGCGGGGCAGTAAAATAGTTTGCAAGCAAACTTGAAAAAACACTGCACATGTGTGTATGGATAACGAAAAAGAACAGCCAGAAACGCGAAATAAAGCTCGAAGCATTTTAAACAAAATACTATCGTTGGATACTGTTCTGCTGACCATGATATGGAGCAAAATACTGTTCAGGTGTAACGAGACGTCTAAGAGTCTCCAGAGTGACAGTATTCCTCTGGATGTGGCTCTCAAGTTGGTTCATTCTTTAACTGACTTTGTGAAGCACCAACGGGAACAGTTCGACAACTACGAAGCTGCTGCAAAAAACACGTATCCCCATTTCGAATACAAAATTACCACATCCCGCAAAAGGTAAAGGAGTTCACGATTGACATTCTTTGAAGGAGCTGCAGAAGAAACCCAGTTTCAAGATCGCAAGAAATTCTGGATTCAGGTCTACCTTCCAATTATCGACGAGTTGATAACGCAGCTGCAACGACGTTCACAGGCTTATGATGAACTGCTGAATTTGTTTGGATTCTTTTCGAAATTGAATGATGTCGACGGAAATGACCTGCTGCTGGAATCTCTGCATTTTGAGCATAATTTGCAACAAGAAAAAATGCTGAATGAATACATTCCAGGAATGTATTAATCCAGCATTCCTATTCACCATATGTATAAGATTCTTAAAAACAACCATCTCGAGGAAACGTTTCCCAATTTAGAGATAGCGTTCCGCATTTTCTTGTCGCTCATGATAGCAAACGCAAGTAAAGAACGATCATTTCTGAAATTGAAACTCATTAAAAATGAGCTGAGAAATAGCATGGGTCAGGAGAGATTAAGATGGCTATCTCTAATAAGCATCGAGAATGATCTTCTTCAACAAATAGATTTTATGTATACTGTTGAGGAGTTTGCGACGCGCAAAGCCCAAAAACAGGCAATCTAATGTTATATATAACCCTAACCTTATTGTAATAAACCAATCAATACGCATTTTGTTATATCATTTTTACTAGGGGAGCTTCAGGGCCTCCTGTCCCAGGGCCCAAAAAAACTTAAAAACGGTACTGTTTTTATAGTTTCCAAACGTTGAATAAAATGCTAAGAGTTGAGGATGTGGGAAGAGGTTTTATTTTTAAATTCGTCAAAAATGTTGTACAAAAACTTGGTTAGCCTTTTGGTTGCTTACAAATTGATTCGTCTTTCTCCTATTTACAAAAACTACCTTACATTCTATTTACATTTTTACATTTTTTACATTTTTAAATTTTCTTTTTATCCCTCCTCTCCTTTTAAGTTTTTCCTCCTTCTCCATACTTCTTGCATCCACTCCGCTCCATTTCCGTTTTCGTCTAAGATTTCCTCTGTTTTTAGAACCTCTTCTCTTAATTCACTGCATTTCTCTCTCATGCGGTTAAGGTCCTCCGTCTCTTCTCCACATAGTCTGCACATCTTTTCTTCTTCTTTTTTCCAATATTTGTTACCTAACTCCTCGTTGCCACATCTGAACCGTGCTATCATTTTTTTCTTTTTGTTGCTTTTATTCTCTATATTCTTTAAATATTCTGGCACCCTTTCACCCTTGATATCTTTATAATTCCTATTATATCTGCTCTCTTTTATCTTTGTCCACCTTTCTTGTTTTTCGATGTCGATACCTCTCCTTATTATTTCTTCCCTTACCCGTACTCCCTCTTCTCTTAATCTCTCCACTTCTTCTCTCGCGTACCCGTTTCTTTTGTAATACTCTTCTCTGCCCGTACTTCACTTTCTCTCCCTTTATCTCTTTCCAACATTCTTGCAGTATTTTGCATTCTGTTCTTTCCCTCAGTTTTTCCTCGTATTTTATGGCCCTTTTTCCTGTCTCTACTTTTATTTTTGCTACCTGTACCTCCTTTCTCACAATATACCCCCGTGTATCTCTGTCTAGTCCCAAAACCCATCTCCAGTATTTTTCCTGTAGCCTTTCTACCTCCCTCCACTCCTTCCAGCCCCATATTTCCGCGCCATACATTACCACCCCCTTATTAACTTTTCAAACGACAACTTTCTTTTTTCTATATCCATCTCGAACACTCTTTTCCCCACACCCCACACTTGTCCTATTAACCTGTTTCCTTTCCTTACTCTTTCCTTTATGTGTTCTCCCTTCTTATTATCCTGCTTCATCGTGTAGCCGAGGTTTGTAAATTCCTTCACTTGTTGCACTTCCTCATCACTCCATTTCCACTCCTCTCTGTATCTCTTCCCCCCTCCTTTTCTAAATACCATTATTTTTGTTTTCTCCGTGTTTACTTCTATTTCTTTTTTTTTATGTATTTTTCCATCGTTTTCATCATCTCTTTCATTTCCTTTTCCTTCTTAACCACCGATACTATGTCATCCGCATACGCCAACGGCCATACCTTCGCTTTCTCTACCACTATCCCTCCTGTCTGTTGTCCTTTCATTGTCTCTTCCAGATCCCCCGTATATACTGAGAACAGACTTGGGCTCAGTGGACATTTAAGGGATTATACTTGTTTTAATACCAATTTATAACTTTTGACTCAAACTTTATTTTTTTTTCAAAATATGTAAAAATATACAAGGTGTTACATTAAAAAAATGTTACTTTGTTGTGTATTTTGATAACCTAAAGTGCAATTGTTTTTTTGATTTGTCCATTACGAGAAAAAATCCCTAATAACAACAAAGTTGGCAATAGTGCCGATTTCACTTTGAACACATGGTATATTTATGTATGTCAGAGACGCATCGAAAATAAAAGGGGCTTCGTTGGGCGTTTGTGCTGGGTTAGACTGCATCGACAATTTATTACAAGTGAATAACGCACGACACTGACCGTTTACGCAATTTATTTACTATAGTAAAAGTTACGATTACAAATTTCAAACAAAGTCATTAATAAATAATAACACAAACAAACAAAACTGATTTAATTAATTATAAAAATTAAATTTGTAAACGTTTAATGATCAACACTGGAACAAACAATCCGACACCAGCTCTTTTATCTTATCAAGTTGTCACCACCAAATATCATTTCAATCTGCCCTCTTACAAGTTACATTTTCTAGCTGGTGTCGTTCCGTTCACATGAAAATTGTAATTTCACGCGCGTTCCTATGCCCATAAAAGGCAATATTACAAAATATCAAACCCTTATTGGTTGATTCTAAGTTATTAAGTTACAAAGACTAAACATTTTAAACATAATTTATGGGAACACAAACAAATGAGTGCACGTGTATGCATTCCATAGCCGTAGGCAAGATTATATTCAGTGCCTCCGACATGTATATACCACAAAAGAATTATAACAATAAATACTGTAAAGTATTTGTATTGATTTATTTAAAACCTATCAACTTGTTTGTATTTAATAAAATAATGCACTTTCAGTTACTTTTGTTGTATTTATTTCAACTCGAAAATTGTTCTTGTCGTGTCACTTTTATTTTATTTATTCTAATGGTGGTCACACATTGAAAATAGCGCAACGAACAATACAGTTAACACACTGCTTTTCATCGTTCAGTAACTCCAACAAAATCCTTTTATTCCTTACAAATACAATGAGTGGGTTAAAGTAATTCTTGTTGTTCCTCTAGAAAAGTGTTTACATAACAATGTAATTGCTTTTGTTATTTTTACATTTATATAGTATGTTTCTAGGTACATTAAAATCTCTTGAGGATGAGTATGCCAATGCTGCAGAAAATATTGTCGAAACCCCGACGAAATTGAAAATAAAAGCGGTTGACTTATGCAGTAAATATAAAAAAACAGGAATTGGCGGATGAAAAAGATAATACCAAAAAGATTAAAATTGCAAACTGATTACACGAGACGACAATCTGAAAGACATTTCCTTTTAATAAAGTACGATTTAAAATACGTGTCTAACAATTATGTTAAGTAGCACTAACTGAAATATAGAATTACCACAAAGACGACTAACAAAAACCTAAATGTCTTTAGCCGTAATGTACACTTTTATAAAATGTTAAGAAACAAATATTTGTCAAGATTATTTAATATAAGAGAGTGAAAAAATTTCTGCAAGTGAAATAAAGAGACACGTTATTAAATTCAAAGTAGCAGTTTTTGTTTTGATTTTTCAACAATAAAATTACATAGCATTCTACCTAGTTTATATGAACATACATAAAATAAAAATGATACCAGCATACGAAAAGCGATCTTTTAATAGAGAAGGTTAAATTAACTAGGATTTTACTTTTTGTGGTTTACGAAAAAATCACTTTACATGTTTCAACGTCAAGAGTCGCAAAAAATTACTTAAACTCATAAGTTAAAGAAGTAAGTATACTGCAGGTAAGATTAGTTGGAATTTGTTAGTTCACAAAACAACTGTTTGCAATTAAGCCTTGATCAAATCGTCGTGTAAGAGCCACCAACTGAAAACGTAGTAAATAGTCAGTACTTATAGTTGTGAAAAACAACACTAAAGAAACGATGAACAGCTGTTTCGTTCTTTTGGGACTCCTCAGCACCATGATAACTGTATGTATTTTCACAACTGTTACTGAGAACTACTGCAGTTATATCACTGAAAAAATCTAATCTAATCCTAATAGTTCTCACAGCAAAAATATTTTTTGTGCCACACAATATATTCAACATTTATAAAAATCTAAGTACGAGTAGACTTTTGTAGTTATCAAAAATATTGCAACATTCGCAAAGTCTTTGTAAATTTCAAGAACGTTCCCGTATTTTTTATCCACGTCTAGAACGTTCACGAAAGAATGTAGAGGTTTCTCAAATGTTTGCAGAAACGTATAAATACGGTACAAACAAATCGTAGGTCAGTTATTTTCCGTAATTCGAAGAGGGCAGTGTTAAGAAGATTATTCAAGTCTAAATAAATACGTAATTAACGCGTGTGAGATAAATCTACGGTGTATAACCTTGTACGTGGCTTTAATGTAAACAAGCGTTAGTGTTTAAATAAACAGAAGTTATCCGCGGCCTTTATTTTCGTATAAGTGATAGTGCTATACATAAATTATACTGTAAGTGTATGTATTAAATATCCTTAGATTTAAATTAGTTCAGTTAGTTATAAACTTGTATTTTTAGTTGAAATAAATTAGTAATAATAAAATTGATTACAATTGATGACAGGTGTCGGGTTTGCGATTTTTAGTGGAAATACCATTAAGTAATTTAATATCGCTCCCGTAATAAAAACATTGATTGCGTAAATAACAGGTTAGTTTGCGATACGCGTGCTTATTTATAAATTGCAATCATAGCTATTTCAGTTCGTTAAAATAGTGTATTTAAACGTTTTATTCCTGTTATGTATAATTTAGTTAAAATGTATGCAAAACTATTTGAATTTCTTGCATCGATAAAAAATGGTCAAGAATCGATGAATAGAAAAATGGAAGAAAATTCTCAGAAAATGGAAGAAAATTCTAGAAAAATGGAAGAAAAACTGTCCGAACATTCCCAGAAGATGGAGGAAAATTCTAAACTTTAAAAGAAGAAATACGAACGAGCATGAAAAATCAAATCAAAAGGAAACTCAAACCGACATGTTAAATTTAACAGAAGAAATATGCGAAGTTCTAGAAAACGGAAACCAATCTATGAATGACAAAATAGAAGAAGTAGAAGACAAATTAGAACAGAAGTTAAAAGAAAATTTAAGAACAATAGAAGACAAACTAGAGAAAAAAATGGAGAAAAAGAATACAACTGCTTGAAGAAAGAATGACCCAAATGAATTGTCACGGTGACGGAGGCGTCACGAGTGAAAATTGAATAATGACCATCGGGAAGAAACCACTCACATGTTTAAAGTGGTACCTCCAAATTTTGATGGTAAAGTTCAATGGTCAACCTACTACAAGCAGATTGAAGCCACAGCTACAGCTAATGGTTGGAGCAACATGCAGAAAGCGATGTCTTAAATTGTGTCCTTACGTGTGGAATCTTGCATACTGTTCCTGACTACCTACAAGAAAATTGCGAGCTCTTAATTTCACGATTAAAAATGAGATAAGGAGATGCTCATCTTCAACAAGTCTATGAAGCTCAAATTAAAAATCAGGTTCAGAAAACTGCCAAAAATCTTTAGGAGTTTGCGGCTGACATCGCCAGATTAACACGGCTTGCATATCCTAGTCGAGCCGTACAACAACATCTGTACTCCCTTTTCTCCTTCTGTCTTCCTGTCTTTCTTTTTTCGTTTTCTTTTTCTATTGGGTTGCTTGGACACTTGCTTCTTTCCTTTTGCTAACTTTTTCTTTTGAGTGTTCACTGCAACTATGTTTCTTCTTTCTTTCTAGGTTTTCTTTCTGTTGTTGGATTGGGTTTAGTGGGTTATTTAGTTGTTGGGTAGGTCTAAAACTTGAGGCAGACTACCACTCAGCTTTTTTGTACTGTATGTACGTCCGCTTGGTCGGTTTCTTTGGATGTGGGTAGTCATTCTTAGGGTATCTCTTCTACTACTTTTTCTTTGGTTTTTCTGGGAGTACTCTAATCCGTTAATCGGTTTCTACGTCTCATTGGGACAGTCCAGCACAGCGATCGATGATCTACGAGTGTTCGATTAGCAACGGATAATCATGATGTTTTCTTATTTTTACTTCTTTCTTTCCTTCTTTTAGAATTACTAATACTGGGATAGGGGTCAAAGTAGGAGCGTTCTTGTCGCGACACCTGTCAGATCTTTAATCTGCGAATCCTACTACTCACCTTAACCAAACAGCGTTACTATGCTTACCAGCACAGTGCATCAGTGTCACCCTAAAGGGCCCTTTCCAGGGCTGGCACTGACTGTCATCTTTGCTAACGTCGAGGGGCTCACAGGAGCCAAACAAGACATTATGGCAAAAATCTGCACAGACCACAAATGTCATGTGCTCTGTCTGCAAGAGACCCACCGAAGCTAAAACAACAACCGCCCACGGATCCCTGGTATGAAGCTAATATTAGAGTGCCAGCACGAGAAATACGGTAGCGCCATCTTCACAAAGAGCGATCTCATCGTCAAGACGGCCAACATGTCTCAAGCCAACAACATCGAAATCCTGACAGTGGAACTGGACAGCATCTCTATCACCTCGGTCTATAAGCCACCCGGGGAACGGTTTGACTTTGCTAAACCGCTAAACTTCGATCGGAACAAGACTCACATCATCATCGGTGACTTTAACAGTCACCACGTCAACTGGGACTACGCCAAAACAGATGAAAATGGCGACTTGGTTGAGACGTGGAGCGATGCAAACCACCTCAGTCTAATTCACGACCCCAAACTCCCGAAGTCCTTCAACAGTTCTAGATGGAAACGGGGGTACAACCCAGACCTAGCCTTCGTAAGCAACAACATCGCTGACCTCTGCAGTAAAGCCGTGCTGGAACCCATACCACACACACAGCACAGGCCGATATCCATTAGCGCATCACCAGCAGTCACACTAATCACGGCCCCATTCCGCCGCCGTTTCAACTTCAAAAAAGCAAACTGGACAGAATTTGCAGACGACCTGGACACGAAAGTGGCAAACATCGAACCGTCACAGACCAACTACAACCTGTTCGTTGACGCCGTACGTACTGCATCCAGAAAGAACATACCACGAGGATGTAGAACCAGCTACGTGCCAGGACTCTCCCATTAGATGATAGACGAATATCAGAAGTACCAACAGCTATTCCAAGCAAACCCGTTCTCGGATAGCACCATTGCATCTGGTACAGAACTAGCACTAAAGATACAGGAAGAAAGACAGAAGTCATGGCAAAACATGATTGAAAGTGTGGACATGACCCACAGCAGTAGGAAAGCCTGGCTCACCATCAAGAAGCTAAGCAACGACCCCAAAAAGGCTGAACAACACCATAATGTCACTGCAAACCAGGTTGCAAGCCAACTCCTTCTAAACGGGAGAGCACCAACTAAACAACCTAAGATGAGGATCAAGCGACAACCTGGCAAAGAAAACAACAGCTTCAATACCACCTTCACCATGGAAGAGCTCAACATCTGTATTAAGAACCTGAAAAATGGTAAAGCGGCTGGAATGGACGACTCTTGCTCAGAACAAATAAAACACTTCGGACCAAGGACAAGAGAGTGGATATTAGAGCTGTTTAAGAACTGCTCTTTTTTATATAACATCCCGAAGCTATGGCGGCAGGCACGCGTCATTGCCCTTCTAAAACCGGACAAAGACGCCTCGGACCCCAAAAACTTCAGACCAATATCACTTCTCTGCCACCTCCACAAACTCTATGAACGTCTCATCCTGAACCATCTGTCTCCCCTGATCGAAGAACACCTAATCCCAGAACAAGCCGGCTTCCGCCCGGGCAAATCCTGCACGGGACAGACACTCAACCTCACCCAGCACATAGAAGATGGTTTTGAAAAAGGGAAAATCACAGGGGCAGTATTTGTTGATCTCTCAGCTGCATACGATACTGTGAACCATAGGATGCTCCTCTCGAAGATCTACGACATGACACACAACTACCACCTAGTGCAAGTCATCAAATCGCTATTGGAAAACAGACGATTCTATGTAGAACTTTGCAAGCAGAAGAGCCGCTAGAGACGGCAACAGAACGGCCTCCCTCAGGGAAGTGTGCTAATTGCAGGAGTTTCTTATATGCTGACGATATGTGCGTCACAGCACAGGAGAAAGAGTTCACCACCATCGAGAGAGTCCTTACATCTGCTCTATCGAACCTCTCAACTTACTACAGCAAGAACTACCTGAGACCAAATCCGACCAAAACACAGGTAACTGCTTTCCATCTGCGCCATCGGGAAGCAAACCGGAAGTTACGCATCACCTGGAATGGTACGGAAATAGAACACCACCAGAACCCAGTGTACCTCGGAGTCGTCCTCGACCGGACCCTGACTTATAGGGCCCACGTGGAAAAGACGAAGTGGAAAGTCAGCGCTCGGAACAATATCCTCAGAAAACTGGCCAACACCGAGTGGGGCGCCAACCCGACCACCCTGCGCTCTACTGCACTCGCACTCTGCTACTCCACAGCAGAATTTGCGTGCCCAGTTTGGGAGCGGTCATCTCATGTCAAAAAACTCGACCCGGTGCTCAACGAGAGCTGTCGCTACATCACGGGATGCCTGAAACCGACACCCATCAACAGCCTCTACCTATTAGCTGGTATTGCTTCACCAGACATAAGAAGAAATGTAGCGAGTAGGCGGGAAAAACTGAGGCAACTAGAGGACCCCAGACATCCATTGTACGGCCATACTAACGTCGACAAACGCCTAAAATCCCGAAAAAGCTTCATACCCGAGAAACCCCTGGACTCAACAGCTAAAGCAGCGAGGTTGGATTCATGGCGCGAACGCGTTAAAAACACCGACGCAATCGACGGTACCAGCCTAGAAGTGGGAGAACACCTACCCGCTGGCGGTGATCTGGACTGGACTACGTGGAAAAGCCTAAACCGCCTACGCACTAGAACTGGCAGATCCAAAGTCAACATGACCAAGTGGGGGTACTCTAGCGACAGCGATTTATGCGACTGCGGGGAAAGACAGACCATGGAACATCTTCCGATCTGCCGACTCCTCGACGAAAAATGCACCATGGAGGACCTCACCGCAGCCACCGACAGGGCCATAGCCTGTGCTCGCCACTGGAAGGACATATGAAACTTTTGGTTTAAGGACTCGAGAAGAAGAATACTGGGATTATACTGGGGTTGCTTAGGTGGGTTTTTTATTTTAGAAGTTACTTTCCTTGGAATTTTTCTTCTGAAATTTGCTTAACGACTGGGGTTGGGATTTCATTGGGCTTTAGGGCTTTTGGGTCCTTGACGCTAGTCTAAACTTCTTTCTTTTTCTCCTCTCCTTTTTTCTCTTAGTTTCTTTGGTCGTCTCTCCTCACTTGGTAAAAGGTCTCGTTGATCATTCATACCCGGAATCACCTTTTGGTGGCTTTAACGAGCACGTTTAGGTTCGTGATATTTGCCTTCTAAGTTCTCTGGAGTTTAGTTTCCGCGCAGTATCATTTTGCTTTATGCGTCTCTAGTCCAAGTCAGGTCTATTCGATTTTAGGGAACTTCTTTTCCTTCGTCTATCGGGTTGGGTTTTCTGTGGTTTTTCAGTTCCTGGGTTGGTTTTGGTTTTTAATGTGTTTGTTTAGCTGGTGACGAACATCATTGCAAGTTTCACTCTAGTTTATCCTAACTGCTGCGTTAGGATTTATTTCGACCGTAGGTCTCACTTCTTGCAAGGGGGGAATTTGTAACGTGTAAATTCGCAAATTGGTATTATTTTGTTTGATGGTTAGGCAACTTTGCCATTACCCGTGTTAGATATCCCACTGTGACTGAAAATGTGGTAATGTTCATTTTAGGGACATTTCCAATGACTATGGCTGTACAGTACTTCTTTAATTTTAATAATTAACTCATAACATGTTAGCAAAATAAGAAGTTCACAACCATACTTCGTCAAAGTCGATTTTCAACAAATGCAAGCGATTTTTTCTTTATTTATTTAAACATTCATTAGTTCTGGTGTCTTTTAAGTAATTCCACGAAGAAGTATATTGTACAGTTTTTAGTACTTGATATATCGTTTAAATAAAACAAATTAATTAAAGAGTGAACGCAGACGCAGCACTAACTTAATGAATTACTAAAATAGGTATATATTTAAATTAAGTAAGATAATAGAAGAACCACAGTTTTTGTGTGGATTATAAATTTAAATACATTCTGCATTCATAAGCAGCTTATCATTTTAGAGATGGCTATTTGCATTTTCTATTTACTTAATTACGAAATTTCTCGAAGTAGATCTTCAGTAAACGCGTCTTTTAGCTAATATAGAAGTTTTCCAGGTGAAAACTACTGAATGATGAAAAACACGTTTAGTTAGGAAAAATACTTAGTCAACGTAATTTAAAAGCGTGCTAAAATTTTATCACCCTCACTAAAGATACTAAACAAGACTTTGATAACAAAATACACTTTGTAAAATACATTATTCACACCTATATTTATAAGTATGCATTTTTTTCTAGTGCTTCTTATATATTACATAAAAACAACGGTAATGTAGAATTGTAGTAAACAACGTAATGCATTAATAAAAATACTGAATACCAAGTTGTGTTAGATAAATCAAAATAATGCAAATAACAAATTTACTAGTAAACAGAAAAATAAGCGTAAATTAAATACTAAAATAAAAAGAAACGTTGTATAATTGCTATTGATTGATGTAACCTCATTTTTCCAACGTATGCTGCAATAATAATTGCAAGAAGCGGACACGTACGCTTTATATGGACATAACAATAAAAGAAACGGATGCAAAGAAAACATAATTAGAACGCGGTTATCATGGACATAGGAATCGTTAAATATCGTTACCAAAGTAGTATTTTTCTTAAGTAATAATAATATTATTATGGTATTGCGGTAGGTGTTTCCAATAGACAATTTTATCCATAAAACGAAATTGTATTGCAAATTTGTTCATCAGACGATTTTCTGTTTGATATGAACTAGATAACAACGTAACCATGTGTGTATAACATGTTTTGACTTTTATATCAGTTTAGATTAAAAAGCAATCATCGTCTAGATACATCCAATTGCAATACAAGCTTACAAGCTTTAAATTAGTCATATCGGTTAAATAAATGTCTAAATGGTAACATCAGTATATTACAAACTTGAATTAAATTCTTCGTGTAATTTATACAAGTGTTTGCAAAATACAAGAGAATAAGTTACAGTAAAAAAAGTAAAACGAAATAAGAATATATTATATATATATTGAAACATTCGCAAAGTTTTTGTAAATTTCGAGAACATTCCCGTACTTTTTATCCACGTCTAGAACGTTCACCAAACAATGTAGAGGCTTCTCGAATGTTTGCAGAAATGTATAAACGCGGTAAAAACCAATCGTAGGTCAGTTATTTCTGTAATTCAAAGACGGCAGTGTTAAAAAGATTATCCAAGTTTAAATAAATAAGTGATTAACGCGTGTCAGATAAATATACAGAGTATAACCTTGTACGTGTAAACAAACGTTAGTGTTTAAATAAATAGAAGTTATCCGCGGACTTATCCTCGTGTAAGTGATATAAATAAGTGTCAGTGTTTTTATTAAATATCCTTAGATTTAAATAGTTCGGTTAGTTTAAACGTGTACATATTTTTAATATAAATAATTAGTTTTAATAATAAACATTACAATAGGTGACAGGTGTCGGGTTCGCGATTTTTAGTGTAAATACCATTAAGTAATTTAATATCGCTCCCGTAATAAAAACATTGATTGTGTAAATAACAGTTTAGTTCGCGATACGCGTGATTATTTATAAAGTGTAATCATAGCTATTTCAGTTCGTTTAGGCAGTGTATTTAGACTTTTTATTCCTGTCGTATATAATATATGCCGGTGACGCGTTTGCAAACAGTTTAAATGGATGCAAACCTATTTGAATTGCTTGAATCGATAAAAAATGGCCAAAAATCGATGAATAGAAAAAATAGAAAAAGAAAATTCTAGAAAAATGGAAGAAAAACTGTTCGAAAATCCCCAGAAAATGGAGGAAAATTCTAAAACTTTAAAAGAAGAAATACGAACGAGCATAGAAAATCAAAGAGGAAACTCAAGCGGATATGTTAAATTTAAGAGAAGAAGTATGCGAAGTTCTGGAAAACTAAAGGCAATCTATGAATGACAAAATAGAAGAAGTAGAAGACAAATTAGAACAAAACTTAAAAGAAAATTCAAGAACAATAGAAGACAAACAAGAGAAAAAATTGAGAGAAAGAATACAACTGCTTGAAGAAAGAATGACCCAAATGAATTGTCACGGAAAAGGAAACGTCACGAGTGAAGATTTAATAATGGACCATCGGAAAGAAACCACTCACAAACTTAAAGTCGTACCTCCAAATTTTGATGGTAAAGTTCCATGGTCAACCTACTATAAGCAGTTTAAAGCCGCAGCTACAGCCAATAGTTGGAGCAACAAGCAGAAACCGACGTCCTTAATAGTGTCCTTACGTGGAGAAGCGCTTGGAATTTTACAGACTGTTCCTGACCACCTACAAGAAAATTATAAACTTTTAATTTCACGTTTAGAAAAGAGATTTAGAGATGCTCATCTTCAACAAGTGTAGCAAGCTCAAATTAAAAGTCGGGTTCAGAAAGCTGCCAAAAGTCTTCAAGAGTTTGAAGTTGACATCGCTAGATTAACACGGCTTGCGTATCCTACAGCACCAGATACCTTCGTTTCGGTTACCACAGACGTAGGATGACGCTTTAACCCATGCTTTGGAGTTCGAAGCGGCAAAACAAGCGTTGCACCGAAGCAGCCATAAACTCCGTTGTGCTGCGAAAATACCCTCGCACACAGAAAAAAGCATTGAAGATATAGTGCAACGTGTATTTAGCGAACAAGTAGCTCGAGGAAGAGAAGTGACGTGCTAGAACTGCGGAGAAATAGGCCACTTACGACGACGTTGTAGTAAGCCAAAAAGAAGACCAGAAGATCGCCCGGAAAACTAGAACAGGTCAACGAGCCATGCCCCGATGATTACCATTCAAATGGCATCGCCTAGGGAGCAATTACATAGCATTTATCTCGTTGACAAAATCAATGGAAAAATTATTCCGTTACTAATTGACAGGGGTGCAACAAAAACCATCCATTCGGCCTGGCATGTTATTAGAAAATGAGAAGACATCACCAGTAACAGTACGACTGCGAACGACGACAGGCGAAGAAATGCCTACTCACGGACAAGTCAAAATAACCATTGGTTTTAGAAATAGAATACTCGACCATCGAGTACTGGTAACCGACATCACGGAAGAAGTTATCCTGGGAATGGACGTGATAAAGAAGTATGGGTTCCATTTGGATATAAAGAACAATGTCCTAAAAATAAAGAAATTCCTTTTCATTCGACAGAGAAGGCAGCCGTGCGAGTCTTATTGAGACTCTACCTGCGAGGACTGAAAGTGTAGTGATGACACGCCTGGATGGAAATCTCTGGGAAGGCTACATACGCGCCATTGAATCAATAGTGGAAAAAGGACTACTCGTTGGCAGAACTTTAGTACGAGTGAAAAACACGATGCCAGTAAGGATCTTAACCTTTAACTACTGAGGTGTGAGCCGCTCCGGCCTGGCGAAAGTAATAATATGAAATTACACCCCTGCTGTTGTTGTTTTTTTCAGTAGTTGGTTGACTATTGTAACATGAAACCTAGCACTTCATCCGACAGAAAACGGAAAACCAATGCCAAAGATAACTCACGGTCTTCAAAAAGTAAGCGATCGGTTGCGCCTAGAGACGGTGATTATGAATCAGTTCTGTTATCAGTGAGGGCTCTAGCGGATCAGAGGCAAAAGATCTTGAAGATCAATTTATTCCGGAGCAAGTTGGACATGATCAGGATTCCCAAACTGATTCAGAGCCTGAAGAACAAACTGAACAAGTGTACTCCGAGTCCGAAGACCAAATTCCACTGCCGTCATTACACTCTTACTACGGCAAAAACCAGTACAAATGGGCGAGTCAACCTCTACCAAGAGGTCTCAGAACTCCTCAACACAACATCGTAACACGTACTAACTCCTCAAACCTAACCGTAAAAGATTCAAAAGACTCTTATTCCATACGGAATAAATTTATGAACGATAAGATATTTCAAGAAATGCTCAAGTAGACTAAAGAAAAGATAAAAGAATATGGAGTCAAATTTGCAAATAATAATCGCCCGGAACTGAAAGATTTAGACATGATCGAACTTCGTGCATTTATGGGTCTTCTTTTGTTCACAACAGTGTTCAAATCGAATTACGAAAATATAGATTATGTGTTCGCCACTGATGGCTCGGGTCGAGAGATATTCAGGTGTGTGATGTCGAAAAATAGATTTTTATATATCCTGCACTGCATTCGGTTTGACAACCCTTCTGATCGCGAAGAACGAAAGCAATCTGTTAAATAGCAGCAATTTTATTCCTGTTTACAAAATTTGTGCAAAATTGCCAGAAGGTTTATAACGTCAGCCAGTATGCCACCGTGGACGAAATGTTGATCCCTTTTTGAGGACGTACACATCTTATGATTTAAATGCCAATGAAACCAGCTAAATACGGGTTGAAACTGATGTGCTTATGTGATGCAAAGAACAGTTATTTTTATAATTGTTATATATACACAGGACGTGGATCAGATGGTGAAGGTTTGACAGATGAAGAAAAAAAGTTTCTTGTACCAACGCAATCAGTAATACGATTTGCAATTTTGTAAAGAAGTAATCGCAATATCACATGTGACAACTGGTTTACATCATTGGAACTTATCGATTATTTGCAGAAAAAGGGCCTAACATGTGTTGGCACTTTGAAAAAAAAAATAAACGCGAGATACCAAAAGAGTTTCTTCCATCGAAACAAAGAGAAATAGGGTCCACATTTTATGGTTTTGCTCGCCAAAATACTGTCATTTCTCATGTCCCAAAAAAGAATAAAGCGGTCATCCTTTTATCTTTAATGCACTATACTCAAGCAATTGATGAATATACTGGGAAGTCTGAAATCATCCACTTCTATAATACAGCTAAGGGAAGAGTCGATGAAATAGATAAAAAGTGCTCTATTTATACCTGCAGTCGTAGGACACGACGTTGGCCGGTGGTTATCTTTTACCGCATGCTAGATATCGGTTCCGTCAATAGTCATATATTTTATGACATACACAAGAAAAAGATGACTGAAAGAGGCATTTTATAAAAGAGTGGTCCCGAAGTTTGGTGTTACCACATATGAAACGAAGAGTGTTCAACGAAAAACTGCCTCGTGAACTACGCATGAACTTGACACGTATTCTAGGACCTGATATGCCTGTGCCTAAACATCCAGAACTTGAAGAAGAAAGGTTGAAGCTAAGAAAAAGATGTCACACATGTCCTCTGAAGCTTCAAAAAAAATCTACACTCACATGCTATTTCTGTAAAAAGCATGTTTGCCTTCAGTTCGCAAAGAACCTTTGTCCGGACTGTGTTTAATTCGTAAGATTTAGTGCTTTGCAAATTTCCTATTTTTTTACTAGTAACTATAGTTGATTATAAATTGTTTATTAGAGAGACTATTGAGGTTCTATAATATACCTAAGTAAGTTGTTTTTGTCTATTATACTATCTATTAAACATTCTTACCTTCAAATGCCAAAACCTCAGCCAAGACCAGCTGCCTAAAGTTAAAGTATTGATCCAAAAGTACCAACATGTGTTCGCACTAGAGTGTGGTTGTAAAGAATGAACTAACGTGGTGAAACATAAAATTAATACCGGAGACGACAACATCCACGCAGATTTCCGTTAGCGAAAAGAGAAGAAACCAAACAAATAATTACGAATATGGAGAGAGAAGGCGTGATTGAACCTTCAAATAGTCCGTAGGCGTCCCCAGTGGCAGTCGTTAAGAAGAAAGATGGATCAACAAAGTTTTGCGTAGACTACAGGCAGCTAAACGACGTGACCAAAAAGGACAGCTACTCTTTACCCAAAATTGACGATACGTTAAACACCCTGTCAGGATCCTAGTGGTTTTCTACGTTAGACTTAAAGAGTGGTTACCGGCAGGTAGAATTGGAACCAAAGGATCGTGAAAAATCAGCTTTTACGATCGGAACTGGTTTGTGGTAGTTCACCGTGATGCCCTTCGGCCTGTGTAATGCTCCTGCAACGTTCGAGCGTTTGGTGGAGACCATCTTGCGCGGAGTGCCTTGGAAGACGTGCTTGGTTTACCTGAATGACGCGAACTACAAAAAGGACGTCATGAAATTATGCTGTAAATGCATGGTCTGCGCATCAGGAAATGGTCCAGCGAGAAAGCGCAATGCACCCCTGAAGCAATACAACGTAGGAAGCCCTTTGGAAAGAGTAGCGATTGACATCGCAGGGCCGTTCCCAGAATCCGATTTGGGAAATAAATACATCCTGGTGGCGATGGATTATTTCACGAAATGGACAAAGGCTTACGCCATACCCAATCAGGAAGCAGCTACAGTAGCAGACGTATTAGTAAAAGAGTTTTTCTGTCGGTTTAGAGTTCCCTTAGAATTACACTCCGATTAAGGCCGCAATTTTAAGTGTGGGTTGTTTCAAAACTTAGGCGACTGTTGGGAATTAAGAAAACTGGGACGACGCCTCTCCATCCTCAATCTGATGACATGATTGAGCGGATGAATTGAACAATGGGAAAATGGAACCAAAAAACTAGACGAAGTGCATGAGGAGGTCTGTGAAAACACACAAATTGTGAGCGACAGGATGAAGACTAGATATGACGTCAAGGCACAAAATGGTGGGTTTTAACCTGGCGACATGGTATAGTTGTATAATCGTTAAAGGAGACGTGGTTTGTCGCCGAAGCTGCAAAGGCAATGAGATGGCCCTTATAAAGTCGTGCAGCGTATTAATAACGGTATATATCGCATCCAAAAACAATCCAAAGGCAAGCCAAAAGTGTTCCACGTCGATCGTCTAATCCCGTTTGCTGGCGATAACCACAATACGCAAGTTCAGGTCCGAACCAGAACAATAATTAGCAGAACCAGAAATCAAATCGAAAGAATAGAGTTCGATAAGTTTTTGAGCTTATACGGAGGTTCTGGAAATGCTAGGTTTGGAGTTACCACCAAGGAACAACAAGACCTGTTCCTAGCACAAAAAGATTACGCCATCACACATTGCGTGAGCAAGGATCTTGACATGCCCAGAGGGGTTGCAGTTGTATTTAAAAAGCAGTTTTGGCAGCTAGATGAACTACGGAGACAACAACCAGCAGTTGGAAAAGTATTAAAACTTGTTACGGACGAAATTTTCATTACGTACGCCTATGTATATTGACTTGAAATTAGATTCCGGTTTGGACGCTCCCTACCGATCTTTACGCGTGACTGTCATTTTACGACGAATTCTTTAACTTGACAACTGCATAAAATGGCCGGTGGGGCTTGCAATTAAATTTTCTAAGACCATCCACCGTAATGGGGACCAATTTATAAAGGTATTACGCTTATAATACGTTTGAGTCGTCACCGGGTAAGCTAATAGCTGTCATTTATTAAAACTCTGTTGTAATTTCTCGTAATTTGATAGCCGTTCCGCCACGTGCGGGCATCTGTTCCTAGTCGATAACTATTGATGAAGAATCAATTTCGAATAATAATTTCGTCGGACGAATATAATCCGAGGCATACGACATATGGCTAAAATTTAATGTACCGAAGCTAACTACAATTGTCGAGATTCTACTCAGGCGGCAGATACCTGCGTAACCACCGTTTTCGTCGGGGTATAACAGCATACGACGACCGGGTTAGGCTTTATGCACTTGCGTTAAATATAAATAATCATTTTGTAGATTTCACTTTCGTGAGGAATTAGTTTGACACGACTTGCTATTTAAGAGTGTTTACAGGATTGCTTGCCGAGGAAAGCGCTGTCTTCGTACGAGTGAAAGTTCCTGTTTATGGGTAAGTTGTTTGATGTATTTTACTCGTTGTCAGAAAGGTCACTCACGAAACTCTTGCTAATATTTGTGCGGTAATTATTAATACTGTTGTTTACCAGTTAGGTAGTAATTTTTTTTTCTTATTTTGAGTTGCGCATGCTGTGTACTACTAACGAGTAATTAACGTTAATGCTATATTAATTTCGTAATTAGTCTCGATGTTTTATTATCAATAAGGTCATATTAGTACTTCCTTTGTATGCTTTGCCTACGATGTATTACCACGACTTATTACGATAGGTTAATATTACTGTAGTAATTTATTCTCACTGTGTGATTGTCTGTAATGCCATATTACTAATTATTTTGTGTATTTCGCATATTGTACACGAACCATATTTACTAAGAACTATTCTTCGCTATTTATTTCACTGTACTTTACTGATGTATTGTGAGTTGCCAATACGACTGGCATCTCTGTAATGAGAATTCGATATACCTGTGATAATCCTACTATTCTAAATTAAAGTTGTTATGGTGGTTATTTGCTCTTTTATGACAACATACCTTCCTCTTTGACTCGTCTTTAGTTAATAACCAACGTTGACTACTCGAACAGCCGAGTATAGGGTTACGAACCTAACATCGTGTTACAAGTGTGAACCGTTCTGTCCTGAGCAAGATAGAAAAGTTACTTTGGATCAGCTCTGGCGCCCTTAAGCATATTTACTGTTTCTTTGAACCTCCCCTCATCCCGACTATTGTAAGTTGGTCGTGCAAGGTTCGTAAAACCGAAAAAAGCTTTTAACAAACTACGTGGTGACAGACGTTTCGTTTTCTCTATGGTCACCAAGAAATACACAAGTACCAAGCCGTTATACGAAAGTTTGTGGCGGACGTTATGGAAACTCAAGAGAGAAATATAGTTCCACCATGTTAAAAACTTGGCAGTACCCAAGCTTGGTTGTGACTTAGATCAATTGAATTAGAGGATAGTTCGAAACATGTTGGAGGTCGTCTTCCGAGGAACAGGCGTTCAAGTGTTGGTCTGTAGTTACCAACCAAGGAGAATATCGGGTCAGGAAAAGTCCATTGACTGTTACTTTTATGGTCAAGGAAGTTGTCGAAATGGAGAGAGCTGCCGCAATTGCCACGATCCTTTTCACCGGTGTCGCATCTAGTTTCCTGTTCTGGGACAGAACAGTCCTAAGAAGGG
The DNA here is from genome assembly GCA_035610365.1 of Aquatica leii. Classification (NCBI taxonomy): domain Eukaryota; kingdom Metazoa; phylum Arthropoda; class Insecta; order Coleoptera; family Lampyridae; genus Aquatica; species Aquatica leii. The sequence goes on from CM069432.1 coordinate 1,988,990, forward strand.
GAGCAGTGAAACGTACGAGGAATTATTTTCAAGTCCCAGAACTTTCGCAAGGTTCTTGTACATTTCTAGAACGTTCAGCGAAAGATATAGAACATTCGCGAACGTTTTGATAAAATGTTTAAATGCAGTGCAAATAAATCATAGGGCAGTTATTTGAGTAATGTGAAGACGGCAGTGTTAAGAAGATTATTCAAGTCTAAATAAATAGGTAATTAAAGCGTGTTGGAGATAAATCTTTGAAGTATAACCTTGTACGTGATTTTAATGTAAACAAGTGTGTGAAGTTATCCGCGGACTTTATCTTTCAAGTGATAGTGCGATATAAATTACTGTAAGTGTTTTTATTAAATATATTTTTATTTAATTTAATTAGTTCGGTTAGTTTAAACGTGTACATATTTTTAGTATAAATAAATTAGTTTTATTAATAGACGATACAATACTTTATGAACGGATAAAAGTAAAGTAATTCGAATAGCAGAAGCTAAACATGCCGTTCGGTCTCCTAGAAATTAGCAATAAAATTTAAACTACAGGCGATTTTCTCGATTTTCTCAATTTTTTTGGAAATTTGTTTAATGGTGAGAATCCAAGTGGCAATTTTAGCCGTTGGAAACGATTGCTGGAGATTTGAGAAAAGATGATTGAAAGAGGTTTGAAAGAGTTCTCTTTGCAGAATTAGGTGTTTGGGTGTAATAATGCTTCAGAAAAAGCAAATAATCGAGAGAATTTTAAAAGGACAACTAAAAATTTTTTGGTACAGTTAGATTCAATATGTTTTTTTAGTTTAAAAATATAGCACACTATATATCGATATGTTATTTTAACATTAAAAATATACGTTTATTAATCTAATACCGACCGAGGTGGATGACGACTCGCGCATGCGCATTAGCCAATTGAATTGCAATGATTTCCATAGATTTCAAACAATTTCTAAAAATTTCAAAATATTTTCATTGATTTTAAATGACTTCCAATGATCTCTGTACGCTTCCTCAGCGGTTTATCTTTTGGAATACAATTTAACAGGTTTCGCAAAAACCGCACTTTCATAGTTCTAGCGCCTTTTTAGATTTACTTTATAATCTAGCATCACGAAGCCTGCGGCTCACTCTCCGGGAACTACTGTGTTAGCCGTTGCTTAATTTTTTTTGTTACATGAAAACCAGCGTAACAATTTGCTTCGATTTTATGCAAAACATCCTCCTACCACATGTGAAAGACAACTAGCTTTTCTGATACTGCTGAATGTCTATTGGTGAAAAAAAAAGACAAAATGAAGTAACTTGATGTTACTTTCCGGAATTTAGTGTTATTTAGTGATGGATGCTCAGAAGATACGATTACTTATATTTTTATTATTCCTTCCACGATTAAGGATATTCGCTTATATTGAAAAAAAGCAATTGAGACTGCTGAGATTTCTAAGCGTTGGGATGCCATAATTTGGAGATACCGTTAGAATCCTTTTGACAGACAACTTTTTAAAACCGACCTCTGTCTCTAACTTTAGTTGAAGTCGTGTTAGAAAAATATATTAATGCAGATACTAAGTTTTTTGTTTCTGCTGTAAATTATTTTTTTTTGACATATGCTGTTTTTATTATAAACCCATTATACTTATTTGTAATATCTGCCCGCTACATTTTGTTTTTAGGAATGTATGATTATGAGGAAATCTAGATCTAGACGGCACGATTACCTTTAAGTACCTTTACAGTTCTTCATAAATAAATATTGTCGACTCGTATTGTGCTGTGTCTAAATTTAATGCGGTACGGTGTGTTACCTATATTGCATACTTATAGTAATATTTATAAAATGGGATGTAATAACTTATTGGTGTGTTTAAATCATCATTAAAGTATTTTTTTCCTATTTTGTTAACTGGTTGACTTTGATTTGTGCTTGTGTACCTATGTGGATCTTTTTATGTTGCGGGTTAATGTTTTAACGAATATGACGCCGTAATAAACTAAATATTTAGCCATACCCGTTTCTACGGCGGAGTGCTGGACGTGGTATGGCTCACAAAAACGGGAACCCGTAACACAATAAAAATAATTTTAAAAGTAAGGTGGTGTAAGAACAGTTACGGTAAGACGGAACAATGTGTCTGTAACGCGAGGAGAATAGATTAGATTAATCGATATTATAAATAAGCAATACTGACGGTAAAAGCTTACAGAAAGTTTTTCAGTTTTATGTAAAGATGAGTTTTGTCAAAACTGGATTGACAATTATTACTTACTTAAACTAATTTAAATAAACTCTATGCAATAAATGAACGATCTATAACTAAATGTTTTTGATGTTATAATCTGAACCGCAACTACAACAAAATTTATCAAAATGCCAAAAACTGACTATAATTGAAGCTTTTTGGAATTTAGTTTATATCAAATGCGACGAAAAATTTAATTTGAAAATTTTTATAATATAAATAAATTTTAGGTATTTGAATGTCAGTAACTTAAATAAAAATTATTCCTCTTTATTTTAAAAACTAAGTAATGGAAGCATAACTTCGTAGCAATAAGAAGTAGGAGGAATTTTTATTTTGAATTTAATGCTAGAGTAGTTAAGGATCTTGATGTATACATCAGATTCCATGAAGGAGTTTAAGTAAAATTTATACATTTTGAAGTATGTAATAAATTTTAAAAGCACCTTAATCGTATCTCTCAAGATGGCGATCTCCCTAGTCAAATGCTCGTTTTCTTGATAAAGTGCTTCCATTTGTTGTTGGATCTCAATGCTAGGTCCCCGCATCCTCATTCTCAGTTCTTCTTCTAATTGTCTCACCAGCATGGCTTGTTTCTGAAAAATTAATTAAAATTAGCACAGTATTCGAACTGAAAATGCTAACGTCTTTGTTGTTTGCTTTTAGCTAAAAATTCTTTTTAAAGTGCCTTCGAATTTTCGACTGAATCGTAACAAAAGTGTGTATAAAAGCTTTTGTGACAAACTACAGCTTAATTATTTATTGTTTGAATATCAAATTTTAATATAATTTGAAAATAATGCGATAGGATACGTCGTGAGTGGATTGTATAATATGTAACGTGACAGATCAATATTAAGCAGGGAACTACCATTAACTAGGTCATGCAAACCTCAATGACAGGCGTGCATGGTGTGTAATAATACTTACAATTACGTAGTGATTGATGTATGTTGTATTCTAATAACGGTTATTTGGAATTTCTCTTTTCGGTTTTTATCACTATCTTACAGATATTGTAAACTTTGTATGGCATGATATCAAAATGGCATATCAGTAAAAAAATACAAGTAGTAATCGATAAAAGCGATTCTTTTCTAAAAATAGATGTAATTTCTTTCTCGTAACGAATTTTTTTATAGAACTCAGACAGAAAGTGGTTTCATAAACAATATATCAAAAACACAATAAAGAAAAATAAAAATTAAATTTGGTTAGGTACTGTGGATACAAAGTATCGGTAAAAATCATATGCAGTAATTACCATTTCGATTAATGATTTTTACAAAATGTATATCAAATATAATGGTTAGAGAACAATTTCAATTCATGAAATGACGTGTTTTCCATAAATATATTTATTGGATAATCCATGCAATTACATTATGTATAAATAAACAGTTTGTATAGAATATAGAACTATTACGCGTTTAAAAATCAATTAAATATAGATTTTTGTTATATATTATTATACAATTTGATCTTATTTAAAGCATGTTTAGTTAAATTTAGACGTTAGAGGAGCATATTTTGGGAAAATAGACACTCTGTCTCTAACTCTCAATGTTTATGGGATGTATTTATAACACAGCCCAACAAAATAAAATTTTTGTCTTGGTGTCGGAAAAGTAAGAACTGATTTTGAATATTTGTGATGTGCTGATTCCAAAAATATCTGGCTTTTTTTCGTAGCAGCTCCAGTTTTTGAGATATGGACTAATTGGTATTAGTTCTGATAAAACGCAAAAATATTGAAATAGTGATACCTTTAGAGGCCAAAAGTGAAATTTCCTACCTAAATAATTAAAATCTAATGAGCTAGTTTGAGTTACTTGTTATTATTCATTACCGTAAAACCCGACATTCCTATACCCCTATCAAAAACTAATTAATTCGTCGTATTACCTCGCAAATATCTCTGCTTTACGAGGTACAGTTTATATAAAGAAATTATAATCTAATTAGCCAGTTTGAGTTATTTGGTATTTATTTATTTGTGTAAAACCCAACATTCTTATAATTACTTCCATCAAAACCTAATTAACCCACAGCTATATTAACTCGTATCTTTGCTTTACGAAGTACATTTACCTGTTTAGTTTACGTAGCTGAAGTTGTATCATTTGGTGTTGTTCCGTGATAAAACATATATTTAAGGCATTCAGAAGCAAACGTAGTTGTGTGAATCATCCAGATGTTTTTTGCTATGTATGTGGCGAGTACACTTTTAAAAAAAGTAGAAAGCCTATTTCTGATTGTGTGAGAAGAAGTTATCTGTCCTATTTTGGCGTTCATTTGGGTGACTAGGATAAATCTTGGGCTCCACATTTTGTATGTAAAACATGTATTGAACATCTGCGTCAGTGGACAGTTGGAAAGAGAAAGTTTCTAAAGTTTGGAGTACCAATGGTTTGGAGAGAACCAAGAAACCATCACGATGACTGCTATTTTTGTCTCGTGAATATCAAAGGAATCAATCGGAACAATAGACAGAAATGGCCATATTCTGATCTAGATTCAGCAAAGAGGCCTGTACTGCATAGTGAAGAAATACCCATTCCATCATTCAGCAGTCTGCCTTGGCTCCAGGAAGATGATGCAAAACTAGCCACGTTTGATGAAATTCAGTGTATGGAATCAAAAAACAACAGTGATTTTGAAGCAGATTTATCAAATCTGCAACGTTTCAATAAACGAGAACTGAACGATCTTATTAGAGACCTAAATTTTTCAAAGGAATCTTCTGAATTACTCGCTTCCAGATTAAATGAGAATAATCTACTGCAGCCAGATACCAATATTACATTTTATCGTAAAAGAGATAAGGATCTGCTGCCCTTTTACTCTAAAGAAAATAACCTGGTATTCTGTAACGATATAAGAGGACTGTTACGAAAAATTAGTTTGTCGGAATACACACCAGACAAATGGCACCTTTTTATAGACAGTTCCAGACGAAGTTTGAAATGTGTGCTTTTACACAATGGTAATAAATATGGCTCAATACCCATTGGTCATTCTACCAGCATGAAGGAGGAATACGAGGCAATATCACTAGTCCTGAAAAAATTAAGTATGAAGAACATCAGTAGGTGATTTGTGTCGACCTAAAAATGGTGAACTTCCTCCGTGGACAGCAAAGTGGATATACAAATTATCCTTGTTTTTTAGGTCTTTGGGATAGCAGAGCTAAGGATCAGCACTGGGTTAACAGAAATTGGCCTTTAAGAAATGTTATGACTCAAGGAAAGCAAAATGTAATCAACGAACCTTTGGTTGCGAGAGAGAAAATCGTATTTCCACCCTTGCATATAAAGTTGGGGCTTATGAAACTATTTGTGAAGGCTTTAAGTCGCGATGGACTTTGTTTTGGCTACTTGATTCGTAAATTTCCTGGGATTAGCACGGAAAAACTGAAAGCCGGTATATTCGATGGCCTTCAGATAAGGCAGCTTATTATATAAATGAAATTGAATCTAACGCTTGGTGTTCAAGTTGTACAAAATTTTCTGGGAAATTATAAGGCAAAAAATTATATAGAATTAGTGAAAAATATGCTTTTAAACTTTAATATACTCGGCTGCAACATGAGCATAAAAGTTCACTACCTCTACAGCCACTTAGATCGGTTTCCAGAAAACCTATGTGATTTGAGTGAAGAACAGTGGGAAAGATTCCATCAGGACATTAAAACTATGGAAGATCGATATCAAGGAAGATGGGGTACCCACATGATGACCGACTACTGCTGGAGCCTTTAGCGAGACCTAATAACTACCATGCTAGAAAGTCATATAAAAGACAATTTTTAAATGATATGTAAATATAATTTATAAACTTATTTGCTTATTTTGTGAAATAAATACATTACTTTGTATTTTATGTGTTTTTTACTAGCACTTGAAGCAGATAGTATTATAGATATATATAATTAGATAGTAAGAAAAAGTATAAAAGTTAAAAAACTAGATTATTTCTTTCTAAAAAAAGGTCAAAATACAATATCTCAAAAACTAGATCTGATAGACCAAATCTGAAGACAGTTTTGGTTTCTGCACCCAAAACTTACTTAAAAACAATTACAAAAACCCTGGCACCAAAATGTGTGTTGGGCTGTGTTATGTATTAGCATTTTTGATCTTATTTTTTTATTGATTTCCAAAAAAAAAATTATCTGCTGATAATGTTTCATTTATACTAGCTTTGAAGTACTTTCTTTCGGGTTTAACACATAAGTATTATTACCTTTTTGAAACACCAATAAATTGCTAATAAAGTATATCATATAGTAAACTTAGGCACAAACATGGTATTCCTTGCCAAGATCTAACGATATATCAGTAATTACAAAGAGTTATGATTTTATACATATTTTTGCAAATTTATCTAGAAAATCAGAATATAAAACAAAAAAATATAATTCATACTTAAGGATTTGTGAATATCACTGAAGCAAAAGCTTTAAAAGTTACATATTTGGGTTTAAACCTTTAAACGGTATCGACTGTATTTGTGTTGATTGTCTTTTGCATCAATCCTTACTCCTACCTACTGTTGTTTTTAGGTAACAAAAATTTGCTGGTAGCTTTTAGATAAAACAATAAAAACAAAAGCTAAGTTAAAAAAATTCTGAAGAATATTCGCAAGGGTCGCGCTCAACTGAAAAGAAAATGAGATAAGTGTGTATTTGTCAATTTCAATGTAATTGTGGGGGAACTTCAGCCCCGCATATTATTTTTAAGTCGTTTTTTTCCTATTGTTTATACGTTTGCTTTGGACTCAATAAAACTGGGTTTTTATTAACATGACGGTGGGTCAATGTCTCAGAAATTACAAAGAAAGAACGATCGTTAACCCCTCACCCAAGCTCTCTGTGATCAAACGACTTCTTTAATGAATTACGGAGTGACCATGCGGCAGGCAGCGAAAACCATTAGGTTTTCTCACACGGCTTTAATGAAAATAATACGCCTTGAACAATGAACGCCAAAGGTTGGTCGTTTTAGAAAGACATTTACTCCGACACAACAGCAGCGTCACTGCGTAGAATTCTCATAAAATTCTCCAAAAAGCAAGCGACCGCTATATTTCCTTGTACCTAATAAAATCCCCAAACATGTAGCTTCTACTGGGCAAAAGAAGATGGCAAAGTCTGTGAGCCAAACATGGGAAAACGGTCACTGTGTTCTGTACAATGAGCGCTGTCGAACACTTTGTACCTCCATATTTTATATATGAAATTAAGCGAGTAAATAGACACAATATCGAAGAAAGACTGATTGGTTGTAATATGGCATTAAGCGAAGGTTATATGAATACGGAGACATTTGGTAAATGGCTAGATCGCTTGGGTAAACAATCACTGAATTAAAAAAACTGCTACGAGGCTTTCGCAGCACTGAGATTTATCCTTTCGATCGAAATCGGTTTACAGATGTAGACTTTTTTCTTTCAGAAGTAACGGACCAGGAACCTGAAGCTACAAAGGAGCAAGATAATGATGGCAATGATAAACAGAAGTTTATATGCTTTAATAATGACAACAGCCTTCCATCAATCTCAAGTGAACACAATACACACTCCTGATTTTGATCCGTCAGATGATTTGGAACTATATGTTGCTTGTTATGTGAAACTAGACAAATTATAGAATATACCCGCTAGAAGTCGAAGAGTGGTAGCATGAGGGGGGGTTTAAGTTGAAGCGCCAAGTTACTGCTATACGCGATAACTGACTGAAACTAACAGTCAGCAGCAGGTACCTCCCACGCACCTAATGAAACTATAAGAGCAAATGATAGTTCAGGAAGAGAAAACACAAATGAAAAGAAATAACAATTTTATTATCACTTTAAATGAAATGTATTAAGATAATTAAGTATTTATATAAATTACGTGTAGCACCCCGCTGTACGAATGTAATATTCAAGAATGTCATTATTGACAGTGCGTTACTGATCTTAAAGCAGTAACAAAATCAAAAAAATATAAAGGGAGGTTATATGAAATTTTAGTAAGGGTTCCTAATTTACATTGCCTACAGTTATAGCAATATGCAAAAAAACAATTTGGGTTTCAGGTTTAACTGCCCTGTCTCACGAAGTCACTATTCGAAATGCAATGCCTTACCTAAATTTTTACATAAAGATTTAATCAGCTTAATTGTTAATTATGAAATGATTTTTTTTTCTTTTTAAAAACCGTACATAACATGTAGAAATAATAGAAACAACTAGATTATGAGACTACTATTAATCGAAGGTAGTCCTTACGTAGGCCACGAAACAGCGTAACTTTATTTTCGTTAATAAATAAACGGAAGGATCTGACCTGTTTTTTTGTAGGTGTCGGTAAGTGATTACGCTGGCATCCGGGTGTCTACAACAACTTACGTCGGTGCCGTAATTCCTAGATGAGTTCATAACCATAACCGTGAAGCTAAGTAATAGACACATCCGTATAAAAAGGAAAAATACCAAAGAAAAATAGAAAAAAACCAAAAAGTAAAAAAAAACATTAAAAGAAAAACGCACATGTGCTGATAAGTAGTAAATTTGTTAACCTTTTGTGGTTTCATTTGCGCTTTCAAATGTAAAAGAACATCATAAGCTAGAACGAACTTATTTTATGACCAATTTTACAAAATCAAAAAAACCCAAATAACGTGAGACATTAGGATATATAGGATTAAACCAGTTAAACCCAGTCAAAAGAAAAGAAATGTAATGTAAGTTGTCTATACGACCGGTTTTAAAATTTAATTGTTGCAAATTACTAAATAGACTAAATGCAACTTTTACATTACATGCTACTGCACTGCCGAAGATCAAAATCAACAACAAAAGGTCAGGCAGATACTTGAAATCCGTTTTATTTACTTCAACACCCAACAAAAAATATCTAAAACAACAAAAAGAAAAAGATAAGGGAAAAACAGTAAGGAAGATTAGCAAAACAAGAAAAGCATTGTTCTTCCGAGATAAGTCCAAGCAAGCTAAAAAAGACTGTCAACATCTGAGAGTGATTCCTTCTCTGTTCACAACGCAAGCTCTGGGACGAAAGATGTTTTCTCTGAAGCAGTAAATGAAAAACTGCCAAAAAATACAAACAATTTTGCTGTAGTGAAAGATCAAGACAAAAACAAAAACTCGACAAGACTCTATGTTTTGAAGGTCTTACGAGTTTATAATGATGGATATGACGTTATGTTTGATAGCAGGGTGTATCAGAGTTGACAATTTTTAGAAACAAATGAAGAAACTTTGTTGACCAACAAGACGTTTTTGACTTTGTTCAATCCAAAAAAAATACTTCCGGGCGATTCTTAAACACAGTTATTTTTGTCAGTCAGTTTTGTGGTTTTTATTGTATTCTTGGCTGATAATCGTTGAGAGGAGCAAAAATTTTCGCTGGCAATAAGGCCAAAGTTTTCAAACGCACGTTTTAAAAAAATTCTGTACTTAATTATTTTAGTAACAGACTACATTTTTAATAGGCATAAGAAAAAACACTATAATACAATTTTTGTAATTTTTGGACTATATAAGTGTCTACAACCAAGCAAAATGTCAAAACTGGCAACTCTTGTCCCCACCTACTCAGCAGTGCAGCATAATGTCAAACAAATTTTAAGAATCTGGGAGACACTTGTATTCAACGGATAGCAAACATTTAATAATATACACGTAGTATTTACAATTTAAGATGAAACATATCTTCAATTCAATTAAAATTTGATAGAATTTATTGTGTCAAGTGCCGACTTTGTGCTGTATAATTCCATTTCGCCTTAAGTCATTTAGGTCGATTTTGTTGTCATACTTTTTGAGTTCTTGATTCGACGTTTCATTTGTACCCGAGTATTAATTAAAATAAATAGAATTAAAGTTTCATGGAATTTATTGTGTTAAGTGCCGACTTTGTATTGTATGATTCCGTTTCGCTTTAAGTCATTTAGGTTGATTTTCTTGTCATACTTGTTGAGTTCCTGATTTGATGTTTTACAGTTTCGACGTTTAATTTGTACCAGAATATAATTAAAGTTTCATATAATTTATTGTGTTAAGTGCCGATTTTGTATTGTATGATTCCGTTTCGCCTTGTGGCGATTAAAAACCAAAAGTTACGATGTATTGGTCGTTTGAATTATTTTAAAACAAAACAACTAATAAATTGATTTGAATTTTCTTAATTCAAATCTTAAAATATTTAATTATAATGATAGTTTTTATTATAAAACTTTATAAATGAGATTTATTAAATTATTAATTCGTTTACGCATTTTAAAATTTGAATATAATTTATCGGTTTAGTAGAATATGTGTGTTTCGGTCGAGTTGCGGCTAAGGGTAGCTTTGTCGGTGTCGTAATATTAGACCGGGTATCTGAGATGTTTTTCTTGTAAATCATGCCGAAACCGCCACAATTTTTGTATTGAAATGATTTGCTTAATACCTTAAAATAACCAATAAACTATTATCTTAAAAGGGTCAAGATAGAGGAAAGTTGCACATAAACATTTTTATAGGGGACAACATTTACTATAAGAAAGTCCGCGGAAGGGTACAATTACCTTCAATAGTTTAGACGATACAAGTGTGCAAAGTTGCACGAAAATGTCTCACATTTTATTAAAATTCTGTAACTCTTTAACTATTAGATATAATTATGCACTCCCGCTGACCTTTTTGTAGTAAATTTTGTGCTGAATAAATTGTTTATGTGCAATTTTCATCTAAGTTGTACCATTTTTGTAGCGTACAAAGCGGAATCTCGCGCGGATCTAATTCTGTATTATACGTATTATATTTTTAAAACATAGTAATAATAAACACTACACCCAAAAAAGACAAAAAATTAAGTAAAGTGTATTATGTACTTATCAAAGCCAGAAAAAATCGAAGGTTATTTGAACCCTATCGACAAAGACAGAATACTATTCTATACATTGCATATCGACCGTTTGGGATCGTTTGAGCAAGCAAATGGAAAATATAAATTAATTTTAGTGGTGGTTGAGGCATTCAGCAACTTCATTAAATTATTCAGTTGTAAAAGTACTTAAACTTTTACTGCAAACGCATTTAAAACATTCTTAGAAAAAAACAAGTAAAATTAATTTGAATATCAACTCATGTGACTAAATCCAACGAACAAGTAGAAATATATCATAGACTTATACTCCCAATGTTGGTTAAGTCATCAGCAACGATATATAGGTGACCTAAAGTTTTAGATAAGGTTGAATTTTGCATTAATAATACGGTAAATAGATCAATAAGTATAACACTACAGCTAAGTTATTGTTCGGAACGAATCAGATAAGCGAGGTTGAAAATTATGGTTACTAAAATATGATTTATCAGACAATTTAATAAAATTAGGAGAAAAAGCAATGAACACAAATTGGAAAGTTCAGGAACAAAATAAAGCTAACTGCGAAAACCGGCTAAAACTTAGTAGGTGACTTAGTAATGGATCAGAATATAGATACGTTTCACGGCAATAAAAAATTGACACCGTACTTTATATTATTGATAGAAATGTAAAAAACAAAGATTTTTGAATTTATATTATAATTTTTAAAATTGAAAATTTTGCAAATTAATACATGTAACTTGTTTACCACATGCTTTAAATCGAGTGGTTGTACTTGTAAGGATAGAATTTCTAATTATGAATACCATTGTATAAAAAATAAAAAAAACATTTTTCAAATCCTCCTTAGAGTACAGGTGTATAACAAACGTTTACTCAATGTGCTTCTACCACCCGAACCTGTGACTACTAAGCGGGACACGTGGTTAAATTGTGTTGAGTTTATAACAGATAATTTTGAAACAATTAAAAATGACGTTTTGTGAAGTGGAACGCACACTTTACGCCTACAAATTAAAGTTAACAGATAAACGGCAGTTTTATTTTAGATAACTGGTTCATAAACGTGAAATCCCTGGTTCGAATCCAACTACATCCTCCGGTTTTTTAATAAAAATATTTTTCTTCTCACTCAAATCATTAGTCCTATATGACGCATAAAAATTACCGGTTATGCGGATCTGTAAGGAGGAGCAGTAAGATTACTCTAGGTCGTTTAAAAGCTTCGTCTTCTTCTGTGTAGGTCTGTGAGGAGGAGTAAGGTTACTCTAGGTTATTTAAAGGTCAAGGTCCCTCCTCTTCTGTTACAGAACTCTCCAACTTACCCTACTTGAATAGATATTCTATTATTGTAAGTAATGTTTTTTAGTTATTCTTCTTTTTTGTTTTTTTAGTTCTAAAACTAAAAAATATATAGTAAGAAAAACTATATATCTAGTTGTTTTATAAATGCATGCATGCATGCATAGATGCATAAAAACATGTTTTCAGTGCATATTTTAGGGTTTTTAAGCGCATATTTCCCGATCTTTACTATTTTTGCTGCATATGTTTGAAATTTACCGAATTCGTTTCGGTATAATAATGCATCTTATAATCATAAAAAATATTACTACAGAAATTTTCTAAAATAAAATAGAGCTAAAGAAATTGGAATAAAAACAACAGATAATTATTAATAGTAGAAAAGCCAACATCGTAAACTACAAACCTATAAACTAGACAACGCGAAAATATGAAATCTGAGGGTATCTACCCAAGAGGCTGCTGCCATAAAATATTTATCAAATTTTTGAAGTAGAGCTATATAAATATAAAAACTTTAAACTCAAGTGTATATTAGATGTGCTTGAAAACAAGTTTGTTGTATTTTAGTTGAGGCGATCGAGAATATAAGCTTTACTTTATCAAAACCTTGCATTAACGCATTCTCTTTTGTGTTCTTCGTTTCTTCGTTTTAATTAAAAATTTTACAACAAATTTTATCTGAAGAAACTTATAAGTTTAATAAAAATAGTGAATTTAAAAGCTTTTAGATGTTTTAGTACATTGGTTACAGTGTAGAAAAGTACTAAAAGTACATAGAAAAGTTATGCGAACTTCAAACACGAATAACCACTATCGGCGTCGGGTGTTACTAAAATTGCGTCAACGTTCTCAATCAGAATAATAAAACAGTAAGACTTGTCTGAGTCTATATCAAAATTTGAAGAAAAAATAAACCTTACCTTCTCTTTAAATATTGATTTTGTAGACACCGCGTATTTAAAAGATTAAAATAAATCAACGCTCGTGTTTCGTAGTTTTTGTACCAAGTTTTTTATATTAAAAATAAACAAAAATCGTTTTATACTACAACTGTGCGTTTTGCGAATTATAGCAAAATTTATTGAAAAAGTTCGAAAAAAGTTTTTTGTTCTTATTTACGAACAATTGTTAAACAACGTTTTTAAAAGTTCGTTGTACTGCGCCTTCTTGAGTTTCCCTAGTAGTTGAAGAAGTTTTTGTGTAAGGACTTTTCAAAACGAATTTATTTTTTGTTTTATATTGGTTTTGATATTAGCAATATTACTTTAGATTGTACAAAAGTAGTTGCAAATTTATTAAAGTTAGAGTAACAAATACACCACACGAAAATGCGTAAGTTATATCGATCGACTAAATAATGAAAAAAAACGTCAATTACTTTTAAAGATAATGTAATCTTAAATTTTTTAATAGACAACCTGTAATATAAACTATTGTGCAAGTAATCAACCATTTAGTTTTGTGTTATGTGTGATATGAAGTGCATACAACAAATTTTCCTTGTCTTAGACAAAAAGAAGTCTAATTTTTTGTATTGTTACGCAGATAGCGTACTTTTGTTACGTAAGTGTATGTATTTGTTGCGATATGGACTAGATAGGCATAATACATTGATTCCACTACATAGTATAATAAAGATGGCGTCAAAGAATATGTCTCGGTTTGTTAAGTAGCTTTCTCTTTGGCTATTTTGAGATGTTTTAGTTCATGTAATTAATTTCTGTCGATTTATAAATCATATTAAGTACTAACTGTATTCTATATTCGCACATATGCTCAGCTTTTGTTGAGGAATATTAATATGTGGTCTCTCTTCAAAACGGAGCATAATTGTGCAGAATATGTCCGAAACGTGAATTTTACAAATTTACACTTCTTTCAGAAAAGCGATATGATCTAATTAATGAGGCAAATGCTAAAACCCTTCTAAGGCTTTTGGACAAATTGTCAGATGTAGAGCTAAGTGAAGATGACCAGGGAGATGCTGATAATGTTTATACACAACCTTCTGTGGCTGTTGTGCGTGTAGGTGCAGATGTAGAGGTGAGTGAAGATGACCAGTGAGATTAAAATAATTTATATACAGAACCTTCAGTGGATGCTGTGCGTATAGGTGCAGATAAAATTGAACTAAAAACGGTTGTCGTGAAGCAAAACTATATGATGACGAAGAAGATGAGTTAGCTTTGTCGGAATCCCGAGATAGATAAAATCACAATAAAATAATACACAGGTGACATCAAAACAAAATATTAGGTGGTGTAAACGTGATTTTGAAACCCCAGTTAGAAACAGAACAGCTCAACCCATTAGGCTATTTTCATAAATAGATAACTGAACTGAGTTTAAAAAAATGGCAACATTTACTAATATTTATGCCCTTCAACAAGGTGTACCATTCAAACCGACAAATTCTTCTGAACTGAAAACTCTTTTCGGGCTCCATATCGGAATTGGTTGCTTCAAATTCGCAAAAGTTCAAATGTTTTGGTGTTGCTGCTCTGAAAATCAACCTCTTTTGTAAAAATATGTCCAGAGACCGTTTTTTTCAACTCAGGAGTAACCTGCATGTTGTTAACAACCTAAACGTGCCTGCAAATAACACAAATAAACTTTACAAACTCCGTCCAATATATGAAGCCATTAGAAAAAGGTGTCTTGAGTTAGAACTTGAACAATGTATATGTATTGATGAACAAATTGTTCCTTTCAGGGCCCGACTTTCAATTAAACAGTACGTGAAAGGTAAACCAACACCTTGGGGTGTCAAAATATTTGTTCTGTGTGGAAGATCCGGAATGGCCTATGACTTTCTTATATATCAATGGAGTAACACATCGATATGTCCAGAAAATCTAAAAACATTTGGGCTTTGCGCTTCTGTTGTTTTACACCTTTGTGAAAGAATTGACAAGAATGGTCACATGTTGTTACAGTTATTTCGCGTTATATCAACTTTTGTAGGTTCTCAAAAACAGAAAAATATATGCAGCTGGCACAATCAGGTTGAATAGATTTGGAGATTTTAAGAGACCAAGAACTGAAGGACAAAGGTAGAGAATCTCATGATGAGATCACAAGTGAAGATGATGATGTTGTTCTAGTAAAATGGCTGGATAATCGTTCAGTAGCACTAGCATCAAATTTTATTGGCGTTGATGCATTAGATAAAGCTTCTCGGTGGGATAAAAAAACGAAAACATTCGTCAATGTGTCGTGCGATCTAAAATCGTTAAAATTTATAATCACTCGATGGGAGGAGTGGATCTTTTAGATCAGATGAGTCTCTACCAAATTTATTTTCGTTCTCGTAAATAGACACTTCGTATGATATTTCACGGTGTAGATTTGGCAATTGTCAACAGCTGGTTTGAATACCGAAAAGACTGTGATATTCCAAAGATCCCAAAAAAAGATCAATTTCAACTAATAGATTTTTGCTTGAGATTAGCAGAGAGTTTTGTAAAAGTGGGAGTACTTGCAACCTCAAAAAAGGAAGACCAAGCACTACACCGCAGTCAACAATAAGGCTTAAACTTCTGAAAACGAATGAAGAAAGTAGACAAATTCCAGAAGTCCAGCATGATAAAGTAGATCATATGAGCCATTTAAATAATAATAGAGAAGGAAAACCCTGAAAATACCCTATATGTAACAAAAATTTATTTAAGTTTATTAAACTAACAACTTCATAGTTTCCTACATGTAGATTAACTCGTACGTAGCTCCGTTCCTACGAGATGGCGTTTAGCCTCAGATTTCTTAATCAATTCAACACCCGAATGGGATAAAACTATGGCAATTTGTTTTATATAGTTGCGGACACTGCATTAGAGTATTCCAGTGCTGAGGAGTCTAAATAGGACGAAACAATTGTCCAGTGGTCTCTA
Source organism: Aquatica leii (assembly GCA_035610365.1). NCBI lineage: Eukaryota > Metazoa > Arthropoda > Insecta > Coleoptera > Lampyridae > Aquatica > Aquatica leii. The sequence continues at coordinate 2,005,292 of CM069432.1, forward strand.
AGATGGTTTCTGCAATTATATAAAGAAATTTTTGCACTTGCGTAATACAATTAGAAATATTATGACGCGTATAATTCAAATACATTTTTTTTTATTTGCGGTTGTATTATTTACTATCTAACTAACAACTTCATAGTTTCCTACATGTGGATTAACTCGTACGTAGCTCCGTTCCTACGAGATGGCGTTTAACCTCAGATTTATTAATTTAAGAATCTTATTTTTACAAAAAAAATCACGAACTCGATGGAATCAAAAGAAATGCTTAAGTTTGTGATTAGTGCATTTTTCAAAAGAGGAAATTTGAAGGTTCAAAAAATAATTTAATATATTTTTATATTTACATGTTTCTTATTTATTAAAAAATTATCAAAAACGCTACAAAATATAGTAAATATGTCCATGCCTTAAATTATAGCATCTTGTCACCATAAAAAATCTTCACAGCAGGAAAATCTGTACTTATTGCAAATTGGTGATTTACATTTAATGCAATAATTGATGGTTTTCCTGTCTTTTTTCGGATCGCATGCAGAGCATCGCTATCGGTTCTGGAGTTTGTCTGTCAAATCAACGCAGTTTTCTGGGTCATCGTCGACAGGTTTGATGCTTTTTGCGAGATTTCGCGAAAGGTTTGGTACCTGTAATATGATTCTCATGTGAGCTGTAACCAATTCAAGCACCAATTCTTTCAGAAATTGTCGACGATCTTTGACTGGATTTTCGCAGTTTGTGTAAATGAATCAGGAATGTGTCTTTTATTTTAGCGTACCGTTCCGAGCATGATAAACTCATCATTCATTTTGATGAAAATGTCGATCGTGTGAACCTATTATCTGTGGTTAAATATCTGTGGGTACCATAAATTGGTCGACGTAGATTTCGCACGTATTAATTTGGTATAGACTCTCCGCGTTCAGTAATGGCTTTGCCAATGTACGGGATAGCATTGAACAAATAAAAAGTTTGTTACGTGCAAAATTTTCATAACGTAATACCCTGTATATCGAATTAAAATTAGATTCCGGTTTTGACACCCTCTGCCGATCTTTCTGGTTGCTGACATGTTGCGGAATTAATTTTAAAGCTGTCAACTACGTGAGACGGATTGTGTCGTTGTGAATTGACCTAATCCAAAATGTTATTAATACATCCACTGTGATGAACAGGAAATTATAAGTTAATTACGAATGTAACGTAATTTATTCGGCACAGGGTAAGATATTTGCATCCGGTTTGTTAGGATTCTTTTGTAGTTTCTTTATTAATCTGATAGCCGTTTCGTCACGCTTCGAGCACATGTTCGATCTAATAAAAGAACAATGAAGGATTATTACTATTGATAAATACCGTCACCGAACGCTTAAGATTCTGGAAGGCATATTATCCACAACGAAAACGAAGTCTTGACCACCATTTGCCTTTGAGATGTTATTTCTTATACGCCAGTCGATTGCGATACCCACCTTTTCGTAATCACAAATAACAGCGTTCGATACAACGGGTTTTTATATCTTATTTCTTTTATTATTATTAACGATTTTTTAGCTTCCTATCTTAGTGAGTTATTGTGTTGACACGATTTGCTATTCAATATCTATTCCAGGCTACTCACCGGGGAAAACGTTTTCTTCGCTCAAATAGGTACTGGATTGTAGGTAAGTTTATTTAATTATTTTTCGCTGTCAGAAAAGTCACTCACGGAACTTTTGTTTATGTTAATTTCCGTAATTACGATTATTGTTGCAATACCATTAAGGTAATTTTATTAATCATTTTGTGTGTATAAACAATATTTATTACGAAATTTTCTTCGCTATTCGCTTCGACTTAACCTATGTATTGTGTGTTGCCGATACTTCTGGCGTTTATGAATGGAGAATTAGATATACTCTTGTTAATATTCTACGTTACTAAGTTAAAGTTTTTATACCTGTTAATCTTGCTTTTATGGTAACATACTTTTCTCTTTTAATTGTGGTTACCCGAACACCAGAGTAACAAAGATTGCGAACCTAAAAATTCGTTACAAGTTTGGACCGTCTGTCTTGATCGAGGCAGAAGTGTTAATTATAAATGATCTGGCGCCTTTAATTATTATTCACTTGAACCTCCCCTATCTCCGACTGTGTGAACTTGGCCGTGCAAGGTTCGTAAGACCTAAAGCTTGTAACAAGTTTTAGCAACATTGAGAGTTACAATTTTGACGTCGTACTTAGCAGGTTTCAATTTTATGTAGACTCGAGCCAAAAACTTTCTTCAAAAACCAAGCAATTGCTTGTTAGAAAATCGGAAAGTGTACAATTGGCCTGACAGTTTTTGATGAAAGCATCTCATAATTCGCGAATCGGCGCGAGAGTATCAGTTTCTCGACGAATATTTTGAGTATTTTTATCATCGAATCGGGGCCTCGATCTCCCCCTCACTATCTTCGTTGAACTAATTTACTGATTTATTACGTGGAAGAAGTATTCATAATAATTTACTAGATCTACGATGAGTCATGCTATCAGAGATGAAAAACCAATGTGTGACTCTAAAAAATGCATAATCTTTCAAAAATATTCATACATTTTATAAAAAATTAAAAACTTACCTTATCACTCAAAATGATTTCACACAATAGTTAAAGTTATCGTGGTAGCTGGCGACCCGACCCGCACTTTACTTACTTACTACAAAGAACAGATCGACGCTAGAGGAACGTGACACAGCGCGAAGGGTCCCAGTCTGCAGAAGTATTTTTACAGTAGGGATAGGTATTTCTTTCCTATTTGGTTTCTGAGAAATGAGTCAAAAAAAATGGCTCGGATCTCCAGCGACCCACGATAACCGAATCGGGTAATTACCTAAAAAAATGCCATCGCTTATGTGATGGATTTATTTGCTAGATTTAACTAGTCTAATTTGAAACTACATGGTGATACATTAAATTTAATCAAAGTTAAAACGACTGGGCGTTGGGCCCTTTTGCAAGTAGTCAAACCCAGAGAAAAAATTCAGATGAATAGATACTAATACAACTTATTGAATTATTCATAAATGAGGAGTTAAAATTAATGTTTACCAAATGAGCCCCATCACAAAAAAAGATACCGACTAGAAATTAGTACTCGTTGGGATTTGTGGTTACTACTCACAAACATTGAGCCGGATACAAATATACTCAAAACATCCCATCAACTTCATTCAATTTTTTTTGTATTGTAAAATAAAAGTTATAATTTCAATAAATATTTTTTCAACAAAATGTTTTTTTTATATTTTATTTCTACGTCCGTTGGCAAATTTTACTGTGAAAAGAGGTCCGTTGGCTAAAAGAATTTAGGAACCACTGTATCAGAGGATTCCAATCGTTTACTAAAATAACCATGACCTTTTACTTATCTTACATTGATATTATTATTTGTTGAAGGTTATCTAATGTCACATCTTTAAGTAGTCTTATTAGATATTCGAGTTCTTTTATCCTTATAACAAAGACGTAAGTTAATTTTTATTGCGATAAACATTATTTGTACTTTAGTGGTATTTTGAGGGCAAATTTACGATATTCAGTTGGTTTATGTTTTGAGTATGGGAGAGCTTCTACACATTCTTTTTTACGACTTGAAATGATATAACTTTGCATTCAAATTGGTCTATTCCTATTTTCTTTTTATTACAAAATGGAATACATTCTAAGAAGTTAATATCGTAGTTATTATAAAATATCATATTAGAAGCAAGCGCCAAAAATATAAAAATTAACTACATTAAATTAAAAAACTTGCATTTACAATTGTTAAAAAACGTATAGTCATAAAAAGCTTGAAATTTTTTAATCCAACCCGATCACAATCTCAAAAAATTAAGAGGATAATTATATTGTGATTCAAAATAAAAAAACATTTTATCTACTTAAAGATTCCCCAAATGCCATATCTTAATTTCCGCTCAAATTGACAACAAAATCGTATATGATCCAATATAAAATAATAAAATAGTCTTTATCCTATGTTTAGCTTTGCTATAAATCCAAAAACACGTAAAAAAGAAAGTTGTAGGAGACAGAAAAAAGCTCAATCACATTTAAGCTTAATTCATATCGAACCATTAAAAAAATATTTCTCACACGAATTATGTGATTTTGGTTCTTAAGTTATTAACCCGAATTTTATTGTCTTTTAAACTAAAATAAATGGAAAAGAAAAATGTGTCTGTTTTTCATTTATTATGAGCTTTAAATTATGATAGCACCAATTTTTCTTGTCAAAAAAAATTTATAATACTTTATCGCGGTTAACTAATGTCTGTAAAAGAAATTTTCCCATTTTGTTTGAAACACAATCTAAGGGTTAAAAAAATAATACCAACTCCTGCAACGATGGTCTATAGAGTTCGAAGGGTCGACGACCGTCTATATTGATCGTTCTGTTACACTTTAGTTCTCCTGCGACTGCTGCTTGCGACCTAGTGAGAGGAGCCATTCAGAATATCCTCGCAGCATCGATTCGACGCTTTAACCTGCAGGTGGTGCTACTGCTTACATTTCGCAGGTTTTTTTGTCTTGTCATTTTAGGTTCTTCATTCATAGTAATGGTAGTTGAATGAAATATTTTAGTAAAAAACATCAATTACTAGAAGTACAAACGTTACGTTAATTATTCAATTTTATTAGATACACCAAAAAAGTTTTTTTTTTTCATTAAAAATGAAAGTAATTTCAGCAAAGAAAAATCATAAATGAATTAAGAACTTGGTAGTTATTTTCGGAACTGTTTAATTTATTATGATGCTTGGGTTTCTGCAGTGCGCGTTGGTATATAAAATTAATTTTTTAGCAAATATAAAAATCAGGTATAAATTCTTTAATAAGAATCCTAGCAGATGTCAACATGCCGGATATTGAATTCCAGTTGCATTATATTCATTGTAAGAATTTGCTGACAGATTTTATAAATGTTACCCTGACGTAAAATATAACCAATAAAACAAATAAAATTAACACAGATTTAAGATTTCTCAAAAAAATTTAGACGATTTAGAAGATATTATGGAAAGAAATCTGAACGTAATACAGTAAAAAAGTATTAGCCTCGTGTACTTCATGATGTTTCTTTTTATGCTTTACACAGCATTGTTATTAAATCATAATTTTTTTCGAGAACAATTTCAAACAGCAAACGACCATAAAGCTTGTCATATTTGTAAGAGTAATATTACAACGTTCTTAATTTGTAAAGAGTCTTTTTATATAGCTCTTCGTTAATAAATAGAGTAGAAAAAGTATCTAAAAGTTTGTAAATTATATTAAGCAATTTTTAAATTATTACAATTTGTTTATGTTATTCCAAATTAATATTCTAGAAGATTTTTAACAGTACTAGATCTTTTATTGGTAAATTATAGATATGAACTTTCAAATTTCTTGTGAACTGTAGTTTTTGAAGAAAAAAAATAGTATAAAAAAACCGTTCAACAAATTTTGCCTGTTAGATCTGTTAGTAATCTAAAAATAATCTAGTAGAAAACAGACCAAAAAACTTGAGACTATAAGAGTATAGCACAAATTTTTAAACAATAATGTTTATTAGTAATACTTATTTTAAAGCAAGCTTTAAAAAAATAAGAGAACGAAGACCTAGATATTTAATATTTTTTGATTTTAATACTAAGGAAGATTTTTTACCCAAAATAAAACGACACGAAGTTATGTGTGAACGATACAGGACGAAAACATATTCGCGTTCGTCGTTTAACAGAAATAATCCGAAATTACAAACAAGTACTACGAGACTTGCTGAATAAAGAAATGACATCAAGTGCTACAAATGTAACGAATATGAGCATTTACCTTATAATTGCTCTCCACAACGACAAGTTGTTACGTGCGAAAAAAAAATTAGATTCTGGTTTTGACGCCCTCTGCCGATCTTTTTGGTTACTGAGAGGTTGCGGAGTCATTTTGAAGCTGTCAACTACGTGAGACAGTCTGTGTCGTAAAATTTGACCTAATTCCTAAGATTCTAAGTGCATCCACTGTGATGAGTACGAATTTATAAGTCAATTACGAATTTATTGTAATCTATTCGGCACAGGGTAAGATATTTTGCATCCGGTTTATTAGGATTCCTTTGTAATTTCTGTATTAATTTGATAGCCGTTCCGCCACGCTTCAATCACATGTTCGATTCAATAAAGAAAAATGAAGAATAATTACTATTGATAAATACCGTTACCGAACGCGTAAGATTTTGGGAAGGCATATTACCCACAACGAAAACGAAGTCTCGACAAGCATTACTTTGGAGATGCTATTTCTTGTACACCAGTCGATTGCGTTATCACCCACCTTTTCGTAATTACAACTAACAGCATTCCATACAACGGGTTTTTATATCTCATTTAATTTATTATTATTAACGATTTTGTAGCTTCCTATCTTCGTGAGTTATTGTGTGACACGATTTGCTATTCAATATTTATTCTGGGCTGCTACCGGGGAAAACACAAGTAAGCACTGGATTTTGGGTAAGTCTGTTTGATTATTTTTTTTCGCTGTCATAAAAGTCACTCATGAAACTTTGGCTAATGTTAATTTCCGTAATTACGTTTACTGTTACAATACCATTAAAGTAATTTCAATTATCATTTTGTGTGTATCGCATGCTGTGTACAAACAATATTTATTACGAAATTTTCTTCGCTATTTCGATTCAACTTAACCTATGCATTGTGTGTTGCCAATATTTCTAGCATTTATGAATTGAGAAATTAAATATACTCCTGTTAATCTTCTACGTTACTACATTAAAGTTTTTATACTTGTTAATCTTTCTTTTATGGTAACATACCTTTCTCTTTTAATTGTGGTTACCCGAACACCAGAGTAACAAGGATTACGAATCTAAAAATTCGTTACAATATTACAAATGATAATGTAACCACTGTTCTTACATTTGAAGAGTTTATAAATGATGTTCAGAATGAAGCATTTCAGATCGTTGATTCTGTAATTGATTTTCAAGAGCTGAGCAGTAGTACATCTTCTTTAGAAAAGCTTAACCAAGAGTTGGTAATTAATAATGAAAACAACGATTTCCAAATGATAATGACGTTATCCTAACGTCTTCAAGTGTTTGCCAAGAAATAATAGAAAATGAAAAAAATATTTACCGAAATGAAAATACGAATGAAATAGAAGCCAATAAATGCAATCCTAATAGTAACGACGCATTAAAAGATCGTGCTGAGGAAAATAATTTAGACAAAGAAAATGATTCGAGAAATCAAAATAAACCAAGTAAACGTAAGCGGTGAAAAAGGTTTGAAACATATTTAACAGAATGGACAAAAGCCAACCAAAGTAGAAGAAGAGAACAAGGTCTAAACTATGAAGGTAAACAGAAAATGGGTACTGAGTGGAAGTATGATGTTCAAAAGAGTGCAAGAAAGATGGAAGGTCCATGTAATTGCAAACTTCACAAAAAAGAAAAGTGAATTACCATGTGGCATTTTAACAGAATCTGAAAGGCAAAACTTTTTTGAAGATTTTTTGAAGATTTTTTGAAGATTTTTTGAAGTTTACTTGGCCACAGAAGAAAATGTTTGTCAATACTCTTTTAATTGTCAAGCCTACAATGCGGAAAAGGGGAGTAGAAGAAGTATCAAGAAGATGTACATCAACAGAATTTTATTTGAAGCATGGCCTTAGGAGGATACGTGTGTGCAAATTAATGTTCCTAAATACACTGGGAGTTGGCGAAATAGCTATTAAAAAATGGGCAAGATCGTAACAAACACCTAAAAACTCATCAGTTCAATTAGCTGTAGAGTCTCATGAAATACAAAATTTAAATAACTTTTTGAATAGTCTCCCTAAATTAGATTCTCTTTACTGCCGGTCTTCGTCTTCAAAACTTTATTTAGAGCCCATATGGCAATCTAAAGCTCAATTGTATAAATTCTACAAACTGGAATTCTGTAAAGAACATAATGTTAGGGCATTGTCACGGGCAACATTTTCAAAAACATTTGATCAAAAGAAATTAGGATTACATCGTTCTAAAAAAAATCTGTGATACATGCGTTGCATTTGAGACCGGTAATTTGTCCCAGAATGATTACAATCATCACATTATTTTAAAAAATGAAGCAAGGGAAGAAAAGAAAAAAAATAAGTCGTCGCATCATCAGGTCTTTACAATGGACCTGCAATCAGTTTTTTTATGTCCAATGTCAAACGTTTTATTATTATATTACAATACTAAACTAATAGTGCACAATTTTTCTATTTACGACATAAAGCGTCTTGAAGGTTATTGTTTTATTTGGCACGAAGCAGAAGGCGGTCTTACAGCGAATGAATTTACATCAATCATAATTTATTTTTTAAGCTATTTCATCATCAAACACGAAGATATGGAGCCAAATTCTGAATTTATCTTAGACAGTGATGGATCTACGTATCAGAATAGGAACGCAGTACTGTCAAATGCACTCTACAATTTTGCAATAGAAACTATCACTCAAAAATTCTTACGAAAAGGACACACTCAGATGGAGGCAGACAGTATGCACTCCACTATCGAAAAAAAATGCGATACAAGAAGATAAACGTTCCAGCTGATTACGTTGGTATTTGCAAGAGTGCATGCGAAAAGAAACCAAACACAGTGCAGTATCTTAACCACAAATTCTTTAAGAATATGGGTAACCTAAATTTTTTTAAATCAATAGACCGGGTAAAAAGAGTGGAGACCCAGTGGTCACAGATATAAAAGCAATCAAATATACAAAGGATAATTAGAATTTTATTCTAACATTTGTGAGAAAAAAAGGAGGAACACAAATGTTATTTGCTCCAGGGCGCTGTATATGTAGCTACGCCTCTGAATTTAAATAATGTAGCGCAAGTTGCAAATGAACTTTGGGAACGTTTCCAAGGATCTCACTACTGCAAAAAATTAATTAACTTGATGCTGAACAGGTTAACGACATATATACGAAATATTAATTGTAACGATTTATGTATTAAATCAACATATTTCTATAATAAAACTACTAACTAATAAGAGAAGCGATTAGGTATTAATGTACTTAAAACTTGTTTAAATTTTTAATCAGTCCACTATTAAAATGATTTAATTAATTATGCATAGTAATTGCAAATATGTTATGAATACTCTAGTAATGATAGTAGTATTAGTAGAAGCAATATTCTAAACAAAAATTCTAGAATTAATAGCTTGCATAAGGTATAAATTCTCTAAAATACACTTTTTAAATATTAAATACATTTAAAATTTTATAATAAATACCAATCTGGTATTTCTATTATTTCTTTAGCTAGACAGGTAATAAAACTACAATGGTTCATTTGCTTTAAGCTTCTAATGGGAAACACCCCATACCATTAGAATGTGAATAGGTACGATCTTAAGCGGTCATTTTGGTTGAAGACGATTGTACATTGACTATAAACGACTAAATAAGAAATGAAACAAGACAACTTTCCTTTAGTACGCATTGACGACTTGATTAGCAACTTAAGCAAGAAAACGCACTTTACAAAACTTCAAAAATGGTTTTTTTCGTGTTTCAGTTGAAGAAAAATCTGTTCCCTATACACCATTTGGTAAGTAAATGTGCTGTTTAAGAAATTGATTAAAAAAAGAAATTAAAAAAATAATTATTCAAATATACATAGACGATACTTTATTCGCGACGCTAACCTTAGAAGAACATGTAACGAACTTGAAAGAAGTAATTCAAGTTGCAAAAAATAACGGTTTATAATTAGGTTTAGATAAATGTAAATTTGCAATAGACTATTTAGGTTTATGTTAAAAGTGTTTTGGTATGATGTTTGTACCGTATAAGATTTATTCTCGGAGCGCCTACTTCCCGTTGCCTGAGGAGGGGATTGCTGTCAATTCGTTAATGTTTGACATCAGAATATCAATAGAAAAAAAATTGCTTTTCCGGTCTTTTTGGTACGCTTCGTACATGTTCTAAGTCCTCAGCGTACTTTTCACCTCTAACTATTCACACTCATCCATGGTATAAACGGGTGTAGTATTTTTGCTGTATTGTAAAAAACTTCCTGGGGTAAGCATTGTTTCATGTTATTGTGATTTATTTTAATTTTCTCGTAATGTCATTAGCGGTTTATGGATACCCACATGTTATTCCATTAAAATGGAGATATCAAAACCCGCATCGTTTATTTGGAAATTTTCTATGATGACGTCAGCACTCCGTATATAAACAAGTCAAAAGAATATAAAGAAAAATTGTTATTTTTTAACGTATCTTGCTTTCTCTTTAAAATATGGAATTTTTTTCTTAAAAAAATCATTGCAGGCAGGATTCGAACCTAGGATTATATATGGAATTCACTTTGAATTTGGTTTAAGGCTAAAGTTTTCTTCAAAATATTTTCGTCCTTTCTCTGTAATCAAAGTAAAAAAAATGACCCCTACGAGGTTGGTAAATAATCACATCCTCCAGTGTACACTTTAGGAAACCCTGGGCTACAAGACAATTAGAAGAATTTCTGAACGAAGACTCTGAAGAACATATATATGGTTCTAATGATATTCAGATCAACGATTGCAAAGACTGAACACGCCAAGCTTGAAAAACGTTCGTAAATCACTCAGTGGTAAAGACAGCACATTTATATGCGATGGCGGAGATTTAGAAATTGTGGTTCCTGTCTGTAGAGCGAGCACAATGCGCGTTTCTTGGTTGCGACGAAAACGTGAAGTATAGTAAATGACACTGTTGATATGATATGTGTTAAACTAGTGTACCAAAAAAGAAAAAACGATTTCGTTTGAACTGAAATGCACGTAGTTTATTTTAAATTTGATGCTTAAAAAAATAGAAACTAAAATTAATAACGTAGATACAAAACATTAAAAAATACGAAAAAAATTCAAACTTAGTCTGCATAAGTACCGGGAGAAAATAGGAGCGTCTAACAAAAAACAGTTTCCATAAATTAAAAAAACTATTGATTACTTTTTTTGTTTCGGTTCCTGTATCAAACAAAATAATTAAAAAAAAACTGTTTTACGTTACATGTATCAAACAGTAGATATATTTGAGGAATGAAACAAAGAAACTACTCGAAACTTTTGTAATATTACAAAGTTTAGTGTTGATATGTCAGATCACTTGGGTAAAAAACTGTTATGTTGAAAAACCTTAGTTGGTTCCACGCGCTGTATGAATTCTGCCATCTACGAGATTGATTTTTGCTCATTAACTCATTTTCCGTTTTGTTCACAGTACGTGTGCTAACCCAATGCCCTGCGATATCTACATTTTAAGTAACTTGGAACATCTACGCTATTAATGTGCAAATCAATTACGAATTTGATGTGTTAGATGTGAAAGATTCGTTGAGGTAAGAATGCAGGATCGCAGGAATTTGTTAACTATTACCTAATCAGTTCTTTCTTTGTGTCGATAATTAGAACGTGCACGAATGCTGGAAGTAAATAACTAAAACTAATTGGTTAATTGGAGTCAGGTTGTGTGTAATATTCGTTAGATGGGCAACTAATCTCAAAGATTCGGTGACATACCTGTAATTTATCAGTTAGAAAATCGTTTATAAGCTTGGCGCATTATGCGTATTTTAATTATCAGATAAACTTGTTTGTGATCCCATTGTATATGTTAAGCTTTCAGCAATTTTAGGAAGATGTTTCAGATATGCCATTAGCTAATCGCTGGTAAAGAAAACCGTAAGTAACCTTTTTCTATATTTCATAATTTGTTTTGGTGTTGATCGTGGATACGAACGACCTAGATAAAAAAATGTAAGTGATTAATTTTTTTATTCGCAGACAGTGTTTAGAAATCAGCAGTGACAAGTCATATACACTTGATCTCAAATAAAATGCACCACATAGGAGTAGACGCGGAGTGCTGATATTTTGTATGTAAAAGGTTATATAACGACAGATAAGTGATTGGAATGAAAATCTTGATGTATGCAAAAATGATTTGGACGTACTCATTCAACAATATTAAGAACATGCCGAGGATGGCAGGAAGAACAGTTGCAAACAAACCGTAGAGGTACTGAAAAACCCATAGTCACGCATGAAGAAGAAAAAGATCGTCTGTTAAAAAACAGTGCCGTTTAAGACCGTTGGGAACCATCGCGGTCAGTTGGAATAAACTGGATACCAGCAGTTGGTTGCAGAGTCTCTATGAGTACTGTTTATCGTCGAATCCGCTCATTTAGATTGCGATTATATCGATCAAACTCTCGTATTCCTCTAACACCTCACCACCAAGAAGCCAGACTTTAGTGGTACCAAGCCAGACAACATTGGCTACATAAATGCAACAACATTATTTTTTCTGATGAGTCTAAGTTCTGTTTATGGCACTCGAACTGGCGTACACGTGTGCGGAGACCTAGAAGACAAAGCTACGATTTACAATTTGTACAACGAAGACTTAACACCTGGTGTAATGGTTTGGGGGTAGCATTTATTGAAGAGGCCTGTTACGTACATAAATTTAAATAATGTATTACCCTGTATATCAGTTTAATTAAAAGTTGCTTTTATATTTCTTGACGCCATCTATCGGGTTCGTTGGTCACTTTGTATTGAGCAGACGACATCCGGTGAGATTTCCGGCATTTTGACTGTAACATCGTACCTGGTAGTATCTATGTTTGCGTGAGTGAAAGTTCGTTCTCTAAAATCATCCACGTGTTAGGGACACGATGGAAATTATGTAGTTTCTTTAAATAACTAATTTGCTCCCGCAGCCCGCCATGTGCTACCTCATAACTAAAGGCATTCTGGTTATAATTTGAAGCCCACCAGGGAAAGTTGTGATTTCGTTGCGATCGTGGGGTATTCGTATCGTCACCGGCCATTCTTACCACCATCCGGCCCATGAATTCTAGTCGATACCGAAAGACGAGAGATAACCCTCGACGAATATTGTGTTGGAACGATTCTAAATATTTCTAAGGCCTACTGTTGGAATTAATTAAATCACAGAAAAGGGGTATAACAGCATCCGATTTTCGGGTTGTGCTATGTGTATACTTTAAAATTTAAGTAATGATTTTGTAGATTTGGATTTCGTGAGATATTAGGTTGACACGATTTGCGATTCAAATTATTTACAGGGTACGTGTCGAGAAAGTACTTTCGTCGCACATTGGGCATTCCTGTATTTGTGGTAAGTGTTTATATCTTTTCTTTCGTCGTCAACGAGGTTACTCACGAAACTTTCACTAATAGTATTTCCGTACTGATTACCGTAATTGTAGTACCATTTAGTTAGTAAATTTGCTTATACTACGCATGCTGTGTACCACCAATACTTATTGTGATAATTTAATGTCAATGCCATACTTATTATCATTGTTTTCTTGTCAGTAATGCCATATTACTAATTATGTAAACGATATTTACTGCGAACTATTCTTCGCAATGTTCTTCACTTATGTAGTGTAAGTTGCCGATCCTACTGTGATTCGATGTTGTATATTCTCACTAGTATCTACTTAGATGTGGCTATTTAACTTCGACTATATTTAGATATATAATATTAGATATATTTGATCGAGTAATTAAAGTGCAATTGTTATTAACGATTTAGTTTTTTTCTTTTATTCGTTTCTTTCAGCAGTTACGAACCTAACATCTAGTTACAAGTTTCTTACCATTCTGTTGTGAGCGGACAGAAGTTACGTTAGGATAAGCTCTGGCGCCCTTAAATATCTTTTCATTATTATCTAGGAACCCTACCCTCTCACCGACTATTGTGAGTTGGCCGTGCAGGTTCGTAAAATACCTAAAGCTTGTAACAGGCCGCTTTCGTTTACATTTATCCAAAGCACGTTAAATGCTTGACGATACATCGACGACGTCTTAGAACCAGTTCTTCTACCTCTTCTTCAAAAACGTCCAGAAGCTGTCTTCCAACAAGATAATGCGCGACCGCATGTGGGAGTAATAACACAGAGAGTTTTTGAAGAGAATGACGTAAATTTTCTACCGTGGCCTGCTAGATCGCCAGATTTATCACCAATAGAACATGTCTGGGACATGATAGACAGAAGACTGCATCATCTAGCTTACCCTCCAAATACCATAAAAAATTGCAACAGCGTCAAATAGCATGAGATGAAATACCCCAGGACGCAATAAATCACCTGAATTCCAGCATGCCTAGAAGGGCAATTTCTGCCATACAAGCACGTGGTGATGTTACACATAATTGACATTTTTTCAATAAAACTTTATGTTGCTTCTTCCAAATTGTAATCATTTATTTGTCTATATATAACAGTTTTTCATACAAAATCCCTCCACGTCTACTCCTTCTATGTGGTACATTTTATTTGAAACCCAGTGTATAAATTACTTAAGTAAGTGTTTGTTGTTTTTTTTAAGTAAATATCGTTAGTTATAAGTTTATTAGTGTTTGTTGTATTGTGCTTTAGTTTATTAAAATTAGTTATGTGTATCATAATAGTTCAAATAAATTAATTTTTAATTTAATTACAATATATTTAATACAAACAGCATTGCCTAGTATGCTCGCAAAACTTTTTACGTAAATATCATTGTTTTTAGTATAAAATTTTTGCAAAATTCAATCAATGCAAACAACAAAATTAATTATCGTAATTAAAAAACACTTTTAAGATGTAGTCATTGCAAATAATAGAAAATTTGTTTATTATAAATAACTGGTTATTTACGTCATAATTTTGAATTTGGCCTACTTAATAATAACACAATGAATGCACAATGAATGAATACAAATATGATATACATAAGTGACGTTCTCTTTACGCAGCGAAGAATCTCGGAAAAGCAGTAACGAAGATAGAAAGATTATATACATTATGAACAGAAACATACAAAAACGTTTCGTTTTGTGATAATACAAACAAAAACTGTGTTTCCTAAACTACAAACAATGCTCATTTTGCAAAATTAAATATAAATAATAGACGCATAAATTAACAGTGGCAGGCTTTATATGGAAACGATTTTTTATTCATGTTTTTGGTTATTAAAAGATTGCAAACGATGGCGGCACAAGCAAGCTACTTACACACGCTATTAGTTCCGACATACGTGGAAAGCATGTTTTACCAGTTAATTTGCTTTGATTCTTAAAACTCTGAGTTTGCAAAAATAATTCGTACACTTTAACTTCTGTTTATAAACAAAATATAGAATGAATAAAATCCTGCAAACGTTTCTATAAAATTATAATTGATTGAGTGGTTTGTTTCATATACTTTGTTTAATTTAAAAAAAAAGCCAACGACGATGTGCTGGTTTAATTTTTTAAAAATTTTTATACTACTCAAAAGGCACATAAAATATAAATAATATAAATATACAAGCTAATTAGCACTTTAGATGTATCTTTAGCAATAAATTCTGGGCGATACTTCAAAGATTCGGACTTCAGAACTAAATTAATGATTTAAATTTTGGTATGAATTACTATTACAGCGCTCGCCGCTTATTGGAATCACGGAATGTTTTGAATCGCGTAATGTTATCACTTTACTAAAGTAACAATCCGGAGTCATGCTACTGCATAGAAATAACGCCGCTTATAGTCATCATAAATTCGGTTTATGTTATCAATTTATTCTCAGGTTTGTTTCTATACATGATCAATAACTTATTTTGTATGCATTTTTGAGCTGAATTTTCACAATGCGCTTGTTTAGAGTGAAAAATTTTATCATTGTACCTCAACCCTACAGTACGCGATAGAAATTCTAAAACATCAATACCCGTATCGGTCTCACAGACCAACAACCTTCGGCAGCCTCCAAAAAAATCTTGTGCCATTAAATTAACAAAATATGGTCAAATTAATTTAATAAACAGTTAAAACGTAAATTACATTAGCTAGTATTTGAAAGAAAATTTTTTTTCAAAAGAACAAAAAAACTTCTTATACCTAATGATAACAACTTATAATAAAAATCTTGTAAAGCAAAATACTAATCTGAAACAAAGTTTTTGCAAACTACGGTTACATGCTCCAAGCACATGAACTTCTTACATTTCTTGCAAAAATAACGTGTTTTTCTATTTCTCCTCGTGTCACAGAAGTAACATCTGCCTTTTCGTTTCCAAGATTTGCAATTTCAGGATTTTCTTCTAAACCACACAGTTCTTGCATACGGATCTTCAAATTTCGAGGAAGACTCTGTACATTAACTCTTACTTGTAAATGTGGCTTTATCATATCCATGCCAAGTTTACGTAAAAATTCGCGTCTTAATATGGATAAATTGGTGTTATTAGAGCTATATATTGCTAAAATGTTCATTCCAGCTGCATTTAGAGTTGAATAAAACACCACTATGGGCCATCTTCGAGTATTCCAAACGCAATTGTAATATGAACATAGTTGGTCAACCATATCAACTCCGCCCTTTGTACTATTGTACATTATTATCTTCGACTTAAATTCTTCACCACTTGCAGGATCAATTCCATCGTAGTGATGTAGGCTAGAAACTAACAGTACGTTCTTATTTTTTTGGGAAACGTATGAGACTAAGGTTCAATTGTCCATGAAGCCAAATATACTAGATTTCAATGGACGTTTGACTGGTTTACTAAACTCCAATGACAATTATCTTTTATTGTTTCGAATTGTGCCTATAACGGTCAGTTTTTTCTGCAGCAATCTATCGATCAATCTAATAAACCAATTATCTAAAGTCAAGTTCCTCCCTGTGCTATATATGGGTTCACAAAGTCTTTCAACTATCGCATCGGGACTGTTAATTTTTTTATATGGGCCTTCTGGCTGAGTGCCTACATATACTTCTAAATTGCTGGTGTAGTACATTTTGGCATCTGACAATGCAAAAATTTTAATTCCGTATTTATTCGGCTTTGACAGAATATACTGCCAAAATTCGCATTGCCCACGCAACGCTTAGAGTTTTTCATGTATAGTAACGTATTCTGAATGACTATAACCATATTTATAATTCTCAACAAACTGATCAAAATATTCTCGTATAGGAGTCAAATTATCAATCTTTTTGCTTTCATTGCGCGTTTTCTTGTCAGCCGGAAAAATTTCGACTCCTGACCAGCAGTTCTCCATAGGTCTTTGGTGTTCAAATCGTTTGCTTTTAGAATTCCCGCATAGTATAATAATCCTAACAGAGCTTGTATTTCTAGTTTATTTGTTAGTCTAACGTCACTTTTACGGACATAGTTACCGGATATTGAATTTATGAAAATATTGGTACTATCTACAATGAGGTCTAACATTGTATCATGGATGAAATATTTCCAAATCTCAAGTGGTTTTTGTAACGACCTTGTTGATAGTCTTGACGATGGTACACGAATGACTTTATTTTCTATTCTAGTTCGTACATTTTTATTATCATGCTTTCCCCATTGTGTAACTTTATCTTTCCCTTCATAGCACAATTCATTGGTTTCTTGTTTATAAAGATCTTCACAGTCAGATATTTCTTGTTCAGTATCGCTGTTTGTTTCTTTCGTTTCAAGTAAATCTTTTTCGTCTGAAGACGTCTCATCATCATATAATACATTTTCGCCATCCTCCTCTTTCATTAGGTCTTTCATCATCTGTTCCAGTCGCGCCTGTTCGCGCTCATAATCTCCCATGACTAAAATTGGTCAGCATAACAATAATTAATATTACTAAGAAATGCAAGAAATAGTACCCAACTTCGCCAATATTAAAAATAAAAATATAAACAACGTGAGTAACTTCTTCGGTCTGTGAAACCGAAACTATAAATAACTTTTGACCCACTGCACTCATGAACTTCAAACTTTGTACTGATCTTCAACGGCAATACGTAGGAAGGTACTGAAAGAGGCGGTAAAATAACGCATGCGCATCATGCTGAATTATGTATGTCGTCGGTCTCACAGACCGAGCACGAGTACTGCAGGGTTAAAGATAGTTGTTTTGCATATTTCACTTATTTTTGCCGTGTTATTTATTTATTTTCAATTTTAAAATTGTCTTCTATTAGGAGAATGATTATGTTTCTCAGAATACCAATTGTTTACGTAGACCGAATTTTATAACATAAGTGTTATCCTTTCAAAGTTATCTTACATCTAATAAAAAGAACGTATGTCTTTTCTAAATGTCTGAAACTGTAGCTTTAAAGATTACTGTAAGAAAATATACTGATCTGTTACTTAGAAATCTGTAATATTAATAAAAGCAGCGCCAGATATTTCCATTTTGCGCTTGCATCCAAATTAATGTTTCCAAGTTTAGCGCAGTCATTGTCTAACTATAATATATATAAACAAGGATAGTAGTAGCGCTGTAACAATAATCGAATTAAAAAATACTAGAAATTGTTGTTCAACAACTATAGATAGAGAAAAATTTAGAAAAAAATAGCGAGGGATTAGCAGTCGAACTTTAAGCTTCAATTTCAACAAAAAAGAAATAACAGAAGCCTCCACATATAACTAAATTGTTTATATCAAGAAAGTTGATTGTGACAAAAACCATATTTTCTTGTTTGCGACTGTGCTGCCAAAACTTTATAAAAGTCTTGAATTAATTAAAACTTCTGAAAATTTTTATACGCAATTAACCTTTTTTTTCTAATTAAGAAGCAGCAAACTGTCCAACTTCTATCTTACAAAAAATAATCATTTATCACGTACGGTAAGTTGTATATTATATGTTTATTAATATAATTATTTTATTTCAATTTTGGAAAGTGGGTAAATGTTTTCTTTTATATTATTAAATACAAGTTATTAACCAATTTAATTAGTAGATTTATTATAGGCACTGTAATCATCACGTTTCTAAAACCAATAAGAATTATTTTTTCGATCGTATTAGTTTTTATTCTTTTATGATGAATGCTATTAGTGCTATTAGTTTTAATAAACGTCTATGAGTGATTTGTGCAACAACGAAATAGTTAAAAAATTACAATTTGCGATATTTAAATGCTAATCTAGCAAACAATGTAAAAGAGAAAAAAAAACAATGTGTCTTGCAATTATTGGTAACGTTCAATGTAACCTGGTTGCCAATGGCTGAATGCTTCCCATAACTAAGGAGCATTTAGCCAGAACGAAGAGTGTTTTCAACCATTTTATTTATTTTATAAAAATTGTTATTAAAAACAAAAATAAAATACAAGGTGTACAAAAAATACTTTACACATAAATATCAAAACCGTAACAAAATAGTTTACGACCAAACTACTAAAATTATGCCATTTACGTCATCTTACGTCATCACCGGATGAAAAATAAAAAGTTGTTATTAGTCTCTTTCTCCTGAAAAAAATTTGGTTGTATTTTCTCATTGGTTTAAATTTTGATCAACAAAATAGACCAGTTTAGTTTTAACTTTATAGCTTACTAACACAGAATCTCCATTATTCAGATTTTCTTTACGAACTTCTTCAATATCATCTAACTCATCACTGAAATCTTCATCAAAGATATTATGGAGGGATAATTCATCGCTTTCTGTAGATGATGAATCCGATTGGTCTACGTCCTACGTCTTTTTTTCGGTTGAGTATTTTTCTTCTTTTCTAATATTGTGTTAAAATTATTAAAAACATTTTTTTTATCGATTTTTGTGTAGATCTTCATCTTCATCGTTTTTTGTCATCATCATCATTCTAGTCATTTTCATTTTTTATAAATTTTCCTTCCATATTATTATTTAAATTGCCACTACCACGAGAGCAGCGCCGTATGTTTCACTATATGCTTTAACACAGAAGAAAACAGTTCAGCCAGACTTTTTTCAGAGTCAAACTTGAAACTGGAGCATCAGCAATAATATCCCTCCCTAGAAAAAAAACATAAGCAGGAGGCAGACTTAGTCCAGATGCACTAATGATCCCAACAAATGTAACCAATTTTCCTCTTTCAGCTGAGACATAAAATTGGAAACGCGAATGATTTTTCGCGCAGCTAATGTAATATCAACATTTTTGTTAGCGATGTAATATACTTATCAAAATAATATACAGGGTAGAGATACATAGTTCGTTAAATTACAAAAAAGTTGTGCGTTTTTATTCTCATTAAGAATATGAAAAGAAATTTGAGATGATTTGGCGCCTTTCTGAAATATCTTGGAACAACTGATGTACTTCGTGTTCTTATTTAACTCATATCTTTGTTGTTACCTCTTTGTATTAGATGACATCTACCAAATTTACATAAGTTGATATTGGCTATTTACTCAACGTTACAAAATTTTTTTCTGTTTACTAGATCTTCATGTTTTCATTGCCTACTTTTGATTTTTTTATAACCGCCTTTTTGTATTTTTATACTGTTAAATAGAGAAAAAAATTACAAATTCAACGATGTAATACACATGGCTCATCAAACTTTATTAACTACATTAAAACATCAATTTAAACAATTTATTGTCCAAATCTAGTTGCCACGAAATAACAAATGAATAGAAATTATAACATCTCATTAAAACTACATAAATTGTTCAAAATGTCTTCCCATACGTTCTATGCAGAGCAATGTTTTTTGATCCATGTTCCTTACTGTATTTTGAATGTTTGCTGGTGTGATGGTTTGAAATAATTGGTCTATCTGAACGCTACTAGAAATAATCAAAAGGGTTTAAACAAGGTGATCGTGGTGGCCAGCGCACGGAGTCATTAGTTCCTATCCAAAAACCTAGAAACCGTTCGTTCAAGTACTGGGCACAAATTCTATTATTATGAGGAGATGCTCCATCCTGCTAAAACCACTTCAAATTTCTCAACCTTGCGATCGGTAAATTATCTCGTATCTCTTCGAAATCATTCTGAGGAAATTCTAGGTAAGATTGACCAGTTAAACGAGCTGGAATAAAAAATGGACGTAGTAATTGGTCGTCCAAAAGACCACAACACATATAAAAGTAGAAACGAATTTAAATAAATTTCATGAAACATAAAAAAAGAGAAAGTATGACGAACGTTACATAGCTTTTGGATTTATGAATAGCGATAATTGTCCTCAGTGTGTTCTGTGTAACAAAATTTTGCCAAACAGTTCTATGTTTCTTGCAAAAATGCTCATTTTTAATCTTTGCATTCGGAATATAAAAATAAATCGACAAAATTTTTTCCCGAAATCAGAAGGGCTTTTAAAAACAAAAAACTTTATACCTCAAGCATCACAGACTGTTAACAAAAATGGTACGGAAGCTTCGTGGCTGGACAGGCTCACACAATAGCAAAAAAAACTCATAAAACCGTGTGGAATTGACATGGTAAAATGTATGTTGGACGAAAAGTAGGCTAAACTGTCCGTGATACCACTTTCGAATGATACAGTATCTTGCCGCATAAAAAAATCTCTCCGGGAACATAGAATCTGAGAAATCTTCTGGTCTAAACTTTTTTGAGTTTTCTCTACAAATGAACAAATCCACTGATGTAGCAAGACTGGCAGTATTGTATTTGTACGGTATCAATACGGGCATGTTATAAAAGAGGATCTACTTATTTGTAAGCTGTTAGAAAGTGAGATCACAGGTGTTGAAATTTTTAATGTTATTAGCAACTATTTTTGCGAAAATGAATTACCATGGGATTATTGCATCGATGTTTTTGCACTGATGGAGCAAAATTGATGGTAGGAAAGACTGCAGGAACTATTGCAAGAATCAGAAAAATTGCTACATATTGTAGTAGTTACTGTATAATTTACCGCTAAACTGTCAAAAATTTACCGTTTCCTGTTAAAACTGTTCTTGACGAGTCAGTGAAAATAATAAACTTTATAAAGTCTTGGGCTTTAAATATGCGGTTATTTAAGATATAGTAGGTGGTATGGGTAGCCTGCATACATCGATGGTAAAATTTTACTTAGATTGTTTAAGTTGCGGAGATGAAGTGCGTTCTTTTTTTTTGGGAGCATCGCTTTAGTTTAGAAACTCAGTTAAGTGATAAAATGTGGTTATTTAGTTTTATTTATTTAACGGAAATATTTTCTAAATTAAATGAGGTTAATCTGTCTCTACAAGGAAAAATAAAGAAAAGAAGGTTGGCGAAATGGCAAAGAAAAAGAATAATGAGTGATGCAAAGGAAAAAGAAAAAGGAGGAAAAAAGAAAGTAAGGAAGAAGCACAGAGGGAGGTGAGTGAGCTGAGAGTATTGTTTTGGAACGTAGCGGGAATAAAGAACAAAAAAGCGGATTTTTGTACATCAAAGAGCAGGATGTAGTGGGATTACAGAAGACATGGAAGAAAAACAATGTGGGTGGTGGAAAAAAGAGTTGCCGGAGGAATTTGAGTGAGTGGTGCAACATGCAGAAAGAGAGAAGAGTAGAGGGAAAGCAAACGGTAATAAAAAAAATGGTTAAGTCAGGAAATGAAAGAAAAAGTGCAACAGAGAAGAGGAGTTGTAGAAATGAACATACAGTGAGGAAAAACAAAAATAAAAATAGTGTCGGTTTATAGCAGTCGAATAAAAGATAAGGAAATACATAGAAGATATGCTAGAAGAGAAGGAGAAGGGATTGACAATAGTAGGAGGAGACTTCAACGCAAGAATAAGAGAAGAAGGAGGAATACAAGAAAGGAAAACGACAGGAAAGAGACAAACAAAAGACAAAGTGATAAACAAAGAAGGAGAAGAACTGCTGGACAAACCACTCTTTCCTTTATGTGTTCTCCCTCCTTATTATCCTTTTACTTTTTCCTCCTTCTTTTCTAAATACCATTATTTTTGTTTTATAAATAAATATAAAAGAATTGGAGAAAAGTAATTTATTCTAAGTGGTAAAGCAATCAATAAAAGCAAATTAATAAATTTATGGAACTATGAATAATAAGTTATAAAATTAAAGTAAAACGTAACATGCTTTTTATTAATTATTGACTTATTGGTCACGCAAGCATAAAGAACACTCATACATAATAAAACATTTTCATTAATTTGTATGTAAATGCAAGGCAAGTAAACAAGTTGTAAACATAACTATTTATAAGTATATACGTAAAAAAACATAGTTTTCTTTGTAGTTACTTTAAGCCACGTTATTAAACTAACAGTTTTATTAAATGCTTCTCTTATATTTACAATTTTAAATATTACATTAACAAAAAAAAATGTTGTTGTACATTTGGTAAACACGTTTAACGCATTTTTCATACATAAAAACCCTGATCTTCAATTTCAAGTCAAAAAGTTATATCAGATGACAAAAACATTCAAGTCTCAACTTTTGCGTATTTCCGCTTGCATTTGCAAAACAAAAGCTAAAGTTTTGTGAGTTCGGGATTCTTTAGTACAACTAAAACGGGCTTAGGAATAGTCTCCATCAAAAGTTTAATACAGATCATTTTGGTTTACATTTTTTATCTTTAGAAAATAGATTACCAGAAAAGGGCGTTATTTGATATTTTTCTTAGCTTTATCATGACTTTAATTATGTTTTAGATTACGATCTTTGTTAGAAGGGCTAAATAAACCAGTCAAGATTTTTTATATGGCGAAGGTTTTGTGCAACGATGAGTGAACTTCTTCAGGCCACGGTAGTTGTGAGTATAAAGCAACACAAAAAATTATTTAACATAACAAGTAATATTATTATAGTTACAAACAACATAGAACTTATATGAAGAAATTAGAGCGAAGTAGTCCTCACCTCCACGAATTCGACACTTAAATACAAACAGGATTAACTATCAGAATAATGAACAAAAAATATTGGAAAATAGTTAAAACAAATGTAAAACAAAATTACTGGCATAAAAGGAAAAACAATTGACAGAACATATATCTATAATTAAAAACTTTATATTCAATGTCAAGGTAATCCTTACAATTTCACTGACCTAGTCGGTCTAATTTTTACATTCAAAGATGGAATGACTTTATATTCGTAAATTCAAAATCACAACAGTAAATAAAAAAATTGAAGACTTAGAGACTCAACGCGCACTGCATTCTGCATACGAACTTTTGACGCACCAAATGATCTTATAATTAATTGTGGTAACAACCTAACATGTACGTACGGTCATTCTAACAATCGACATGACCAACAAAGTACTAATCATAAAATTAGAAATGGTAATACTTACAGTTATGTTTTATCCAGTAGAGAATTAGCTAATTCCGTACTTGGATTATGTAAAATGTAATATGAAATACAACACAAAAACGTACATACGTCGTTATCACAAGTAAATTCCGTTTTTAAATCATACAATCATTGAAGATAGCAAATGCGTAGCGTTTCCCCTCGACTAAATGTAGTAATTGATGGTAAAAGTTGCTTCCAAAAAAAATCGCAATCGTACAGGCTTCCAACCCCTTGACGGCGTCAATAGTTAAATTACAGCAACGTGAGGAAATTTCTCCCCAAATATGCCATGTGTTGTTTATTTCTACTCATAAAGGAAACGTGTAGGGAGTACGGAAATCAGCTATAGACAATTATGAAAGAATTAATTTAAACCCCCATTACAAAAAAAAATTATATCCAGATACCCCAAATAAGCTTTCACTCAGATAGACACAAAACTCAATTCCATGTTTATGTGAAATTGTGTAAAATGACTTAATGATGAAAGCTTTTGTTGGTCCGAGATACCCCTAAACGGAGGTCTGTTGCTTCAAAAATCACCGAAAGACGAATGAATTCGTCATTTTTCAAATTTGACAATCGTCTACGAAAAGTGAGCGTGTCGAGGGCAAATTTTATACTCGAAAAATTTATACCTACCAATTTTTTAACATAACAGCTTACTATAGGATTGATTAATATATTAGAATTGCCACGAAAAAATGAACAAACAGCACTATGAGAAACGGATTAGAATTGTATTAACGTCCATTCCTGTTAAGTCAATAATTGTAAATGACTAAACACCTTATCATACTATGTAGATCCTGAACTCCACAATTCCACAACTTCATGGAAAAAAGATGACGTTATTCGGTGGGTGGATACTTCTTGCAAAAGATTGCGAAGATTAAGAAAGAAGAAATAATGTGAATGGCTTCTGGTGCTACACTGTGAATTTAATTTTATAGAACTGATATAGGCTTATGATAAAAATATAGTAGCAAAATTAAATTCTACTTTTAAAATAAAGAACGTTTTAGATCTTTGCAAATCAACAATAGAAAATATCGTTAAAAGGTTTGTCCTAATTGTGTGGAGCATGTTAAAAGAATAGAAGACAAGTACAGAGAAGGTAAATTTATTAGATACGGTAGAGCCTGTAATTATCAATTTACAAGATAATGACAGCGATAGATGTTTATAACACGTTAAGAAATTATTTATTTTATAATACAATTAAAAATGTTATGAAAAATTTGCAAAGAATATTTTGTGTAATTTCTTTCTGTATAAATATTATATTGTTTTTAATGATGTTGCATGCATGTATGCCGCCCTATAGTGATGCTAAAATTCATTTTACGACTACACAAGATCGTAAAATTGTACACCGTCTTGTAACCGTCGTTTGATTTTGTGTGATATTTTGTGTGAAAGACGCGGTATTCGAGTTGATTTTATTTGTTTCGTGTACTTTGGGATTGTTTGAGTAATTACATGTTAATTTAATTAAGTTAGTTTACGTTTTTAAATTCATCTTTGTCAATCAAATTTGTAAGAAAATTTTGTATTCATTTAATTCATAGTTGCATAATCATCCGTATTCTGCATTCACGTTGATTATGCATTTTCTTTGTCCTGGTAAAATTCCAGTTGTATCTAATTTATGTTTCCCTTTTGAGATACTATTGTAATCGGTGGCGGTTGGTCCATAAGGGCTCTACGACGCGAGCCCCCCAGACGTTTATTAAACAAAAAAAAGGTACACATTTTTATGTATTTAAATATTTAAACATATTTAAAGGATATAAGTATAATCTACTTTTTATTATTCTAAAACATTAATTTAATATGGTCGTCATTCAAAGCAACGTATATTAAATAGGTAATTTTATTATGTTGGGGCTACAATTATTTGAGCTCATAACTGTATATGTAGCAAAGCATTCTAACAGACGTCGCGACCCCCACTACGAGATTTCATATTCAGTTTTAACATGCGAAACGCGTTTGTAGCCACCGATGATTATTTCAATTTAGTAATCCTGAATAGACAATTTTATTATTCGGTTTCAACAAGTTAATCTTTATGAGTGTAATTAAATTTTTGATCTGGATATTTTTTTAGTTGTCGTTGCATCTCTCACAATGAGAAAGACCGTCTTCAAACACTACTTTTACGTCATAATTAAATCTGTTTGCATCCTCTTTTCACGTCTTTGTTTTACCGTTTTCTTTCACAAAGATTTTGGTCACAGCTCTTTATGGAAGTGGTAGCGCACTGAGTTAATAAGTATGAGTGTTTTGGGTTTTAGAGGCAAATTAGTTTACCAGTTTTTAATCACAAAAGACATTAAGATGTAGTTTTGGGGTCAACCCTTAAGATTTGAAGGTATCCGCGGAAGTAATCCCAAAAACAGTGAATTTTTAGTTTAGTTAGTGAAGTGTTACGTGCAAAAATTTCATAACGTAATACCTTGTATATTGAATTAAAATTAGATTCTGGTTTTGACGCCCTCTACCGATCTTTCTGGTTACTGATATGTTGCGGTCAAGTCATTTAAGCTGTCAACTACCTAAAATGGCCTGTGTCGTCAAAATCTAAAAATTTATAAGAATATCAACTGTGATGAAAATGAAATTATAAATTCATTACGTATTTAAAGTAATTTATTCGTAACAGGGCAAGCTATTTACTTCCGTTTTGTTAATATTCGTTGGCAATTTGATAGCCGCTCCGTCACGCTTTGGCCACATGTTTCGATTTAAATAATTAAGAACAATGAAGAATAAATATCGATAAATAATTGAAGGCCTATTATCCACACCGAAAACGAATGTTACTTCTTAGACGTCAGTCGATTGCGATACCCACCTCTTAATAATTGCGAGAAACAGCATTCGATATATCGGGTTCTTATATCTAATTTTTTTTATTAACAATTTTGTAGACTTCGACTTTCGTGAGTCATTGCGTTGACACGATTTACATTCATACTATTTCAGGCTACTCAACGAGGAAAACGTTTTCTTTGAGGAAGTGCTGGATTGGGGATAACTTCTCATTTTTAATTATAATGTCGCTGTCAAAGAAGGTCACTCACGAAATTCAATTTGTTTAACATACGCAATTGGAATAGTTTTAATACCGTTTAGGTCAATATTTAATTTTGTGATATTGCATGCTGTAAACCTTTATTTAACGGGAAATTTTTTTTGCTTATTGACACCCGAGGTTTACTTATGTATTGTGAGTTGCTCACCCTTCCTTCATTTATGTACTTAGAATGTATCACAAAAAACTTCTGAATTATCATTATTAATCCTCTACGTTATTGGATTATAGTTATTAAGACTCTACGTTACTGAATTATACTTGTTAATACTCTACATCATTAAATTAAAGTTATTATACCTCTTTTTTTTATGGTAACACATGTTTCTTTGTGGTTGGTTACACCAACACCAGTGCAACAAGGATTATGAACCTGGAATTCGTTACAAGCTTGAACCTTCTGTACTCATCGAGATAGAAGCTTTACTTATAAAAGATCTGAATCTTATTTAGTTGAACCTCCCCTATCTCCGACTGTGTGAGTTGGCCGGGCAGGGTTCGTAAGACCTATAAGTATGTAACAGGAGGTTTGTGCTTTCTAGTTCTTATAATTTACGGCTTTTACACGTGCTTTCAAATTTTATGTTTAAGAAATGACGAATCGTCTGTTAAGTTGTGCGACTAGGTTCAACTTTCGCCATAAGGCGGTTTATCGTTAATCTTCAGGGGGATCTTTGTTCCTTACGATCTCCTTGCAATCAACATCTGGCAACAAAAAGCCTTTTTTTGGAAGTACTACATTCTCACATCCTCAACTCTCAACATTTTATTCAACGTCTAGAAAGTGTAAAACTTGAACCCCAAGATCTTCTCGTGATGTTACTTCACTTTTTACTAACGTTCCTATTAAGGATTCGCTTATTATCATCAAACAAATTCTGTCTCAACATGGCAAGGACTTGAGTTTGGTTCCTTTTATTAATAAGTGTCTATCCTCTACTTACTTCTAATTTGATAACAAGTTTTACGAACAGGTTTCTGATGCTGCTAGGGGTTCTCCTCTATCACCTGTTATAGCTAACATTTTTATGGAATCCTTTGAAACGGTTGCTTTGGAATCATCAATATGAAAACCTAAAGTGTGGTTTAGGTACGTTGACGACACGTTTATTGTTTGGTCTCATGGTCATCTTGAATTGCCTAAGTTTCTTGATCATCTTAACAATCAACACTTAGATATCAAATTTATTATGGAAATCGAAAGTAATGGTACTCTTCCATTTCTTGACGTTCTTGTGACTCGTAAGACCGACGGACTTCTGGGCCATTCTGTTTATCGCAAACCCTCCCATCCTGCACAGAAACGTTATTGAATCTTTGGTTCATCGTGCCTTTTCTATTTGTCAACCTGAGAATCTAGACTCTGAACTCTGTCATCTTACTAGAACCTTAGTGAACAATGGTTATGTAAAGCGAGATATTCATAGAATTATTAATCGTCGTCTACATCCACGTACTCAATTACCTAAAGACATTTCTACTCCCGAATCCAACCCAAAATTGGCGTTTTTACCCTACATTCACAAGGTTACAGATCAAATACGGAAACTTCTTCGTAAGAACGGTATTAAACCTATATTCAAGCCGACAGGCAAAATCTCTCAGATTCTTCCTTCTCCCAAAGACAAATTTCCTACACTTTCATCTCAAGGTGTATACCAAATTCCTTGTTCATGTGGTTTAGTCTACATTGGTGAAACCGGTCGTTGTGCCATTACTCGCATTTCAGAACATGATCGTTGTATAAGAAAAATGTATATTTTCAAGTTTGCGGTTGCTAAACATCATTTTACTACAGGTCACAAGATAGATTTTGATAATGTTTCGTTGATTGCCAAATCTCCATTCTTTTTCAACATGAAATTCTGAGAAAGCATACAAACCATCAAACACACCAATAACTTTAATCGGGATCATGGTTTTGAGCTATCCCCTCTTTGGTTCTTGGTCATTAGTCATTTATCGAAAACACGCCCCTTATCGACTGTAACTCAGAGTCGAGCCTAACCATCAGTGATCAAGTCACTTCTACGGAGTTTAGAATCTGGCTTGGTTCACAAGTTGATTACCTAACTCAGTAGTGGTTCTTTGTTAGATTTTCGTTTGCTTTTTCAGGTTATCGTTTTCTTTCTTACCTTTTCATAGTTTAGGTTATGGCTTGTTTCACACGTGGATAACCTAACCTTTGAGAAGTTCTTAGTTAGATTTCGGTTGCATGTTTGAGTTTTGCAATTTATCTCACGCCTTGATGAAGCTCCTTACGAAAGCGGGCAATTTCGTTTACAACAACAATGTCACGTTCCAAACCCGGAAGACATTTTTATCTTAGTATTTATTTATTACCGTTTATACTAAATTGGTGAGCGTAATTTTGAGAGTTTAGTGTTTTAAAGCTTTGATTTTAAACAGAATAAGTATAAAAGAAAATCGGCGAATTACTGAGTAGATCGATTTTATCGTTTGTTATTTTATTTTACGATTTTTTATAGTCGTTTGTTATATTAAAGACAATATGTAACATTTTTTTTGTGTATTATTAATTATAAACACAAAAACTTAAGGGTTTTGAGACTTCATTATTAGGATTTTAAGTTTTGTTTGAAATATTTACAGAATTTATGTTATGTTGTAATTATTTATGATTATTTAATGCGAACACGGCTGTGCGATTTGTAATAGAATTACAGTTATTTTTGTTCATTTGACTAAATTGCGTCGATTCTTTTGTAGTTTATATTATGTTTTAAATTTCATCTTAGTCATGTATTTGTAATTTTTTTCATTAAATTTTGTTTTTTTTGCGTTTATTCAATTCACTTTAATTTAACTGTTAACTATTTTTGATTTTATTTTTTTTTGTTTTGTTACGTAAATGTTAAATTGTTAAATGTAACAAAGCTTTTATTCCGTCGGCCTTCGCGTTTTGTAAAATTTAAAATCATTTCAGATTTTAGCAAAATATCCTCTATTAAGGTAAGCCCATTTAGAGTGTATTCAACAAGAGCATGCTTGTGGTTGGCAAGGGCCAGAAGTCTTTTTAAGCTAAACACTTTCCTGGCGCCCTTTGATTTTGAGTTTTCCAAGCGGCCATGGAATTTTCAATATAACCCACACCCATCTTCACTGAGCACCGGAAAACTCTCGTTTATATTGCAAAAAATATTGTATTTTTGTCTATATACTATATAAATTTTATATAATTTTTAAAGAATACACTACACCTTCTTGAACATTTGTTTAAATATAATTAAAACGGCGTTAGTTAGAAGTATAAAATTTGAATATGATATTTATACGATGTTTTAAATAAGAACAACGATTAAGTTTTTTATCGTTTAACATTGAATGATTAATAATGTTAAACATATTAATAAAACTGTAACAAAAAATGTTTTCCAATTATTTGAAACAATAATTAATTAACATAACAATCTTCATGATAAAAGACACAATAGGCTCCTCAAGCTATCTAGGAACTAAATAACCAAAGATCAATAAATCAAATTAAAATCTAATTATTGCTATCCCTACGTATCTACGTAAATAAGATTTTTGGAAAATATCTGAACACAAAACCTACAACATAGTACAAAGTAGATGTAAGTCTAACAACAAACGTCTTTAATTTTTCAGTTGAGTTAGGATTTCAGTGAAGACTACAATTGATAGGTTTTCTTGAAAGATAACAGTCCGAAATGAACTCTGTGAAAGATGAAATCACATTAATCTGATAGATTGGTTTGGGTACTATTCAAAAGTGGATTTTTCAGAGTTTCGCTTAAAGCTTGCATTAGTTGGTATTAAACCAATTGAAGCTCAAGACGATAGCATATTATAACATTATAATACGTTTTTAAATTGCAGTAGTTTTTATGTTTCTACTTTGTCTTTTTAAACGGCTTCAAATAAAACGAGTTCACTGAACGAATCGATGTTATTTATCCTGCGATTGAATAAAATCGTTTTCAGAGTAATTTAAGCAAACAATGTTTAATAATTCGAACATCAAAGAAAAGTATAAAGTAATTTAAACTATAAAAAGAAACTGAGCGCGTGTTTTATACAAACACAACGATTAGACTGAAAAACAACCGATATTGGTTTAAATAATTTTCAGAAACATTTAATAAACGATATAAAAACGCAGACGTTATTCATTTTAACAAGGTCAGGATCTTAAAGAAAAGTTTCGATCATAAATCAAAGCGAAAGAAAAAAACCGTCTAACAAAAATTTATTATTGTTATAAAGAAAACGTTGCCAAAATATAAAACGATAAACAAAGAAATTCGTATAGTTTGTTGCACTCATCAAATTATTTTTGGAACAACGGGAACGACAAATTAATGCAGATCAGTACAAATTTAAATAAAAACGAAATGTCTTGTTTTATTTGTTTTGTTTTTTACTAAAAATAACTTAATTGATTTGTCATTAAACTTCAGAGACTATACGAGAATACGCTAAAAATTATTCGTGAACTGTTTTTTTCTTAATTTAAAAATACTCAATTAACTGGTAGGTTCTGCCGTGATCTTTTTCTAGAAGCATCGTTAACTATTTTCGTTTGTTTATTGTATGCAAGGTAAAAAAAAATCGTAAAATTTTTCTGTAAAAAAAGGTATGTATTTATATAATATGTAAGAAATACGCATAATGAATGTATTTATGCACAAAAAAACGGTAAATAGAAATATTATAAAATATTGCTAGTATTAACCGTAATTTAAGTCTGCCATCTTGATTAATACTTTTTAAAATAGCCGTGCTACTGAGAAATACCGTCTATGTTACTGTTATCAACGTTTTTTATGTATCTTTGTGATGTAAACTTAACAAACAAAATGCTTTTCTTCTTTTTCTTTAAGTTCTTTATGTAAAGGAAATTGCATGTGTAATTAAACAAATAAAAAATTCCAGCTGTACCTATACTTATAATTTTAGTGTAAATAGGTTAAACTAAATGGTTAACAGAGGTATCTGTGAAATTTCGATAAACGGAAGAATAAAAAAGAACCATTTTGGTACTATTATAAGATAAAGGTAAATCTTTTTCAAACGACCCTGGATCTTAGAGAAAATTGTGGCTTTTAGACACAAAGTTAGCAAAGTGATATAAAAACCTGATACTTGACACCAAAGCCTCTCAATTAAACAGTATGGATTCCGTAAGGACAAATCGACAATCGATGTATTAGTAGGCACCAAATAGCAGAAAATGCACCTGGAAGACTAGGAAGTTGTGCGCCATAGTCACGCTAGATGTCAAAAACTCACTAGCGTGGTCGGTAATTATAAGCGCGTTAAAAACCAAAAGAGTCCAAGACTACTTAGTAAATATAACAAGTAGATACCTAAATAATAAGAAACTAGATGACTTGCGGAGTACCTCAAGACTCTAAGCTAGGACCGTTGCTTTCAATCCATTACTCAGCTGCGATCTAGAAGAGGAAGGCCATACCGTGGGATTTGCTCTAATGATCATCGCAAGAGATAAAAGAGAGTTTGTGGCAAACACTAACAAGACTATAGCCACAATAGACAACTGGTTAATGAACTGGAGTTAGCTCTTGAGAAGACGGAGACCATAATCTTCTCTGGCAGGAAACGTGCCATGGAATTCAGATTAAGAGACTGCGTTGTCATTCCAGGAAACTACTTAAAGTACTTCAGAGTATCTATAAAGAAGTACCTAAATTATAGGCATCACGTAAAGATGACTACATCCAAAACCACCAAACTGACATCGGCTATAGCACGGCGTATGGCAAAGATGAGTGAACCAAAAATGATGAAGAGGCGACTAATATCTACGGTAGTAATTTCTACACTTCTTTACGCAACTCCAGTCTGGGCAAACGCAATGAAGATCGGCAAGTACCAAGGTAACTTGTTTAAAAATCATATCGGCCTATAGATCAGTGGCCACAAAAACCTTCTAATTACTGGCAGGTACTATATCTTGCCGTAAAAAAAAATAAGAAACCGAGTGGTAGGATATGTGGCTAAATAGCAGTAAACAGTTAATAAGCTATGGCTGTTTTGGTACTTATCTAGATAAAACTAGACCACGAGGATATCTATTGGGTGGCTGTGGACCACGCCGAGCATACAATTCTGGCTTGTCCATAATAGATCAAACTTAGAGGCTGGTTGGTCTTTTTCCCAAGGCATTAATGCAATATATTTTACTTGAGATCGTTCACTGATATTGTGTTCTAACCATAGTCTAGATAGTAATAGTCCTCTTTTCGTCGTACGTTATATTGCGACGTATTCTCCAGTGTCTATTACTTTTTTTTACTTTTGATTAATTTATTTGTTTTTTTTTGTCAACTAGTCGTACTCCCAGCATTGTTCTCTCCATAGATTTTTGTGGTTTAACAATTTATTCCAGGCAAATCTTAGTGAGTGTACACTGTACAGGTATATGTCATGACTAAAAGAATACATTAGTTAAAATCTCTTCCTCGTATCTGTTGAGGTACCTGAAGATTCTGTATCAAGTATACATATTCCTCGATTTTCTCTAAACAGTTATCCTTTACTTCTTGAGTGCATCTCATTGTTTTGGTTTTCTGCAAATTTATTTTCTATCTTATTCTCTTTGAGACTGCAGCTAACTGTTTGGTCATAGTTTGTAAGTCCTTAAATGTTGTAGAGATTAGGATGACACTATTAGTGC
The DNA here is from genome assembly GCA_035610365.1 of Aquatica leii. NCBI lineage: Eukaryota > Metazoa > Arthropoda > Insecta > Coleoptera > Lampyridae > Aquatica > Aquatica leii. The sequence continues at coordinate 2,039,193 of CM069432.1, forward strand.
ATCTGAGATTAGTCGATGTTTATACTACAGTTTGTCTAATCCAGTGCTCTAAACAAATCCACCAATGCCAATCCTAGAAGTTTTGGTTACTTTGTCAAACACTTCTTCTTACTCGACTTGTGCAAATTCATAGCAGCATCCATTATTGGTGCTAGACGGACAATAAGGATATTCTTCCAGTGTTTATGAATTTTAGATTTATGCAGACATTCATTAAAAAAAAATGTTGTCTGGTAATTAATACTTTACATTTTTGATCTCTCTACGAATGCTCTCTTGTATATTGGCATTTAGAAACATTAAGTTCGAAATGTTATTATAAAACTATTCGTTAGCGTTTTGGAAACTTATCTAATTCGTTGGTAATCGTATTCATTTCCATTAAAAAAGTCTTGCAATGATCTGAAAATGGAATGGTGCAATATCAGGAGAATATAAGGGGTAAGGTATAGTTTTCCAACTGAACTATGCAATGCGGAGTTTTATTTATTTATTTATTTATACCAAAAGCTTAAAAAGTGGGTCCCTTTTATGAAGAGTAAGGTTTAAAGAACATAGAAAATTTAATTCATTAAATTTTTTTGCTTAATTTGTGTTGGACGTCAAACAAAATTTTAACACAAAACTAAGCTTTTTAATGTAATCCACATAAATTGTCATAAATTTCAACCTTAAAAACTACATGTATTAAAGTTAACGTAGAATTTTTATTGATTGTACGTCATTTTGTCATGGCCTTCTTGGATTTATTCAACAAAGAAAAATCTCATGCACTAAGTTTTCAAAACTATTTTTGGCATGTCTAAACGTTATTTTTTTTTGGTCTCAGTATACAATGGTCGTCGCGGTTTGGAAACTCTTGCCCTAATCCATGAGAGGTCGTTACTCTTAATATTTTGACACCTCAAGGAAAACTTTATAAGAGAATCATTAGCGGTAATAGGATGTTTAATTTTTAGGTAACAAATACCTGCAAAGTTGTTGAAAATAAGCATACTGTACGGCTAAATTCAAATTCTGCAGAACACAGAGAAGGTATGAAAAGAACGTTAAAAGATATTTACCATGAAAATCTAGAAAATAAAAAAAAACACTATATTGCTTTATTTGGGAGTGCAGTAGATGATAGAAGACGAACGAAATCTATTTGTAGTGTAAAAATTCTCGATGAACTTACATAAGAATTACATAAAATATGATTTGACATTAGCCGCGGTGAGACATATCTTAATATCAAAAAAGTTTAATTCCACATAGAGACAAAAACATATATTAACAGCCCCTGTTAAGTTCACACAAAAGCCATTTAGATAGCATTTTTGGCAAAACACCAATCCATTATTTTATCATCAGCATCAATACTTGGACCAGATCAAGTATTTTTCATATTTCAAGATTATAAGGCCCGGGTCCCTATTTGTGTACTGAAGCAAATAAGCGAGCACCTCTTCTAATGCATATAGAATATAAAATCAAATTACCTGATCACGACTGGGTAATCGCTGAGCGACATAAATTGACACCATCTGTTTATGCTAGTATCAAAATAAATTTTAGTATGCTAAGACAACCGCAAGCCGTTGGATATTCTGGGCCAACATACATCGCATCGCATAATTCTCCACCGCTAATAGTCATGCTCTGGATTTTGAGACGTTTTTCAAACCCTTGAAGGGTTTCAAGCATTAGTCAAAACTGTTCATGGATTTGGAAAACCAGTGGTGAACATGGCGGTTAATGAACACTTTAAGCGACATGATCTTGATGCATTGTTTTTAGCTACAAATGCTTCTGGTAGATGTGCGTATAACCGAGTAGAGCGCAGAACGCCTCTTCTTAGTCGAGAACTGGCTGGTTTGATGTTGCCTTATGACCATTTTGGGGATTTATTTGGATGAACGTACCATATTAATTACTGAATACTTAGAAAGATCCAATTTCGAGTTTGCCGAAAATGTATTAGCATAGATATGGAATTCAATGGAAATTGATGATTATCATGTTTCTGAAAAATATGTTGGGTCGAGCGAATCAGATCTTTCTGATTTTCCAGATATTTAATAGTATTTAGAACATGTGCGTAGAAGTCAATACTTACTACAAATATAGAAAAGAAATGGCTTATTTAAGTTACTTAAGAATAGGATTCTCCCACCACCAGTAAAACAGACAAATGATGACTTGGTTTTGGATGATGAACGGCAATTGTTCAGACTTCTACTCAATTTAGTTTTATTCTTACATTCTACAATCAAAAATTTTCTGCAAATGCCTTACGATTATTTTTGTCCAACGCTAAATTGAAACTATTAAGTCGAACATGCAATCGTGCTTCTGTCAAGTCATTAAATCGTCACGATAAGTGCCATAAAACACTAAACACCTATACCAAAACGAGAGTAAATCCCATAAGAGTGCTAACAAATTGATTGCATAATACAAAATTTAGACGAGTGCTAAGATGATGAATGGCTCGAAGAGAACGATGTCGAAATCCCAAAATCACACGAAAGTGAGCAAACACACAACATCGAGCAGCAAACATCCAATGTCATCAAAGGCTAAAAGTTATGGATTCAAATGTTATGGACTGAGGTTAATTTGACTTTATATACCAAAATTTTAATAGAACAAAACAATTTATTCTGTTATTCGTTAAAATTTGTTTGAATAAATTTTAAATGTGCATTAAATTTCTCTATAGGAACATATTATTATTTAGCGTCATTCTTATCAAAATTTTTCGTTTTGCAATAAGTGTAATATATCATTTTGTGTTATAATTTTGAACACGTTGACAGCTTACATATTTAAAATTATAAGCGACTTTTGGCTTAGACCGCGTCGTAGTAAAAACCCATACTTAGTCATAGTCTCTTCTTGAAAACCAAAACAAGAAGTAGAACCTGGCCTTTGCCAGTTGCTCATCTAAATTAAAAATTTTTGTTTAAGGGAATATCCTCAAAAAAATTCCGAGCTGTTTTCATGTCATTTGAACTGCCAAATCCTGGTTTAGGCATATCAATAACTAAACCTAAAACAGTTTTAAATTCACTTTGAATTTCTGCCTTGCGATCTTTAACTTCTTGCTTCTCATCTGCTGAACGTGCTTCCCATATACCCGTTTCATCATTTGATTTATACGCTGCATGAAGCAGCCATTCTATAAATCTGATACAACCATGCAAGGAAGAAATTCTAAAATAAAGCCTAAAACAGTCACATACTTTTTGTAAAACTAATTGGACATAATTAAAATCTTTTGAAACTAAATTGCACACATAACATCTTTGCACTGATTTTGTGTGAGTCATAGCATTTCTTACTTTTCCATCTATCATGGTAAAAAATAATTCATGTTTAACTTCAATATTTGTACCCGCTATTACTCTTATTTCTTCCAAATTATTTCATCTTTTTAATAACATTAATAACAAACAAATTCTTGAATTACTACGGTTGATTTATATTAAAACATCAAATAAAATTTTTTTGTTGAACCAATTTCAATTTCTAAATTGCACCATCTTCCCTTTTTTAAAATAATTTACATATAACATTTTGTAAAATTTACATTTTTTAATTATCTAGTTACAAATTTTCATATTGGACATTTTATAATAATTTGTACCGTTTTTTGTTTTAATGAGCGTCAGGGGAACTCGCTCCCTAGCACCCTTATGAAGTAGTCGCCACTGCTCAACAAGCTAGCTCTGGGTGAGTGAAACTGTTTTTCTCTATTTTGCACATACAATGACTATTCTGTGCTATTACTCTTTTTTTAAACAATGTAAGAAAGTGCAACCTTATGTAATTGAAAGTAGTGATTTCTGTGTGTGTAATATATTAAGTTGGTAGTAAGTACTAACTGTCAGATTGACTTTAGTCAATGGTAAAAACCGGTGTGAAGTTAGCCATAGATTTCAGCCATAGAAATTAATTTCCAGTTTCACAGCTTAAAAACGAATTAGAACTATTACAAAGTTTTATATCTTTTAATATTGTTGCTAAATAATAAAAACAATCAATATTTATCAATATTTAAAATTTAAAAAAAATTTTAACAACTCTCACAGATAAAACCATTTCCTGCATTAACGCTTATTTTTCACAATGACGTGCAATTCTGATTTATTTGCAAATTTACATACATATAGAAAATGAATAAATAAACAAGATATCAAAAAATGAGGATGTAGTTATTTCTATAATTAAAAATAATTCGATTCAAAATTGGGCTTGCGCGGCACGATGCTGAATGTTAACGGCACCTAATTAAACTCGTTTTTTCGCAATGACGTGCAATTCTGATTTTTCTGAAAATTCACATACGTATAGAAAATGCATTAATAAACAACATATCAAAAAGTTAGGATGTGGTTATTTCTATAATTAAAAATAATTCGATTCAAAGTTGGGCTTGCGCGGCACGATGCTGAATGTTAACGGCACCTAATTAAACTCGTTTTTTCGCAATGACGTGCAATTCTGATTTTTCTACAAATTCACGTACGTATAGAATATGCATTAATAAACAACACATAAAAAAATTAGGATGTAGTTATTTCTATTTTTAAAATAACTCGATTCAAAGTTGGGCTTGCGCGGCACGATGCTGAATGTTAACGGCACCTAATTAAACTCGTTTTTTCGCAATGACGTGCAATTCTGATTTTTCTGCAAATTTACGTACGTATAGAATATGCATTAATAAACAACATATAAAAAAATTAGGATGTAGTTATTTCTATTTTTTAAAATAATTCGATTCAAAGTTGGGCTTGCGCGGCACGATGCTGAATGTTAACGGCACCTAATTAAACTCGTTTTTTCGCAATGACGTGCAATTCTGATTTTTCTGCAAATTTACGTACGTATAGAATATGCATTAATAAACAACATATAAAAAAATTAGGATGTACTTATTTCTATTTTTAAAAATAATTCGATTCAAAGTTGGGCTTGCGCGGCACGATGCTGAATGTTAACGGCACCTAATTAAACTCGTTTTTTTCGCAATGACGTGCAATTCTGATTTTTCTGAAAATTCACATACGTATAGAAAATGCATTAATAAACAACATATCAAAAAATTAGGATGTAGTTATTTCTATAATTAAAAATAATTCGATTCAAAGTTGGGCTTGCGCGGCACGATGCTGAATGTTAACGGCACCTAATTAAACTCGTTTTTTCGCAATGACGTGCAATTCTGATTTTTCTGAAAATTCACATACGTATAGAAAATGCATTAATAAACAACATATCAAAAAGTTAGGATGTGGTTATTTCTATAATTAAAAATAATTCGATTCAAAGTTGGGCTTGCGCGGCACGATGCTGAATGTTAACGGCACCTAATTAAACTCGTTTTTTCGCAATGACGTGCAATTCTGATTTTTCTACAAATTCACGTACGTATAGAATATGCATTAATAAACAACACATAAAAAAATTAGGATGTAGTTATTTCTATTTTTTAAAATAATTCGATTCAAAGTTGGGCTTGCGCGGCACGATGCTGAATGTTAACGGCACCTAATTAAACTCGTTTTTTCGTAATGACGTGCAATTCTGATTTTTCTGCAAATTTACGTACGTATAGAATATGCATTAATAAACAACATATAAAAAAATTAGGATGTAGTTATTTCTATTTTTTAAAATAATTCGATTCAAAGTTGGGCTTGCGCGGCACGATGCTGAATGTTAACGGCACCTAATTAAACTCGTTTTTTCGCAATGACGTGCAATTCTGATTTTTCTGCAAATTTACGTACGTATAGAATATGCATTAATAAACAACATATAAAAAAATTAGGATGTACTTATTTCTATTTTTAAAAATAATTCGATTCAAAGTTGGGCTTGCGCCGCACGATGCTGAATGTTAACGGCACCTAATTAAACTCGTTTTTTTCGCAATGACGTGCAATTCTGATTTTTCTGAAAATTCACATACGTATAGAAAATGCATTAATAAACAACATATCAAAAAATTAGGATGTAGTTATTTCTATAATTAAAAATAATTCGATTCAAAGTTGGGCTTGCGCGGCACGATGCTGAATGTTAACGGCACCTAATTAAACTCGTTTTTTCGCAATGACGAGCAATTCTGATTTTTCTGCAAATTCACATACGTATAGAAAATGCATTAATAAACAACATATCAAAAAATTAGGATGTAGTTATTTCTATAATTAAAAATAATTCGATTCAAAATTGGGCTTGCGCGGCACGATGCTGAATGTTAACGGCACCTAATTAAACTCGTTTTTTCGCAATGACGTGCAATTCTGATTTTTCTGCAAATTCACGTACGTATAGAATATGCATTAATAAACAACATATCAAAAAATTAGGATGTAGTTATTTCTATTTTTAAAAATAATTCGATTCAAAGTTGGGCTTGCGCGGCACGATGCTGAATGTTAACGGCACCTAATTAAACTCGTTTTTTCGCAATGACGTGCAATTCTGATTTTTCTGCAAATTCACGTACGTATAGAATATGCATTAATAAACAACATATCAAAAAATTCGAATGTAGTTATTTCTATTTTTAAAAATAATTCGATTCAAAGTTGGGCTTGCGCGGCACGATGCTGAATGTTAACGGCACCTAATTAAACTCGTTTTTTCGCAATGACGTGCAATTCTGATTTTTCTGCAAATTCACGTACGTATAGAATATGCATTAATAAACAACATATCAAAAAATTAGGATGTAGTTATTTCTATTTTTAAAAATAATTCGATTCAAAGTTGGGCTTGCGCGGCACGATGCTGAATGTTAACGGCACCTAATTAAACTCGTTTTTTCGCAATGACGTGCAATTCTGATTTTTCTGCAAATTTACAAACGTATAGAATAGTATATTAAAAAGTTACAGAATGAACGCGCTTGAATCACGAGACCGAGTTTCATACACGAGCCGCGCAGCGGCGAGTTTATGAAGTGGTTGAGTGATTGAAACGTATTCTATGACGTTTGCTTTTTGTTATTTTCTCTATTTTGATACAATATTTAATATTTTTCGTATAATTTTAATTTTAAAACAACATTGGGAAACTTTTATATTTTATTGAATTGGCAACGCTTACACTTTGACATATTGAAATTTATGTGTTAACCTAAAATTTCATACAAAATTATCTCTATACCTTTATAAGTAAACAACTTTGAATTAATAAAACATTTTTATTTTATTTTGGCATCAAAATTTGAATTTCAATTGTTAAGGTCCAATAATTTTGATTTTTTTTTCATGTAACGTCAACTTACGATGCAGAGATACCAACTTTGAAAAAACTAATATTACTAAAATTCGTGTAAGAATTTGCTTATTCTTACACGGATTTTAGTGTAAGAATCGCTAATTCTCATGTCGAAATAGAGAATAAGCATATATAATGCAAGAAATTTGTGTGCTTGTCTAAAACGTTACGGTATAGTGGTAGAAAATTGTACAAAAGGAGGATGGACATTTCAGAATTTAAAAAAAGAGATACACCACAAAGCTATTAGCAAACCAATATTAATAATTTGTGGTATAAATGATGTACGAAATATAAAAACCATAACAAAATTTAAATCTACAGTACGTCTCGTTTTCAAAAAAGTAACCGGTAAAAAAGTATATTATACTGAAATAACTCCAACTATGCACCAAAAAAAAGTAATGGAAAAAAAGTCAAAATATTTAATAACTGTACGTCATTGCGAAAAAACGACTTTAATTAGGTGCCGTTAGCGTTTAGCATCGTGCCGCGCAAGCTCAACTTTGAATCGAATTATTTTTAATTATAGAAATAACTACATCCTAATTTTTTGATATGTTGTTTAGTAATGCATTTTCTATACGTATGTGAATTTGCAGAAAAATCAGAATTGCACGTCATTGCGAAAAAACGAGTTTAATTAGGTGCCGTTAACATTCAGCATCGTGCCGCGCAAGCCCAACTTTGAATCAAATTATTTTTAATTATAGAAATAACTACATCCTAATTTTTTGATATGTTGTCTAGTAATGCATTTTCTATACGTATGTGAATTTGCAGAAAAATCAGAATTGCACGTCATTGCGAAAAAACGACTTTAATTAGGTGCCGTTAACATTCAGCATCGTGCCGCGCAAGCCCAACTTTGAATCGAATTATTTTTAATTATAGAAATAACTACATCCTAATTTTTTGATATGTTGTTTATTAATGCATTTTCTATACGTATGTGAATTTGCAGAAAAATCAGAATTGCACGTCATTGCGAAAAAACGAGTTTAATTAGGTGCCGTTAACATTCAGCATCGTGCCGCGCAAGCCCAACTTTGAATCAAATTATTTTTAATTATAGAAATAACTACATCCTAATTTTTTGATATGTTGTTTAGTAATGCATTTTCTATACGTATGTGAATTTGCAGAAAAATCAGAATTGCACGTCATTGCGAAAAAACGACTTTAATTAGGTGCCGTTAGCGTTTAGCATCGTGCCGCGCAAGCTCAACTTTGAATCGAATTATTTTTAATTGTAGAAATAACTACATCCTAATTTTTTGATATGTTGTTTAGTAATGCATTTTCTATACGTATGTGAATTTGCAGAAAAATCAGAATTGCACGTCATTGCGAAAAAACGACTTTAATTTGGCGCCGTTAACATTCAGCATCGTGCCGCGCAAGCTCAACTTTGAATCGAATTATTTTTAATTATAGAAATAACTACATCCTAATTTTTTGATATGTTGTTTATTAATGCATTTTCTATACGTATGTGAATTTGCAGAAAAATCAGAATTGCACGTCATTGCGAAAAAACGAGTTTAATTAGGTGCCGTTAACATTCAGCATCGTGCCGCGCAAGCCCAACTTTGAATCAAATTATTTTTAATTATAGAAATAACTACATCCTAATTTTTTGATATGTTGTTTAGTAATGCATTTTCTATACGTATGCGAATTTGCAGAAAAATCAGAATTGCACGTCATTGCGAAAAAACGACTTTAATTAGGTGCCGTTAACATTCAGCATCGTGCCGCGCAAGCCCAACTTTGAATCGAATTATTTTTAATTATAGAAATAAGTACATCCTAATTTTTTGATATGTTGTTTATTAATGCATTTTCTATACGTATGTGAATTTGCAGAAAAATCAGAATTGCACGTCATTGCGAAAAAACGATTTTAATTTGGTGCCGTTAGCGTTTAGCATCGTGCCGCGCAAGCCCAACTTTGAATCGAATTATTTTTAATTATAGAAATAACTACATCCTAATTTTTTGATATGTTGTTTATTAATGCATTTTCTATACGTATGCGAATTTGCAGAAGAATCAGAATTGCACGTCATTGCGAAAAAACGACTTTAATTAGGTGCCGTTAACATTCAGCATCGTGCCGCGCAAGCTCAACTTTGAATCGAATTATTTTTAATTATAGAAATAACTACATCCTAATTTTTTGATATGTTGTTTATTAATGCATTTTCTATACGTATGTGAATTTGCAGAAAAATCAGAATTACACGTCATTGTGAAAAATAAGCGTTAATGCAGGAAATGGTTTTATCTGTGAGAGTTGTTAAAATTTTCTTTTTTTTTAAATATTGATAAATATTGATTGTTTTTATTATTTAGTAACAGTATTGAAAGATATAACACTTTGTAATAGTTCTAATTCGTTTTTAAGATGTGAAACTGGAAAATAATTTCTATGGCTGAAATCTATGGCTAACTTCACACCGGTATGGTAAAATCATTAGAATAATAATACAAATGTCAAATATTTTCAAATTTGAAATTAGATAGTAGGCAGATGCTTATCACTGTTACCAACAATACATGGAAAATTGCTGTTATCGTATTATAATTTTTATCAACAAATATTATAAATTAAAGCGAAATAGAAAAATTAGTATTACAATTATCGTCATTGTAACACTCGTTTTACAACATACTATTTTCTTATCAAATTTAAAAACAATCCTTAGGATAGAATAGGAATCGATCAGAATAAAATTAATTTTGTTGTAATTTGTCGTTAATATCGTATAGTATAAATTTAAGTAATAAAAAAAAGCATTTGTAAGAATACTAGAGTTGATTCAAAAATAATTAATTGAATAAATACATATTAATAAAAGCTATTATATTTTGTCGGTTGTCTGTTATTCTCAATTACTCCATTCCACATATTCCGTGTTCAAGTAATTAAGTGTTTGCGTAACCAATTTACGGTTTATAAACAAACATTTTATGTTTTACGTTTCTTACAAGAACGCCAGTTTCTTTTTTATCCTTTTTTTGAAAAACGAATAGAATCAAGATTAAGGTGATTTCACCAGTAACGTTTTTGTAAATGTAGCAAAACTTGACGGTACATTTTACTTCCACGCCAATGTACAATCGCCTTCAACTAAAATGATCGCTTAAGATCGGACTTTTTCATATTCTAATAGTGTAATTTTATTACCCGTTAGTTAAAGAAATAATAAAAATACCAGATTGATATTTATTATATAATTTTAAATGTATTTAATATTAAAAAGTGTATTTTAGAGAATTTATATCTTATGTAAGTTATTAATTCTTAAATTTTTGTTTATATCAGATATTTATATAGAATATTGCTTCTACTAATACTACTATCATTACTAGTGTATTCATAACATATTTGCATAGACTATGCATAATTAATTAAATCATTTTAATAGTGGACTGATTAAAAATACGTCAAACGATCAATTAAATAAAAAACCATATCGTTCTGTTTTTTAGCACAAAACGACCTTCAGATTCTAAAATGAATACTGTTTACATTTTTTGTGAAATAACGATTTACTTTATCGTTATATAAACTGAAAGAATCATATTTTTTTATTCATATATTGATGAGACCTCATTTTATTGCTTGATAAAACTATTTAGTAAAATAACACTATGATAAGCTGTTTTAAAATTTGCGCTCCCTGGCTCGTGCGCCCTCAAAATTCGTGCGGGCAGTTTGCTCCAACTGCTCCAGGATAGCTACGCCCCTGTTTAAATCGGTTCTCAGAATGTCAAAGCGATTGTTTGTCTATGTCTTGCTCATAACTACCCACATATTCTCAATGGGGTTTAGGTCAATGGATTTTGTTGATCATTCTAAAATCTAAAGAAATTACGTCGTTTCTGTTTTAAACTACTATGTTATTATTCTACTCTTATTATGAATTGGCAAACAGAACCGGTACGTAAAGTAACGAACAAATTTATGTTTCTTGTCAGTGAAAATAAAATAAGAGAGAACCATATATGTAGCTAAGTGTTATTTATAATCTATTAGGAAATGCTGAATCTCTAAACAAAGGTAACTGTTATACAATCGGACTCAAAAACGCAAAACCAAACAAAATAAAATTTTTGCATTTGTGTCCTGAGTCTAATGCAATGAAAGTTATTAAACTTAGAAACCCACGGACAATCAATTTATTTTGCGATATTATCAAATATTGAAGTTATCTATCAACTGGAGAATTTCTGCTGGATTTTGGCTGTGAATTTCAAAAGCTGGGCAAGGTGAATTGGTTCTAGTTTCTCCACCACGATTTACGTCTGAAAATTACGTTTGAATGCTAGACGAAATTTTGGTGCCAAGTGTGCGAACACTTTATCTAGAAGAAGAATTAGAAGAAATTGTTATTGTCCAAGACAATTCGCCAATTCATAAAAACAGAATCGTAAATGAGTGGTTTGAGGACAGAAACGACGTAATTTCTTTAGAATGACCAGCAAAATCTCCCGATTTAAACCCCATCGAGAACATGTGGGCAGCTACGAGCAGAACTTGGACCAATAATCGCCTTGACATTCCGACCAGAAAGTTAAATAATATAGTGCAAACTGCAAATGAAGTTTGGGAACATTTCCGAGGATCGAACTTCTGCGAAAAATTAATTAACTCGATGCCGAACAGGTTAACAAAATGTTTGGAAAATAACGGTATATATACAAAATATTAATTAGTTTGAGTATTTTATTTATAATATAAACGTATTTTTATAATATATGTATATACTATATTTAAATAAATGTGGTTTGGTGGAAACAACGATTTAAATTAGTCGATATTACTACAAATATCATAAAGTAATCGTTATTTTACAAAAAATGTAAATGATATTAATTTTAGAATCTGAAGGTCGTTTTGCACAAAACATCAGTACGATATGGTTTAACCCTTTCGTTCCGATCGGTACACATATGTACCACCTATGTTTAAAAAGTCCTGAAAATTGAACTGAACATAATATGCATATGGCAAATGTACCGCGCTGGTGTTTTGAAGTTAAACAAATAGCCACCTGCGGCGTTGTTTTCACAACTTATTCTAATGTCGAGGTTAGTTTAGTGTTGTACATGACGAGTGATACTTGTGAAATCTGAATATTTTTCTATTGCAACGAGTTAGTTTATTTGAAATTGAATCGTAGGGAATAAATAATACTCCAATAGACACCGATCATCTGTAAGGTATCTATATTTTGTTTTTATTCGTTGATTATCTCAATTTTTTGTGACGCGGTACATATTTGTACCAGCAATAATTTTTGACGGTACCTATTTGTACCATCAGGTTTATAGATGAATGTGTTTTTAGAATTATTATGGCCCCAAACGAGCACTGACACAAAAGAAGCTGGAATATGCCGCTGAACACTTATCAGATTATGATGTATCAGATGAGGACAAAGACCCATATTCAGCTGGGTCAAGCGATGATTATGAGCCTGGCAGTGACAGTGAATCAGAGAGTGACCTAAAAGATAATGTTTTGCTAGCTCGAGAAACTTTAGTTAGTGAAACGGACAATGGGATGAGCGATGCAGAAGAAAATTTAGTAGATGAATCGACAATCCAAACGATTTCTAGTGAAGGGTGTCGTATTTTAGACTGGGTATTTCCAACCGCAAACTTTGTTCCGGCAAAAACTCTTCCATTAGATAGAAATTGCAAAGTGAATGAAGATACATTGTCAACTTTTAGCCTACTGCAAATTTTTCATGAACTTATTCCTCACTCACTTTACTTACAAATTGTTGAATTTACAAATCAACGCTTGAATATAATGAACAAGGGCAAAAAACATAAGGCGAAACTCACTGATAAAGACGAAGTTCAAAAATTGTTGGGCTGTATATTTATAATATCCTACAATAAATTGCCTGAACTTAAGCACTATTGGAGTGGAAAAGAATCTCTAAGCAATCGTGCAATCGAAAAAGCAATGTCCCGAGACAGATTTATGACACTAGTTTCAAAAATTTATTTTGCTTTGCCGAAGAAACCATCAAATCCATCAAAATGTTACTATATTTATGAGCTCATGCCCTGCCTGAAGCATACATTTTCAAAATGTCGCCAAGATGGTGTATATCAAAGCATCGATAAGGGTATAACTAAATTCAAAGGGGGTTCGACCCTAAAGCAGTACAAGCCTACAAAACGAGGAATAAAGTTATGGCTTTGATGTGATGCCCAGTCTGGCTATATATACGATTTGAATGTCTATTGTGGCAAACAAGCGTCTACTCCAATAAATCAAGATTCACTAACCCTTGGGGAAAAAGTTGTGAAATCTCTTGTGTCCACAATCAAAGAGAAAAATGTGGTGCTCTGTTTTGACAGATTTTTTACTAGTGTTCATTTATTGGAAACATTAAACTTTGCTGCATTAGGAACATGCATGTCAAACCGCAAAAATGTCCCAAAAATGAAGGATAAACTGCAGCGTGGTCAGTCCACGTTTCGATGTACTAAGAGTGGGTTATTATGTACTAAATAGCAGAACTGATAGCTGAGAACATTCAAAATACTTTCTTACCACTTCGTAAAAAAAGACCTCCAAATAAAAAGAGGAAAATGTACGGTACGGTACCCTTGCACCTTCCTGTGAAAGGACAGACAAGAAGAAGATGTTTAAGGTGTACTGAGCAGAAACGTCAGAAGCGGACCAAGACAATTTGCCAGGGATGTAATATTCCTTTGTGTAAGGATTGCTTCATGTTGTACCACGTAAAAAAGCAATTAATTGGCTCTATTCGTGTGCAATAAATAATATTTTTAAATGATTGCAGAATTATTTTACACCTGGTGGTACACATTTGTACCACATAAAAACATACATATGTGTACCCCCCCTTTTCCTAGAGGAATTTTTTTTTTAAGTGAACATCTGTTATTTATAGGCAAATTAACCAAATTGCAACTCGTTACTAATCCTTAAGATAATATTTATATTCAGGGACGAAAGGGTTAATTGACTATTTGAAGTATTTTTACAGTATTCGTATTCAAGTATTTTGCTATGAAATACATTAGCATAGCTAAAAAATTTTTTTTTTTAATCAGACCAATATTAAAATAATGATATTAATTATGCATTGTTATTCCGAATGTGCAATTAATATAACATTAGTGATAGTAGCATTAGTGGAGGCAATACTTATGAATATTTGACATAAGAAATAAAAATTTTAGAATTATTAGCTTGTGTAAGATATCAATTCTCTAAAAATGCATTTTAAGAAGTATTAGATACATTTAAAATTTGAATTAAATGCTAATTTGACGTACCGTACTTATTATTATTTACAGATCACTAAGCTTAAATTTTTATAATTTTATTTAACCATGTAGGTAATAAAATTACAATGATTTATTTGCTTCAAACCTTTAATGAGAAACACTATACTATTGGAATGTGAATAGGTGCGATCTTAAGCGGTCATTTTGGTCGAAGTCGAGTGTACATTAACGTGAAATGTTATTTATTACTTTTTAATTTAAATAAAAATGTTTAATAGTCGTTAGTTATAAATTAGCATTGTTTGAGGTAACAACAACAATCAAATTAACTAAATCATGTTTTTAGACGTGTCGTGCTAGTATTTTTGAATTAATTCTTTCAGTTTTTTTTATTTGAGAAATCTGTTTACATATTATTAAAACTTTCTTTTTTGGTTTCGCGAATATAGGAACAGAAAGCGACTTATAAGATGAAAAATTTCAGCAGAATTTAATGTTGCTTGAAATAAAGTATTAAAGCGTTTGGAACAAAAATATGTTTAAAGACCATTCTAACGGAACAGTAAAAAAATGTCATATTTCTTATTACAAACAATAATTAAAAATTATATCTCCTAGAAAATATTTAAAAAGTGAGAAATTGCTATACTTTATAAAATGTATAAAGTTGATGTTAATACATTTTGTGATTACATTTATTTATAAAAAAAGATTATTTTACTAAGTTTGTCAAATTTTTGAAAAAATTAATAAAAAACAAATTTTATTTGCAAATTAAATTACAAGTTAAAGTAGTAGTGTGTTACTACACATTATAATTAGAAATGTGTGCCTTAATATAACGTATATAAATTTTACATAACACGGTTCTATGTAATGTATTACACAAAGCACATGAACAAAACTCAATTGACAAATGCATTTGAGGACAATTTGTCTCAAATAATAACACTCATCAGTAAAATAGGTCGTGCATTTGTAGTGGCACTTTTAGTGTTTTTGTGCAATTTTTATGTTAGAAGAGGATTTGCAAAAGCTAGCTTTTATAAAATCATCAGTCAGAAGACGACAGTAATGGGACTTATGATATATGTTCATGTCGTTAGAAAATGAGAAAATATGTTTTTAACGTGCGTCATTTGATGTTACGGTGCTGCAACTGTACTTGTATTGATCAGGCTGATACATTTTGAAAAACTAATTATAGTGCACAAAAATGAAAAAGAATGATTAATAACGTACAGTCACGACACACAAAAACAAATATTTACTAAGGATACACAATCAAACCGGGTTATAATCATTTTTCAAAATTTGCTGTTTACCTGAACTTCGATAATATTAAATCAAGACAACCACACGTAATTAATTCATTAATGTGCATTAACCTACATCATTACTTATAATTAAACCGTAATTAAGCTTCCTAATTCATTAACAGTGTATAGATTTATCTTTCCAATAAGGTTCATGTCGGGTTCAAACACAAAATGGCCAAAAGGTTTTTATTGGTATTGGTTTTTTTTTTGTAAACTAGAAAACAATCGCTGTTCTCCAATTTTCTTCTGACAATGTTAGATGTGATGAGATTACAACAATTTAAATTTAATAGAAACCGAGGGATTTTATTGTATATGTAAGTTGAAGCTTTTGAATTTGACGTTTGTTTTACATACGAGATAGCAATATGTCGTTTTATTTTGCTCTAAAAAAATTTTTTTACATGCATTTTTTTTAACATAATTATATTCTCCAAGTAAAATTGCGTAATTTAGACAACGCTTTAATGAGATATAAAATTTTTGTCTTCGAGCGTTGAACGAAAATCAATGATTAATCATTTTGTAAACTTAATTTGAATACATAAATATCTAACGCAGCTTGCTTAAATTAATTTTATATAAAAGAACAATAAATGCGCACAGTTTTATCAATTGAACTAATTAAACGTCATTCCAAAGAATATAAGAAATAAGTAATACAAATTGGTATTAATGCAAAACTCACACAAAAAGCAATTTAAGAAAATGTCGTACGCCAGAAACTGATATCGATTTAAAATTATTAGTACTAATTATATAAATTTGATTGGGCATTTAATAAACGTATTTAATTAAAATGAGATTATTTTTATACTGTGTTATAAATTTTGTGTCACTACTAAAGAAAGTGCTATTTTGCGAGTATGAGCATATTTGTAGGCTGAGGTATTGCCGAGGCTTACAAAATGCGAATACTCGCAAAATACTTTCACGAAGTGTGATACACAAAATTTTTTGTGGTAACCTTTATAGAATGAATTTGTTAAAAGCAGTTATTTTATTTTTAATACAATTTAAACATATGTTGATAAAACTGAAACCTGTAATGACGAAGTTCAATTGTGTTATTCTAAACAATAACACAGATAATGCAGTGTGGAAAGTGTAAATTAAATTGGGCCTGTTCACATTTTTAACAAAAGTCCACTTTTTAGGGGCGAAAAAGCAAGTGGTGCAACATAGGACTTTCTTTATAAATTACCATGGGCGCATTTAAAATGCAATTTTGATTAATTAAATGAGTCAATGGATTGGTTATAACAACATAATATTGTTAAACTTTAGAATGTAACATTTTTATTTCCATGAGAAATGTTCAACTAAATACGATAATTGAATTCAAGCGTAGTATCATTTCAGTTAATGTTAATCGAACAATTTCCACACCAATAATTTATCACATTTGTTGTTTACCTCTTGACGTACGACACTGTTAGTATCAGTAGCAGCATAATCCCAACTGGGGACGAAACAAAGAAAATTAGAAAAATGGCGGAAATAGCGCTCTCGAAAGCGACCAGCATTCAAATAAAAGTAGCTAGAGATTACAGCAAGGAGGAAGTACTGGTCATAGAGAGGAGACAAGCACATACTCGGAAATCTTGAAAAAATTACAAGAAAAGATAATAGAGAAAGATGACCTAGACGCAATCAGGAACGTAAGGAAAACAGCAATAAGAATAAAAGAAGGGAATACGAAAATGAAGGAGCTGGAAAAATTTGGAAAATGTCTCGACGAGCTCGACGAGGCCCTAAGAAAAAACAATAAAAATAAAGGACAAATGGTGTGTGGAGACTTCAATGCTAAACACTCCTGCTGGGGGGGAAACAAGACAAATGCCAGGGGATACCTATTACTCGAGTTTGTCAATTCAGCGGATCTGAATATAATCAACGACGGATTAGCTCCCACATTAGTGAGGAAAAACGGAGTATCATATATAGATGTCACCATGGTATCTGGAGGATTGGCAACCTTGGGACGGTCCTGGCAGGTGCAAGATGACGAGACATGTAGCGACCATACGTCACGTTCGAAATGGAAGAAGAGAAAAAAAAAAGAAAAACCCCTGGGTGAGAGGAAGCATTGCTCCAGCCAAGCTAGTGGAGTATTTCGACACACTCTGCTCTAATGTAGCAGGGAAACGCGATAAAATTCGGAAGTGCGGAGAAAACTTGTACCAGGCATATATAAAGACAACTCCCAAAGTTAAGGGGGACACACAGGGTAAACCGCCTTACTGGTGGAACGATAACATTCAAAGCTTAATAAAAGATACCAGAAACAGGAGAAGACAATATCAGAGAATCACCGGCAACCAAGAGCTAAGAGAGGACCTGAAAAGCAGGTACGTGATGGCAAAAAAGAAACTAAAAACCACCATAATAAGGAAAAAAGAAAATAAGTGGAAGAAGCTGTGCGACAAGCTAGAATGCGATATCTTTGGAGACGCCTATAGAATTATACGAGTCCAGCTAAAATACACACACCCGAAGATATCCATAAGCAACGATAGAATGAAAGAAGCAATCAGGGAACTCTTCATAGAAAGGGACCTGACATCATACAAACCTAGTGCGAATATGGCCGCGGGGGGGGGGCGAAAATGCCCATCCATCACCACGCAAGAGCTGCTCAACGCAGTTAACAAACTCAAAGCCGGTAAGGCACCTGGCCCAGATGGCATACTGCCAGAAGTTATAAAGGCAGTGGGGAAGGCACGCCCAGAATACCTCAGGGAACTGTTAAATTCATGCTTACAAAGGAATGAGTTTCCGGCGGAGTGGAAAATAGCAAAGCTAATTTTAATAGAAAAACCCAGGAAAGAAGCCCAGGAACAAGCAAGCTACCGGCCGATCTGTCTGATAAGCGTAATAGGAAAGTTCTATAAAAATATAATAAACGACAGGTTGCGGGAAGAAATAGAAGGCAAGGGAGGTTTCCATAAAAACCAGTGTGGATTTAGGAAATGAAGCAGTACGGTGCACGCGATGGAACCAATACTGGATCTAGCGAACAAACATAAAAAGGATGGTAGGGGGTGGTGCTCCCTCGTATTGCTGGATGTCCGAAATGCGTTCAACACAGCCGCCTGGGATATAATCAACGAAAAAACAATCAGGAAGTGTATTTCTCCATATATGAGGAACATCATTAGGGCTTACTTGTCCGAAAGGAAGATAAAGATAGACAAGCAGGACAGCATCGAAGTAGCAGCAGGGGTACCTCAGGGCTCCATACTGGGACCCACCTTGCGGAACTTCTTATATGACGATGTTATGGCCATAAACGTAGAAGAACACGTAGACATAATATGCTACGCGGATGACCTCGCAATTATGGCAGCCTCAAAGGAAGCGTTGGGGATGAAATTAAAGACAAAAGACGCCTTCCACGCAGTAAAAATATGGATGAAGGAAAATAAACTGAAGCTAGCACCGAGGAAAACCACCTCCATTATCTTCAATCTATCAATAAAAGCTAAAGATATTACCTTCGAAATGGACGGACATACTATAAGACCAAGCCCAACGGTGAAGTACCTCGGGGTCACGTTCGATTATAGGCTCACGTTTGCGAGACATGTAGATAAGGTTACGGAGAAAGCCTGCAGAACAATGAAAGCCCTAAACGTAATCTTACCAAACGTTAGGAGACCCGGGGCCAAGCAGAGATGGATATTCCAGAAAGCGGTGCAATCGATCGTCTTGTATGCGGCGCCAGTCTGACACAAAGCTATGGAGATCAGCAGGGCCAGAGAACTGATAATTAGATGCTAGAGAACGATGGCCGTAAGGGTGTGCAGCGCCTACAGAACGGCCTCGACTGCTGCTATCTTAGTAATAGGGGGACTGTGCCCGATGGACCTTATGATACAGGAGAGGGCGGAGATCCAGGAAGAAGGTAAAAAAAAATCCGACGCAGGAAAGACAAGAGATCGTAACCAGGATTAGGGAGCGCACGGTTAATAGGTGGCAGGACGAATGAAGCAGAGGCACTGTGGCAAGATGGACAACCCGTTTAATACCCGACATCAAGCCGTGGATCACGAGGAAACACGGAAGAACAAATTATAATATGACACAGGTTCTGACAGGGCACGTGTGTTTCGGCTCATACCTCAAGAGGATAGGATCAAGCAGATGCTGGTTCTGCGAAGAAGAAGACGGACCAGAACATACAATGTTTAAGTGTGGAAGGTGGGAAAGACTTCGCACCAGAGCAGAAATCGAAGTGGGCGAAAAGCTAACGCCAGGAAACATCATAGGAATTATGATGAAACAGGAGAATAACTGGAAGATAATAGATATTTTAATAAAAGGGAGAAAATGTATAAAAGACAGGAAAGATCTGGTGCGGATGAAGTTGTACCCTTTTTTAGGGTGGTCCCGTTCGTACCAGGATGAAATACAAGAAGAAGGAGTTTAGTGGATGCAAGCCACACTATCCCTGCCGTTGATTTTAGGCGAGGGTGTGCGTTAGGCATTCCCTAATTCCTTGTTATAAAAAAAAAGTAGCAGCATAGTTACCTTTTGTAAACCAAAAATGAACATAGCGTAAGGGCTTAAACAGACTTAGTGGTGGTCCATTAAACAAGATTGTAAGGTATTGGGTTATCAACCCCGACCGTAACGGTACTTGAAAGGGGCAGCTTTAGTCGGTACGTGAAGGTAAGCAAGGGTAGCAAGCCAACGACCGGACACTGAGGTTTGATCTGTCTAAGGGTAAACATAACTTTGCGTAATAAAGCATTTTAAATAAAGACGGTTGTTTATTAATTTATTAATAACGGTACCTAACTTTGACGATATCTAACATTGGCGACGAGGTGAAGTAAAGTGACTTAAAACATTTAATACAGCGGGTGTAACGCGTGATTTATTACTGGCAGAAGTTAAAGTGTCGGGTTCTATTGAAAATGACGGGATTAATTGGAGTTATCGAGCGATTTAGTCATGTAGGCAACGATTGGTCAGTGTATCAAGAGAGACTCGAACAATTCCTAGAAGCCAACGGAATAGAAGACGTAGGCGGATCAAAGAGAAGATGTGCGGTTTTAATAAGTCAGCTGACAGCAGAAACTTACAATTTGTTGAGAGACTTATCGTATCCACATAAACCTAGTGAAAAGACTTACAAGGATTTGTGCGAAATAATGACAAAACATTTCAGCCCGAAAATATCAGTGTTTCGGGAACGCGCGGAATTTTACAATGCGATGCAAAAGGCTGATGAAGCAATCACTGAGTGGCATGCGCGAATAAAAAACCTAGCGATAAATTGCAAATTTGCAAACTTGGACAAAGTATTGCGCGATAAATTCGTCACAGGCTTAGTGAAAGGGCCGATTTTAGACAAACTGTGTGAACAAGAGTTTAAGGAGACGTCGACCTTAGAAAGCGTGGTGGAAGTGGCGCTATCCAAGGAAGCAAGTTTAGCGTCCAGCGCTAAGCCGACGGCAGGTGTCAATTGGGCTCAAAACAGCAGCAAACCACGAGAAAAGGCACAACGAAACCAATCAAGCAGCCAGAGCGGAAAGCAGTGCGACAGTTGTGGTAAAATTCATTTACAAAATCAAACTTGTAAGCAAAAAAAAGTAAAATGTTTTAAATGTAAGGCAATAGGTCACTATGCAAACAAATGTCCGAAAAATATTAAACAGGCAGGTAGCAACTTTGTTGATGTTACAGATCATGAGGTAGAGGAATTAACTCTTTTTAATATTAAGACAAATGTAGATAATCCAATTAAGGTAACTGTAAAAATTAATAGTAGGATTTTAGAAATGCAGGTCGATAGTGGAGCCGGTGTAAGTTTAATTTCAAATGAGTTATTTACAAACAAATTCAATGATTGTAGCTTAAAACCCAGCAAGGTGATCTTAAAAGAATACACAGGCAAAACTACCGTACCGGTGGGGTACTTTACTGCTAAAGTGGAGTACAAAAATGAAATCAAAGAGGTTAATTTTCATGTTGTCGAAGGTGGTGGACCACCATTATTAGGTAGAGACTGGTTACAGGCATTTAATTTGGGACTGACAAAATTGGGGAACAATGAGAGTAACATTTATTT
The DNA here is from genome assembly GCA_035610365.1 of Aquatica leii. Classification (NCBI taxonomy): domain Eukaryota; kingdom Metazoa; phylum Arthropoda; class Insecta; order Coleoptera; family Lampyridae; genus Aquatica; species Aquatica leii. The sequence continues at coordinate 2,061,159 of CM069432.1, forward strand.
TGCTAAAACCATTAAGTTAGAACAAATCTTAAAGGAGTACGAAACCCTATTTGACAACACGTTAGGCACGTATAAGTACGACACGGTTCATTTAAATTTAAAACCTGATGCTAAACCAATTTTTTGCAAACCGAGACCAATTCCTTTCGCGTATAAGGAAAAAGTAGAAAACGAATTAGATACGTTGCAAAGGGACGGCATAATTGAACCTGTAGAAACAAGCGATTGGGGGACACCTTTAGTTCCGGTTTTAAAACCCGACGGCTCCATACGTTTGTGCGCGGATTATAAAACTACCGTGAATAAATATGTGGTTGAGGTTCGATATCCTTTGCCACGCGTAGAGGAAATTCTGGCAGTATTGCAAGGGGGTATTAGTTTTAGCAAAATCGATTTAAGCATGGCGTACGCTCAATTAGTATTAGATGAGGAGAGCCAAAAAGTTCTTGCGTGGAGTACTCATAGAGGTATATTTAAAGTACGGAGACTACCATTTGGTATTTCTCCAGCGAGCGCGATTTTTCAAAAGAAAATCGAACAATTATTGCAGGGAATACCGGGGGTAGCGAACTTCTTAGACGACATAATAATCACCGGGAAAGATGAAAGAACGCATTTAGAGAATTTAGAGGAAGTTTTCAAACGTTTGTCTGACGCCGGGTTAAAAATTAAACGCGGCAAATGCAAATTCTTTAAATCCGAAATAACTTACTTAGGGCACGTAATAACTAAAGAAGGGATTAGGAAGTCGCAGGAAAGAATAGAAGCAATTTTAAAATCTCCGGTGCCAACTAATGCAAAGCAGGTAAAAGCGGTAGCAGGTATGGTCAATTATTACGCCAGGTTCGTTCCGGGATTATCGCAAACAATGAAACCATTGTACGATCTTTTAAAAAAGAACGCAAAATTTGTGTGGGACGCACGGTGCGAAAAAGCGTTAAATACAATAAAGAAGGAAATCGTTTCCGATAAAATCTTATCGCATTTTAATTCGGAACTACCCATTATTGTTACTAGCGACGCATCGCAAGACGGTATAGGGGCATCTCTGTGCCATCGTTATCCTAACGGACAGGAGCGACCGGTAGCTTTCGTTTCGAGAACGTATGCACCAGCAGAAAAAAATTACTCTGTTATTGATAAAGAGGCTTTAGGGATATATTTTGCGGTCAAGAAATTTCAAAATTATTTATTGGGGCAAAAATTTATCTTACGAACGGATCATCGACCATTAATCGCGATTTTCGGTGAAAATAAGGGCATCCCTAAAATGGCTGCAAGTCGATTGCAGAGATGGGCTATTTTTTTGTCTGGTTTCAATTACACGATTGAATACATTAAGGGACAAAACAATGCTATAGCCGATACTATGTCGCGACTACCGTTACAGAATTTGGAAAAAGATGTATCGGAAGGTTTGACGTATTTGAATTTCATTGAATCCGAAAACACGCCGATTGATAGTAGTTTAGTGAGAACGGAATCGGATAAAGATCCTATAATTAAAAGGGTAATTAAGTTAGTTATTAAAGGGTGGCCAGAGTCAGTTAACCAAGATTTGGAACTAAAACCATATTTTGTGCGGAAGAACGAATTAACCGTGGTTAGAGGATGTTTAATGTGGGGATACAGGGTAGTCATTCCGAAACGCATTAGATCAACCTTGTTAAACGAATTACATGCAGGACACCAGGGCATAGTTCGGATGAAAGCCGTGGCACGCTCATACATATGGTGGCCCAACTTAGATAAAGAAATAGAAACTATTACAAAAGCATGCATTCCGTGTTTGAAGACGCGATCAGATCCACCAAAAGCTGATTTAATACCGTGGACTAAATCATCTCGAGTAGGAGAGCGAGTACATATAGATTTTTTAGATTTTAACAATAACGTTTACCTAATTGTCTTGGACAGTTACAGTAAATGGGTGGATGTGCACGATATGAACAATAACGCGAGTGCAGAGAAAACAATTCATAAATTAAGGGCAACATTTACTAGTTTGGGGATACCAGAACTAATTGTTTCCGACAACGGTACTCAATTAGTAAGTAAACAAATGAAAAAATTTTTAGAGATGAATGGAATAAAACAGATCACAACACCAACGTTTTATCCCGCTACGAACGGTGCGGCAGAAAACGCCGTAAAAACCTTTAAAAAGGCCTTAAAAGCGGCTATTTTAGATGATAGGAATGGTGGGGTTGAGATAAACACATTAATTAGTAGATTTCTTTTAATATATAGAAGTACGGTACATAGCACAACGGGTGTATCACCAGCAAAGCTTTTTTTAGGTAGGGAATTAAGAACGCGGTTAGATTTAATACGTCCGAAACCGGGGGAAAGTCGAAATTACGATCTTAAAAGGGAGGATAGTCAAGGGAAAAGCCGCGAACAATTCAAAATTGGAGATAAAGTTATGGCGCGAGACTATAGAACACCTAACAAAAAACTTTGGGTGCCCGCGACAATTAAAGAACGTTTAGGAAAGAGGACATACGTATGCGAAGTAGGGGAAACTAAGCAATCGTGGAAAAGACATTTAAATCAATTAATTAAACGTATACAAAATAACAGTACAGAAGTAGGTGATCAAACACAAATATCACCACGGTATACGCGACGTCTTATAGGGAGATCGAATTCCGCAGATAATCAGACAAATTTGGGGGAAAGTAATACTGAACCAGATTCACCCAATAATGATGGTTGTGTACAAGTTCGCAGAAGTGAACGAACACGATCAGTTCCAAAACGTTATGGCAATACTGTGTAAATAGCATCTAATGACAAGTGTAGGTTAAGAATCGATTATAATATTAGTACCTATGTAAGAGAAAAAGTAAACATTTTTGTAGCTTATTTAGTATTGTAAAAGATAGGTCACATTCTTAAAAGGGAGGTGTAAGGTATTGGGTTATCAACCCCGACCGTAACGGTACTTGAAAGGGGCAGCTTTAGTCGGTACGTGAAGGTAAGCAAGGGTAGCAAGCCAACGACCGGACACTGAGGTTTGATCTGTCTAAGGGTAAACATAACTTTGCGTAATAAAGCATTTTAAATAAAGACGGTTGTTTATTAATTTATTAATAACGGTACCTAACTTTGACGATATCTAACAAAGATGAACATAATTAAATAAGTAATTATCAAGTTCATTGCGCTGAATACTTGTTCGCATTCAGCACTTGATATTGGAATGCACTTAATACACATCAGCAAGTCATTCAGTTCAGGACCACTCATTTTTTTGCTTTGCTTTGCTTGTACTTACGGAAGCTCCTCACAACAGCTTCGTTATTCAGCTGAAAACGGTCAGAAAGAGCAACCACTTCATTCCCTGCGCGGGGTATCACTATCACAGTTGCAGCACCTCTGTTTCAATTATTACTCTCATGTAAAGTGACACCTGCAAATTTTGATTACCCAGCAGCGTTTAAAGCTGTAAATTCAAAATGTCTAGGTTCGTCCACACTCGAAAAGTGAGATCCTAATATAATAATTATCGTAATGTCACGTTTTAGCAGTTCGAGGGATAATTCACTCACATAAAGCATCGTACGTAAGACCCAAGTTCTTGACAAATTCAACGGAGCTGAGAAAACGTGCGCAACTACCATATACGGCTCTGTCATTACCATAACGCGTTCCGTTTTATTCGAATTTCTATAAGAAAATTATATTGCTCTAATAACTTCATATAAACAACATAAACTGTGAAAAACTAAAGCATCATTCTAATTCATTAATTGAGAGCAACGTTAAAATTTAAATGGTAATTCTTTAATAAGCCGCCCAATTAAAAAAGCAATTTAAAATCGCCATGGGAGATATATTGCTATCGCTACTATTTAAAATAATTCGTCACGGAGATATATCCAAATTAAAAAAATGATTTGCATTTTTGTCAACAACTTATCAAATAACTTAAAATTATTTTCTATTTTTTTAAATAAAATAAACATTTGTTAATTATCGTAACAAATTAGAGCAGACAAGCAAATCTTTCTTACCTTGCAGTGAGTAAACAAGGCACCAAAGTTTTCCTAGACAGCACGGACATTTCTTAACTTTGGAGCAACTCCATATCTAGGTTTTTTGCACATTCTTCTAATTCTCGCTGGTTCTTTGGGTTTGTAGTATAAAAGCCATGAAAGAATTGATTTAATGTAATTCTTACATGGTATCTCTAACACACAATTCAAAGAGGTGGGCAGAGCAGTGCCAGATGACCAGCTTTGGATATTATTGCCTCAACAATTCAACAACACCCAAGCATCACTGAAGCACTATGACATGTTACGCCTATCAGACTTTGTTACGGATAATTACGATTGACAATATCTGGCTTAGCGAAATTGATTAATCGAGAATAATGCGAAATAAGCAGTGTGCTACGCATTTCAACACCAATTACGTCAGCAATTTTAACACATGTCGTTTTCGAGTGGAGAATAGTGCCCATATCACAACCGTTCAGGCTCTACATGCCAATATTTGAGGGAAGGTCCTTATATGGTCGACAATTTCTTACCAAATTGTACATGGTACGAAACACGCTTGCTTGCAGTATATTTGTCAGGATCGAAGTCCTACAATTTCATCTTCTGAATGAGATCGACAATGGTCTGATGCAATATTGAATTGGTATGATCACAAATTTTCTTTTTTAAAAAAACCTGTCGAATCGGCTTGTCTTTAATGGCGAACTTGCGATATAGGTTATTGGTTGTTTACTGTTATAAAGTGATAGTTCAAAAGATCTAGCTTTGTGATGCTAACCAGCCTGCCCCAGACAGTCCAGATACTCAAATGACCGACGAAGATAGTAGTTTTGCCGGATGACAATTTATTGCCGAAATGTTGAAAACTATGTAAAGAAATGAGTTCTGCCAAAAGTATATTTGGCTCATCGTCAAAAATCGCAAGCTTAGATGTTCTCACTGCAGAGAAGTTAGTCTTCTTGAGAAATACGAATCCTTTTTGTAAATCAAACAAATACACCTGCGTAGCAATTGACGAAGATAGCGGTCGAGGAGTACGGGAAAATTACGAGCTGTGGTTTTCTTGCCAAACCAAAATCTGGAGCATGAGTTGCTGAATCATTTAAAATGTCTTCATCATAAAAAAGGTTGTTTTTATCATTCTCTGGACATTCCGGCAGAATTATGTGATTTAATCGCCTAAATTTTGTGGTTGTGTTTTGTGGTCTTAAGTACAAATTTATAGGAGATTTTAAATTTTGAAGAAAATCCTTGCGCTTTAAGATTCCATTTTTTGACATAATGCCTTGAGCTTTAAATCCGTTATGGCACATCTTTAAGAAATGTTTTTACCTCACTTGTTTAAAAATTACGCCCAACTTTCTAGTTTTGTTCTTTTAAAAGTCATGGTTTTGTCTTCAATGGGATTTGTGAAAGTTTTATGAGTATCGGTTGTTTTTTGGGAATAAATAGATAGTTAGAGAGAGAAATTTTACTTATCTTTTAGCATGTAACATTGTATCACAATGCCGTCGCCTACCTTAAGTGCACTGTAATATTGGATTTGCAAACAATGTTTGGAAAAATCACTTTGTTTTATTTCTAATTAATAACTTTTTTGCTTACTTTTCACTTTGTTTTAGGTCAGGTTAATGTTAATTTACACTTTTTTCTGCTGCTGCATGTATTTGTTTATATTTTTTTGTTAACATTAATTTCTTTAATTTAACACTGATAGTACAATTCAGTCTGAAAGTGACACAAAAAACAGTTTCTTTCAAATAATTGTATAACAGCAATGTTGCAATAAACTTTAACTATTGTTTTAGTATAACTTTTAAAATTACAAAAATTGGTCTAAAAATTCCTGAGTTTAATATAAAAATATTTTAAGCACGACCCTAATAAATCAATAATTTACCGTCAAATTTAAAGCTGACACATTATAAGGGTTGTAACAAAATTAGAGGCACCGTAATTTAAGTGTAATTAAAGATAGAACACAAAATCAATAATAAATAAACTTAAGATGAGATTAAACAAGTATATAACATTCATGCTAAAATAAATTTTGAAAAAACATCAAGTAGGTATTATGCTATATGGCATATTATTATGACAAGAAAATTTAAGCCAAACCCATTTTCAACTTTCGCAAAAGCGATTTAGGTGAAAGACTAACTCAAAATCGGAAAATAACTAAAATAATAATAATAAAACCAATATTAAATATAGTTTGAATGTTACTGACCCTTTCGACTGTTGGCAATAAACGTTTGTTTCGTTTATTAAATGTATTTTAGTTTTAGTTTTTTGTTAGTATTATTTTATATTGCCTTTTTACATATAAATTTTGAAAAGTTTGTGTAAACAGTGTTTTAATAGATAAATGACAATAACTCATTACAAATTTTACTTAAATTACGTACAATAATATAATTAACATTTTTTGCTCAAAAGGTCTTACCACGAACCTATAAATAACAACAGGGATTTTCATGTTTTGTTAAACAATGGTTTCCAGAAAACATTAAATACAAACGCCGCCTATAGAGAAGAACTATTGTAAGAATTCGTTCTAGGATTATGTATGTACAATGACAGGCTTAACAAAACACTATTTACAAAACCGAAAGAATTTCGGAATGAATCATATTTTGTAGGTCTATTCAGTACCTAAGTAAAGGAAACAAATATAGATAATTTTAATTCCGTCCGGTGGGATTCCTTTAATGACTGAAACACATGACTAAAATATTCTTTGTTTGTTGTAAATATTTGTGATATTGTCACACTGTGATAGTCTGTTGCTGTTGTGCTGTGAGTAAGTTTTAAAAATGCCACCTAATAAACCAACGAAATTTGAAAATAATTACAAGTGGAGTAAATTGGACAATAATTTAACAACCGACGGGAAAAACCTTTTTTGTCAAGTTTGTTCAAAATCAGTAAGTTTGTATTATCGTAATTTAAACGCTTTTAATTACTAGTATATGTAATATTTTAGATCGGTGCTACTAAAAAGTACCATGTAAAACAACACTATTAAAAAAACTATAAATCAACCATTGTTAAAAAAACGTTATAGAAGATCAACAGCATAAACCTGGCCCGTCAAAAACAACTTTTGCTCTAGATTTGTGCGAAGCATTGGTGTCGGCTCAAATTCCTCTTAAAAAACTTGATAATATCAATTTTCGCAATTTCCTCGAAAAATACACCGAACAAGTTATTCCAGATGAATCAACTTTGAGAAAAAAATATTTAGACATACGTTACCAATCGGTAAGCAGTTTAATTAAAGTATAAATGCTGGTTTACCTTTTACACAAAATACAGACAATAAGAATGACATTGGGGACCATTACATTTGTACTTCGGTTGATCAAACAACCAATTGCAGAGGTCGATATATAGCAAATTTTGTAGTTGGTAAATTGTCTGAACTATAACCAGGAAAAGCTCATTTGCTAGCATCCAAAAAAATTCCACAGACCAATCACAAAACAGTTGTAAATTTTTTTGATGATTGCTTACGTAAGTTTTTTTTAATGATTGATTAATATAATCCAATCTATTAATTAGAATTATATAATTTTATGTTTGTAGGACTTCTGTATCCCAAGGGTGTAAAAAAAGAAAAGGCTTTCTTATTTGTAACCGATGCAGCACCTTATATGATGAAATCCGCTCATACATTAGAAATATTTTATTGGAACTTAAAACATTTAACTTGTCTAGCACATGGAATACATAGGGTGTGTGAATTCATTAAAGACGAGTTCGCAATAGTAAACAAGTTAATTTCTGCCACCAAAAAGGTAAAAATCTCTAACATATTAGATGCTCTATTTGATTATTGAATTTTGTTTCAGGTTTCTCTGAAAGTAACATTTCGGGTAAGGGCCTATAAAGAAAAACTTTCAGATGTTAAACTTCCACCGGAACTTATCATATCAAGATGGGGAAAATGGTTATCTGCTTGCATTTTTATGCCACACATTTTAAAAAAATCAAAGAGGTTTATTTTATACTATAATCTGACATTGTCTTATACATTAATTGAATTGTCTTACTTCAGGTGGTTGAATTATTTGACGAGACGGTCTCTGCAGCAATTGCTAAATCTCAAAAAGCTTTTAATGACGAAGCTGTTAAGAGAGGACTAATTTTTATAAAAACTCACTTTTTCGGTATTCTTAACGAATTAAAGAAGCTAGAAAAAAAGCGAAACCGCAATGACCGAATCTTTCGCTACCTTCGAAAAAATAAGAGCAATTATAAGAGCATGTCCAGGGACTATAGGAAGAAAAATTAATCAAAAATTGGATTCCGTCACATCAAAAAACCCTTCCCTTCACCTCTTTAAACAACTGACTAAAATTTTGCATGAATATTCCTTCACCATTATATCGGCGCTGTTCACAGCTCCTTTGCAGTTATCATAATCCAAGATAACTTGCGATTTGTAACTGAGGTCGGCCAATTCTAAATCTTGGTGTTGCGTTGAAAGTAGTATAACGCTTCTATATTTTTTAGGTACGTAAGATACTAAAATTGTGTCTTCTCCATATAGAATTTTGCTTGAGTATTCTGTTCGATTTTTTTTGGCAAAAATTCTTTTGGTATTTCTCTACGTGTTTTTTTATTTATATTTATCTGTTGCCCGTCGTTCTTCTCATGTGCCCATATCGTCAAATCGAATGTATTTCAAAAGGTCTCTCATTCAATTACGAGACATTGCAGCACAAAAAATTGGTCTATGGAGAAACATGTATTTCGTACTCCACAGCTCCAATATTGGTTCTTGGCGTGCTTTCAAACCACCAGCTAGAAGCAGTAATCCAAAAAATGCATGTAACTCATCCGCATCTACTGGCTTCCACGTATCGCCTACAATTCTTTTAGCTGGAATGTTTATTTCTCTAAGTATTATGTCCATAATGTCTTCCGAGATAAATAAATGAAAAGCATCTAGGCATGTTGAAATATGTTCACTGAATTTGCTAATCCTGGCGGTGTTTTTAGAATATTTCGCTGATTTCGTCTTCTAACATGAGGTTTATCTTTTTTCCATATGGAACTATCTTTACTCACCAGTATATCTTTATCATTGGGCAAATTATCATCACTGTCATCGTCTTCCGAACATTCAATCGGGTTTACATCAGGTACACTTACTTCTTCAAATTCGGCATCACTATCGTGATATAAAAATTCATCTTCAATTTCATTCAGTAAATTAATATTGCTAGCTTTTTCTTCCACTTCACGCTGAGACAAATATTTTCTAGCCATAATTCAACAACAACTATTTCCAATCAAATGTAATAACACAGCAGACACACTTTTCAACTGATTCGAACAAACTCACCGAATGTAATGACTAAAGACGGAATGGTAGTAATCATGATTCAGACGAATAACACGTTGAAACAGGTTGAAACAAGCAGATTAGATGACAAATGCAGACAAAATATTAGAATTACTTTTTAGAACGTCGGTTATTAAGTGGTGTCAAATATGACCCCAACGACAATATTTTTTTACGTCGCAAAACAAATAACAATTAAAAAATTTGTTATACATTATTAAACATTGTTGAAAGAAACTCAGCTAAAAAAATATTGGGACAGTTGTAAAAAAAAACTTAAGAAAAGACAACAAAAACCACACGTCTGGGATCAAAAAAGACCTCAATGGTAATCGGAAGGTTAAACAGTAACCTGCTTTAACAAATCTTGATGCTAGTCGTTTAAGGTATCATCTGAAATATACAATTCTTTTTTGAAACTTTTTTTTTGCAAAATTTTAATAATGGTGCAAAGAATTTAGCTATGGCACTTGCTAAAAAGATAAAAAGATTGATTTTGTGTGCATAATGAGTTTGTGGATTAATATCTAAAGCAAAATTAGTATAGTTGTTACATTAAAAATATTTTAGTGTGGTTTATATACTGTATGAATTTTGTCCCGAGATGTTGGTTTTTTGACATACAAAACATTATTTGTCAAGATGACATATCGTCACATATTAAGCAGCCCACTTCCATGTTGTGTGCATTGTCATTTTACGACGCAACTTAGTTTTTCTATTTTATTATTAGCGACTTTTGCTACCGGCACGTGTTCTATTAACTTTGGTTACTTGCACACCTTCTTTTAATTTTGGAATACTGGCTCACTTTGGAAAACACACTTATAGAAAAATTTATACTAATTTAGGGAAACTTAGCGCATTTGATTTTATTAACATATGCATGAAACTAAGGAATTGAGTTGTGATAACGCTATATGTATGTGACAATTTACTTTTTAGTAATTTCAGGTAATTGCGTCGGAAGTGCCGTTAGCTAACAACACACTTTGGGACAAAAATTGTGACTATTTTGTTTCCTATTTAAAGCTTTTTTGTCTACGTTGTCAGTCGTTTGCACGCACGACTGTACGTATGTATTACGTTTGTTGTCACAATAGTATAACATTTTTTTATGTAATATATATTTCGCTTAAGCGCGAGATATTAGACATTTGTGTCGTATCACCAATGTGAATTTGTTCTGTTTGAATGTAAAAGTTAAGCCAACAAATTTGATTATATGTACGGAGTGTTGCCCAACTTAAGGAGCCTGCATCAACGTTATTGTCTGTGATATTTATCGACAAACTTTTGATTGATAGCCTCTATGTAATACTACCTCACTTCCTTAACCTCTTTCTTTGTTAAAATAAATATACTCCTTATTATAATCTGTGTTTTGCTATTTGTTCTCTTTCACTGTTCGACAGATTTAAACGGGATCTGATGCCTTTTTAATTACCTTATAATTAACACACCGAGCATCACCCGCGATCCTCTTGCCGAATTGTATTGAGTTAACCGCTTGCCTTTAGTTATACAAAATGAAAAAAATTAAATTTTAGATTGGTAGATTTTATCAGAATATCTTGTAACAACAGATTCGAACTGTTATCTGCTCATGCTGCAATTTTTAATTTTTTATGGAATATTTAGCAGTTTACTGGTCACTCTGAATCTGAACAGTTGTATCCACGGCTGGACTTGTCAAGAGCGAACGCGTTTTTGTTTTTAATTTTTTTTTGTTAAGTTATAAAACAATTACAGAATTGTATATTATTATTTTATTTATTTATGATTACCCTGTATATAAAAAATTGATATTATGTATCGCTTTTATAGTTTTAGCATAGTTTTTTGAACAAAATAAGTTTCTTTTCAAAAAATCAAAAATAGAAAAAGATTTTACGTTTTTATCAATAAATAAAAGTAAAAAAATTAATTAGCAAAAAAGTATCGCTTCTTTCGTGTGCTTATGTGGGCGGGGCGTACACGCTTATTTCTTTTTTATAAGAATGTAGAGGCGCACTCTGTTCAAGTTGTTGTTTCTACCGACGTAGGTACATGGAACTAAAATAATCTTCTTAAAAATTAAGGATTAGTTTACTAAATCTCTAATACTGATTGTAAGTAGATTAAACGTTTTAGCAGTTTAAGTTTTTTTATACTAACTAACAAATAGCGTATAACGGCGATTTAGATGTAGACCAAATTTATATTGAACCTCCGGAGGGAGGTGCGATAACAGACGAGGATTCCAGTGAAGAAGATGGAAGCGGACTAGTTGATAATTTATCTCGGAATCAATTCAATACTCAAGTTCAACTTGTTTTACACAGGGAAGATGTTGAATTTGTTGAACCAGAAACGGAACATGTGGAAAATGTTGCTTATAACGATAGTGAATGGATCAGAGGTGATCTGGAAGAAAATTCGCAAAATGTTTATAGTTCTGATTATAAAAGTTTTAAAACATTATCACCAACAGATATATTTGAATTGTTCATAGACAATGACGTATTATCTTTACTGATAGAAGAATCTAACAAGTACGCACAATTTAGAAACTTGTCAAATCCTCAAATTACTTTAGACGAAATGAAGTGTTTTATTGCTATTCTCATTTTATCAGAATATTGTCAATTACCCCGAAAGAAAAGCTACTGGAACACTGATAAAGATCTTGGTAACCAATTAGTGATGAATGCAATGAAGAGGGACCGTTTTGTAACAGTTTGGCGGTGCCTACACTGCGCAGATAATAATGCACTAGATCCAAATTATAAATTTTATAAACTGCGATCTGAGTGATATACTACGACAGAAATTTTTAAAATGGTTTGTTCTAGAAGAGGATTTAAATTACGACGAGTTTATGGTCAAATACTTTGAAAAGCACTCATGCAAACAATTTATCCGGGGCAAACCAATCAGGTTTGGATATAAGATATGGTCCCTAAATAACAAATTTGGATATCTTGTAAAGATATTCGAATACCAAACTGTTTTTGGAAAATCGACTGCACCATTGCTGATGCTTTTAGATGAGTTGCCAGAAAGAAAGAAGAAATATCGATATAACATTTTCACAGACAATTTGTTTACAAGCATCCACCTTCGGAGTCATCTAAAAACAATAGGTTTCTCATCTACAGGAGCTATTCGCGACAACCGAATCCCAAAAACTTGCCCTTTATCAGAAAAAAGTATGAGTAAGAGACAACGTGGTGACTTCGATTCCTGTTTGGATAGGACCAACGGCAATTTGGTCGCACGTTGGACGGACAATGATGTGGTTTCTGTGGCGTCGACTAAATATAGGGTAGTCCCACTTGGTAATGTCAAACGATATTCAGCAAAGGACAAAAGAATTGTTCACGTGGCAAGACCGAACTTGATCACCAAGTATAATGCATCCATGGGTGGCACGGACCTGATGGATAAAAATATTGCACGATGGAGGATTAGTTTACGTAGAAAAAATGGTGGTGGTGTCTTTTCACATGGTTACTTGATTAATGCTTCAATTCAAAATGCCTGGACAAAATGACTCAACTAGAATTTCGTCGAGAAATAGTAAAAACGTACCTCAACAAGTACAAGAATCCACCAAAAGGGAAAAGTAGGTACCATCTGCAAGTAAATCAAACAGATAATTCAGTCGGGTTATAGATTATGTCCGATTTCATAATATCGGACACCTAATCACACCGGTAGAAAAAAAATTAAGTGCAATGGAGAAAACTGCATATCCATTATGCGAACAAAGTGCATAAAATGTAATGTACGATTTTGTTTGTCATGTAATGGCAAGTATCATACACAAATGTAGTTTTTTCAATGAATTAATAAATTTTATTGTTTTAACGAGACATAGCAGTGTAAAAGACTTGCGTTGCCATATATATGGACAAATAAATCATTAAAATTTGGAATGAAAATGTTGATGTATTCAAAAAATGTACATGGTGTTTTCAACATCTCCACGCTTCTTTTACTTTTATTTCTAAATCCTTATCGTTGTAGTATTTCAGATTTTTTTAGATCTAGTTATCAGTTGTCATTGTTTGTAGGTGTCAGAATGCCACGAATTCGCAGACGATGTAATTTTCAACAATTGACGCTTTTTGAGAGAGAGAGCGAATTATTGGTATGCAGGAAGTTGGGTTGGGATATCGTGAAATCGCCAGAAGATTAAGACGTACACATTTAACATAATTAAGAACATGACGAGGATGACACCAGAAACAGTTACAAATGCGACGTAGAGGTATTGGACGACCCAGAGTCATGCATGAACGAGAAGACCCTTGGGAACAATCGCGTTCAGTTGGAATAAACTGCAGTTAGTTGCAGAGTCTCTATAAGTATAGTTTATCGTTGAATCCGCTCTATTGGATTGCAATCATATCGACCAAACTTTCGTATTCCTCTAACACCTCACACACCAAGAAGTCAGACTTCAATGATGCCAAGCCATACAACATACAACACAACGCTACGATTTACAGTTTGTACAACGAAGACATACTGGCTTAACACCTGGTGTATTGGTTTGGGGTGCATTTATTGGAGATGCCGCTTTTCTTTAACATTTATTCAAGACACATTAAATGCTCGACGTTACATCGACAACGTCTTAGAACCAGTTCTTCTACCTCTTTTTTAAGAACGTTCAGAAGCTATTTTCCAACAAAATAATGAGCGACCACATATGGCAATAATGACACCGAAAGTTTTTGAAAAGAATGGCGTAAATTTGCTACCGTGGCCTGCTAAATCGCCAGATTTATCGCGAATAAAACAAGTCTGAGACATGATAGACAGAAGACTAGCTCACCCTCTAAATAACATAAAAGAATTGCGACAACAGCTTCAAATAACCTGGGATGAGATACCTCAAGACGTAATAAATCACCTTATTTCCAGCATGCCTAGTAATCATTTATTCGTCTATATATAACAGTTTTACGTACAAAATTTCAGCCCTCCACGCCTACTCCTTCTATGTGGTGCATTTTATTTGAAACCCTGTGTATATTTACAACGATTTACAATCCAACGCAAAAGAAATGTGCTGATTAACGGAGACGTAATAAGAAAACAGACATTAAATTTGTATCAAAGTTTAAATCCCAATATCAACGTAAAAATAATGCAAGCGACGGATGGTTTTATCGTTTTAAAACTCGAAACGAATACTTCTCAACCTGAACTAGAACTTTTTTTTAAGAGAAATGGAGTGCGCTGATAATCAACTTAATAATGCTGACGAAATCGATTTCTACTGGCAACCTCTTTCTGCAAAAACATGTTTCCCTAACTGAGAAAACTACTCCTGATATGAAAACTACTAAACCTAGAATAACCATGCTTGGTTGTACAACTGGACAACATAAATTAATAGTAGAATGCAAGCTTTAACGGCCGTTGTTTAATGTAGCACTGTTTTTCGGGTGTTGCCGCGTCACAAAACTTTCACTTAACGTTCTGCTGATCATGCTGTCAGCTTCTTCAGAGGATTTCTAAAGACTGATGTTATCGTCTTGCGTTCCTCGTTATATACCGTCTTTCGGCTCTGCTTCGCTGATCCGTGTCCGTTCTGGCCTGTTGATTTGCGTTCATAGACGTATGGTGATTTCTTGTTCCAAAAACAAATAGATTACTTATGTTGCTTCAATTGTAGTTTAGTTTGAATTATAGTATTAAACTTACGTTTGATTAATGGCTAGCGGACCCGTGCTACATCGCAGGCGTAGGGTTTAAGTTTTTAACTCTTTATCTATTTTTCCTGTGTCTACTTACACAAGAAATTAAGCTCTTGTCACTCGACTTTTGTGTTAAAGGTAATATACAAGCGGAATCGACAAAGCTTATATATAAAATTCAAACAGTCTTGTTATTTAACTAACAGCGCCATCTGTTGATATGTTTACTATAGTAAATGGTTTTAAACAACACGTACGCACCCTGTCACTTGTCTTCTTCGTCGCCCGTTTACACCAAAGCGTAATTTATTTTGTTTTTGAGAAACACGATCCCAAAATCTAAATTACTTGTCCAAACAATGTTGTGTAAAAAGCAATTTTTATGTACATTGAATTTCCTTGATAATAAGAATTTAAGATGACCTACTTAAATTCCCCCTGTTCGCAATTTCATGAGTTTTAATTTTTTTGTGCGGAATTAATTTTTTATCTAAAATTTATCAACGTTAACACTATTCCGGACAAGTACGCACCCTGCCACTTGTCTTCTTCGTCGCCCGTTTACACCAAAGCGTAATTTATTTTGTTTTTGAAAAACACGATCTCAAAATCTAAGTTACTTGTCCAAACAATGTTGTGTAAAAAGCAATTTTTATGTACATTGAATTTCCTTGATAATAAAAATTTAAGATGACCTACTTAAATTACCCCTGTTCGCTTCGCAATTTCATGAGTTTTAATTTTTTTGTGCGGAATTAATTTTTTATCTAAAATAAAAATTATTTCTTGTAACATCGCTTATCATGCCAGGGAAAACCTTGTCAGAATAGGTGCCGCCATTTTAGAGACAGACAGACCGAGAAAAATTCTTAAAATTGTTTTTCATATGAATTTAGTAGAAAATTGTTGACATTACAAACACTTCAATTTTATTTTCTTGTATGGTTCATGAATCAATGTAAAAATCTAATGTAATTTTTTAAACGTTTGAAAAGTTGGTTAATACTAATGTAATTAGCATAAGCATGAGTATTACTTTAATTTTACATTTTCATTTAGAATAATATAGACATTATTACGACAACCCTAATTAATAAACTTAAATAAACTTGATGATGATAAATTTAGTTTTAATAATGAGTTTACGATTTAATTCTACCCGAGTACCTGAAGAATTTGATAATAGGTCTACTAAATAGTCATCCAGGTTTAAGAGAACTTGTATAAACACCGAGGATACTTCTATTAAGCATTAAGTTACATTGTAAATACATTTTTAAGCTAAAGCTTCTAATTAGAATTTTAATTATTGGTAAAATTAATTAATTAATTAATTAATTAATTTATAGGCTACTATATTGCATGCTTTGTTTCAAAACTAACAATTTAATTTTGATTTCTATCTATACTAATCGAGTTAAGCTTTATAATTACATTAAAACTATTTAATCATTTTTTGTTTACATTTATTTCCATTTTCATATTACTTTTAAACGTCAGACAAACATACATAAAAAAATAAATTTTGAATATAAATTTAGTAAAATTAAGTAATTTGCATTCGCTTAGACATTAATTAGTTTTCAAAATTAAAATATTGTTATGAGTGAATGCTTAGTATTATATAAAAATTGCCTAATCCTTATCTTAACAAATACAACATTTTTTGAATATTGAAATAAACAAAACAAAATTTTCCTCTTTAAGGATTTACGCTGA
This sequence comes from Aquatica leii, assembly GCA_035610365.1. Lineage (NCBI taxonomy): Eukaryota > Metazoa > Arthropoda > Insecta > Coleoptera > Lampyridae > Aquatica > Aquatica leii. The sequence goes on from CM069432.1 coordinate 2,077,934, forward strand.
AATCATTATTCTGTACGTTCAGCTTTAGAACAAACTAAGCTTTTGTACTTTAACGAAAAGTGAGCGACTAAAATTTCTAACATACAAAAGTAAGAATGAAGAAAAAGGTGTTGTCTTTGAAGAAGCATTGCTGAAAGTTGATAACAGGCGAGAAAAACAAGTAAATAATTAAAATATTGATTTTTTTTATCATAAATTTAAAAATATGTAGAGCTATTTTCACAATTTAAAAAAAAATCTAAATTGGAATATACAATGCAATTTCTACAAAACATTCGTTTTTGTTGTATTAGTTATTTCTGTTATTTCTTTTAACAAGTACATGTTATGTAAAATACTTTTTATGAAAAAATAATTTAAAAAAAAGAAATAAAATACATTAAAATTTATATATTATTTGCAAAAACAATTATTATCAAAATAATAGAATATAATTTTGTTAGCTCATAAGTAAAAAAAAAGTAAAAACGCTCAGTTATTAAATGAAAAATGAAAAAGTCTGCTTGTTCGTAATCGTAAAATTTCCTATAAGTTTAAGAAATTGCTATGAGAAAATTAACTTTAGACACTGGAATGCTTATGGATGATAATTTTACTGCATTGCGGTTGAAAGTGCGTTAAATTTTAGACATAACTATGTATAGATAACTTATAAGCTCTAAAAGACAATCTCAAGTATCAAAATAAAGATTGGAAATTTTGATAAGTGCATTATAACAATGAAAGTTATATTCTATAAAATTGGTTTTTCAGGAGCAATTAAGATTAGCTGTTTTCAAAATTACTTCTTGAAATTTATTTTTTTTTATTTATAGAACCGTTAATACTATTTCCTTTTGTCCTTCTATAAATTTAACAGAGTGATGCTCAAGTATTACGAATAATTTAAAAATATAATGCAAAGAAATCTTTTAAAGATTATGGTTACTTTAATGTGCCGTTTGAATTCGCAGAGGATAAATAAAAATTAAATGAGAGTTAAGACGGTTTCGTAACATAAAAGAAAACAATAAGCATTCTTTAAATCTTATGAAAGAATTTCGTTTCTCAATCATTTTAAGTATAGCTTTTAATGTACATGTTTATAATATTTTGTTTACGACACGTAGTAAACGAGTATCGAGGTTAAAACACTACCAAAATATGTGGTCAACTTTCTTGATGTGTGCATTAATTTTTATGGAATAAAATGGAAACGTTTTCAGTGTATATAAACAAATGGTAATAAAAGTAAAGGCATAGACTACATAAAAAGGCCTAGATAATATGTTAAATCAACTCCACCAAACTCACGATGATAATTTTGAGTTATTAAAAGCAACATAATCGACGCCATTTTACCTGTAAAAGTCAACTCAATCGAAAATCGTTTTAATCCCGCCAGTATACAGAAACAATTTTTTCTTCTAGTAAAGTCGCTAAAAGCGTAATGAAAATAACCGACAATACAAATTAAATACAAAGAAGAATTACTTACAATTAAACGGACAGACGCTTTAACAAAATTGGCCACACACAATAAAATGAAAGAAAAAAGCACCACCGACGCAATCCTCTCCCGTAAGTATCAAATAATCTGAAATTATCCTTTTCAGTAGAGTCCGCAAACCAGCGTTGTGGTAAAATTTAATTACAATTACAGCGTTTAGAAAATTAATAAATAATGACATGTAACATAGATCAAACCATAACCCCGCTCATTTTTATAAAAAAGTCTCAACCCATATGAAAAGAAAGAACTTACCAACGTGAAGAACACCAAGTACTAAGGTCTTTAGGAAAAGAGTCGCCAAAGCGCCTAGAAAATCTACAGAACTCAACCAAATCATCCCAAAAGAAAAATGGTACTTTTAAGAAATGTACATTGTTCTCAACAGTCGCATGAGGCGGAAATTCTCGAGTACAGGAAAACAAGAAAAAATTCTTCCTCAAAAAACACTCATCACTCATCAAACACAACGGCGATAAGAGCAAGAAATAAGGAGCTTTAGACAGCGCCAAGAGCCCTAAAAACCAAATAAAACCCCAATTCTTAGTGATTCAGCGTCCACCCTGAATTTAATCTCCAAAACTAAGAAACTTAAGAAGTAGAAAAAAGTAGAAAGAAGAAAATCAAGTATATATCGGAAGCTGAATGTAAATATACGGAATCAGAAAGAAGAAATTAAGTATAACTATGTTAGTTGTGCTAAAACGTCGTCTAGGAACGGCACGAGCTCCTTTCCACCAAAGCAACCAAACATATCATAAAAATCTAAGACAAATACCAACAAAAAAATGTTAAAAAAAATTGATTGCAAGTCGACATACGTCGAACTACCTAAAAAGCAAAGAAACCAATTAATAATCCAAAAGTTACAACAATAAAATCAAAAAAGCAAAACGCTATCTGAGTGTACCAAACAAAGAAGAGTTTAACCCGACAACCCACACGATACTAAAAGAAAAATTCATATGAATTTACTTTTGCTAAGTAAACTTTGCCAGTCTTTGTTTGTCGTGTTGGAATGTCACTTAGAACTTAAAAATCCCAGAATGGATTCGAATATTTCAAAAACAAAAACTCCAAAAAGAAGTATTCCCGCAGCAGAATAAAGTAGAAAAAGAAAACAAGGAATACATAAGTGAAGGAAAAGAGAAAGACCCAAAAATATAAAACAAGGATGTTTTTGTGTCGAACTAACCAACCCAAAGGCAAATTTTTAAGAAAATTAAAAAAATAAAACAATGTTTAGCACATTAAAAACCCACAAATTAAAGAAATAAAAAGGAAAAATGTTAATGCTCTTCTTCCCGTAGAAGAACAAAAAAAGAAACCACCCTTCAGGAAGAACAAGAAGAAAAAACGAGATGTGGCATGCAGGTAAAAGTAAGAAAGATGAAGGAAGATCAGAACAGATGTAAGTATCTGTTTCGTTCTTTTCTCTGTAGAAGAAACGAAAGTTGTGATCAACCTTTTAATGCCCAACCAACCGCCTAAAAGAAAAATGACTGGCACATAGATCTCAAAAATAAAGAAATACAGAGTAAACGGAGAAAGATAACGCTTGATGTAAATGGCTAATCCGCTTTTCGTCCCGTAGATAAAACAAAAAAAAAGACCACTCTACGGCGACTTAAAATATGAAAGTGAAAGTAAATGCTTAAAATAGGACTAATGTTCAAGAATCAAACCCTAAAACCCACAACTCCAACCATTTTCATAGAAAAACTTGACCTAGATGAAGAAAAGTAGTGAGGTCTTTGAGAAAAGAGTCGCCAAAGCGCCTTGATGACCATAAAGCTTAACTAAGTCATCCCAAGAAAGAACAAAAACTTTTAGAAAGTAGACATCCTTCTTAACAGTCGCATGAAGCGGAAATACCAAAGCACCAGAAAACAAGAAAAGAGTCTTCTCTAGAACACACTCATTACTCAACGTACCCACGACAATAAGAGCAACAAATAAAAAGTGTTCGCAAGCGTCAAAGATTAGGACCCCTAAAAACCAAACAAAACCCCAACCTTTAGTGATCAGGTCACCACCCAGAATATAAACTACAAAACTAAAAAAAAAAATGAAGTACATACTGGAAGTTTAGTGTGGATATGCGGAATCAGAAAGAGAAAATCAAGAAGAACTATGTTAGTTGTGCCAAAACCACAAACCAAACAGATTCCAAAAATCTAATAAAAAAAAACCAACAAAGAAATCTCAATAAAAAAGATTCTGATTCCAAACATACGTCGGCCTACCTAAAAGGCAAAGAAATGAATCAGTAATCCAAAAATCACAACAACAAGATCCAAAAAGCTAAACACTATCTGAGTGTACCAAACAAAGAAAAGTCGAACCCGCATAACCCAAACAAAACCAAGAAAAAGAAACAAAAGCACACACAAGAAAGAGTAAGAAGTTTTTTTTGCTATCCAAATCTTACCAATTCTTGACTTAAACTAGACCTAGAACTTAAAAACAAAAGAACGCATTAGAATACTTCAAGATTAAAAGAAACCGAAAGAGAAAATAATATTCTAACAGTGACCAACAACATCAAAAATGCCGATTAAGCGGAAATATCTAGAGTACAAGAAACAAGGTTGCATTTTATCTCAAGTTTCAAATCAAGCACGGCAAAACCAAAAATCAACTAAACCCAATCAAGAAAGAAAAAGAAGAAACTTAGAAAAAGAAAAGCAGCAATGTTGCAATAAACACTAAAGAGAAAAATTACAAAAGAAAAAAAAGATTTAAGCACCAGAAAATAGAAAGTAGAAAAAGAAAGTAAGACGAAAGAGAATTCTAAAGAAAAACTTATAATTGGCACATGGAAAACCCACAGATCAAAAAAGAAGAAAATAAAAAATAAGAGAAATAGATATAGAAAAAACAAAGAATGATAAGGCTCTATGTTAATGTCTGATTCGCTCTTCTCCCCGTAGAAGAACAAAAAGAGAGACCACCCTACAGTGTCCAACGATCCGCCCAAAAATACCATTAAGAGGAACAAAAAAAGAAATAGATGTAGCATGCAGGTGATCAACCAATCAACAAAAGAAGAAAAAAATGAAAAATAAAAGAAACAAAAAAAGATAAGACTATATATAGGAGCACGTTTCGTTTTTTTATGTAGAAAAAACGAGAGTGGTGACCAACCCTTCAATGCCCAACCAACCGCCCAAAAAAGAGTGAATTTTTAAGAAAAACAAGAAGAAAGAAAAATAATCCGCAATTATCCTATTCCATCCAGTGAAGTCTGCAATCCAGCGGCGTAGTAAAATTTAATTAGAATTACGACGTTTCGTGTTTAAATTTTTTTGCGATGATTTTCGATATCTCATCGTGTTATCAAAAAATTTGTGAGAAACGTTGGTCACGTACATTGGGTATGATAAAAAACAAGACACACAAGTTCATAATGCCACAAGTGATGTAAATATAAAACTTGTCAAAGAACTCATAGATAGTTTTCCGCGAGTTAAATCGCACTGTAAACGTGAATCAGTTTTGTACAAAGTTTACAAAGAAAAGTTCTACGTGACAGAAAACATCAAAGTAGTGTCCCGATTTGTGTACGAAAAGATATTATTTAAATTTTTTTATTCCAAAAAAAGATCAGTCTTTGATATTTATCTGATACAATACTGCTATAGATAAAGAGCCGTTACAAGAACAATACAATAAAAACATCACTGTCCTTGTAAAAGGACAGTGGTACTATATGCTATTAATTGATTGAACTAACAATACTACCATATTTCTTATTTCTTTTACAGATATTCCGCGAGAACTCTTCATATGGTTGCCCTGGCATTAAAAAAAATATTAATGCTTATCCTGTCGGGACATCAGTTGTTATTCTTCTCCCAGAAAATGCTTTTTAAATATAATAGGGATGAAGATTCTGATGGAGAAGATGACCTTGACATCCACAAATTACCTGATTCGCTATTACAAACAAAAGTGGAAATTATTTTATCGGACGACTCTCATTTTGATAGCGATAATGACAAAAGTCCCATTTTGTTATTGTTACCGCAAAGAAGAGAGAAACCAAAAAAGCAGAAAATATTTTCATGGCAGAAAAAAGACATTCCAAATAATATGAATCAGTCTGAGTGGACAGATATTCTTCTTCTTTATGTACCATGTCCTCCGAGAACGTTGATGATTTTAATTTTATCTGCTACAGTTCTGAATATTGTCCTTGTGCTGAGTCTGAACCATTGTCGTAGGTTTTTCAACCACGATGTTTTCTCCTACCTCTAGAAGAACATCGTGGTTGAAGAAAATGCCTAAAATAAACTTTTCGTTTACAGAAATATTTTTCAGTTTTTTGGACGATGACATTTTTACGATAATGGTAGAAGAAACCAATAAATATGTTTGTTTAAAAAAACTTAAGGGGTGATGTGTCCTTTTGACATGTCGGAAGAATTTTGTCACAAATTTGTTAGAAACATACAAAAAAGATGTAAGAAAAACGAGATGATTATGATATAATAATAAAAGTTCTATAATATATACACAATTAAGAAATCATCTAACAGACTGTTCTACATAAACATAATATTAAAATTACCTAAAAAAAATGTCGTTCATCCTAGTTGGTCTTTGGCGATATAGCCATGCGTGATTGGGAGCCATTGTTTAAATTTATCTTCTTTTACCGTAAGGAGGAGATGTCCCTGCATACAATAATTGCAAAAAAATTTCACATGTTAAATTTCGATTCTGCCTTAGTCGTTATGCTGACGCTTTCGTTGTGATTTGTTATTATGCGTTCGTTGTTTATACAAACAAAAACCGTAATTAGTTAGGGGTAAGTCTTTTTTTGTTCTTTACACATAGTGATGTAACCTTTAAATTTATGTTTTCGTTTTTTCTAAGCACCAACAATTTTTGCTTCTATATGTAAAAATAAGATGCTTTATTTTGCACGTAAATAATTACGATATGTTTTTATGTTCATTTAAGATTCTGGAAGAATTACGATACGTATGTTTCGTTTACGAATTACGAAGTTGTGATTGCTTCGTTACTTGACTCTGAATTAAAAAATATTTGCTTACGTTTTTGTTAAAAAAAATTCTGAATGATATTAAGCAAACAAACTTTGCACCTGTTGTGACCAAAAAATTTTATAAATCGTGCAAAGTATCGAAATTTTTAAATTGGTTTCAGACTTAAGTGTGATAAGATTTTATAGTCATTACCAGCAAAATTCTAAAATATTTTAAGTCTTTGTATTAACGACTTATATGGTTTTAGGAATAAACCTGATATGGGTTAACGTTTCTATATGAATATTTTCTAATTAAGCAATTATTTAATTATAAATCAAATATTATGTTTTACTACTTGTTTTAAGTACACAGTATACAAAATAATGTCTGACGATGTGCTTGGTAATTGTTTAAAATATTCCATATTCAAATCCTATGTATATCATCAGAGGGGAAACTAAACCTCAGGTTTTAAACTACAGTGCTTTTATTTTTAGAGCGTCGTATGTACGTACTACGACATTTCTTCACTGCAGTACATAATGGCACGTGCTACTTAAACTAGAATTTGAGCGATCACACAAAGTGCTTTCTAAGGATCAAAATGACGATCTTTTTATAATCTTCTTTTATCTCCGGCTTTAAGAGTACTTTTTGCTATACTAATATTTGAACGTGCTTGTAAACTGGTGAACATTGCGTTTCTTGTGTTAATATGTAACATGATATATATATAAAAACATCAGCAAACAAATTATTTTAGTGTTGAAAACACTTATAGGGAGCTTGATTCGGAGGCTCGTTTAACGAAACGATGAAACGCTCAGATGAAACAAATCTGGAAGTTGCGGTGGTGTCCAGTTTTACTTCATTTTTTGTATTTTTTGGATGCAATGTTTATTATTACTAAACAAGATAGTCCTTATGATTTGTTTTTTGTTTTAAGAATGTAATAAGTCTTAATTTCAGTCAGCAGAGCTGAAAAATAACTATAGTAATTGCAGAATCAGATCCGCGGGAGCTTCCGCTTTGTACGCTGAAAAAACGGTACAATATAGATAAAAATTGCACATAAACATATTTATAGAGCACAAAATTTACTGCAAAAAAGTCCGCGGGAGGGTATAATTATATCTAATAGTTTAAGAGTTACAGAATTTTAATGTAATGTAAGACATTATCGTGTAACTTTGCACACTTGTATCCTCTAAACTATAGAAGATAATTGTACCCTTCCGCGGACTTTTTTATAGTAAATTTTGTCTTCTATAAAAATGTATATGTGCAACTTTCCTCTATCTTGCAACGTTTTAGGGTAATAGTTTGTTATTTTTATTGGGTTTACTTTATTCAGCCTGATGCGGTAACGCTCTCGTTATATTTAGAGATCAATCGCTATCAGATTTTAATGGTCGAAGATAACGATCGACATAACAATCACTGGTAAAATAGGTTTGCTGTATTGGTATCTTAATTATATCGATATGTCGCCCACTATCTTGCTATCCTAATTTTGAAAAAAAGTATCGCCTTTAAAAAACAAAAAGCGTTATACGACCGCCGAACTTATAAGAGTGAATAGGATATAAGGCACGCGCCGTGCCGTCGTAAAACATCTGGCCGGTAGATTTTGAAATAGAAAAAATCCAGACTAAAACTACCTGGTATGAAATAAAATTCAAATTTGACACGACTTCTTCCATTAAGTGACGCACATCATTCCTCAGTAGCCTCAATTTTCTATTGAATAATGGCTTTAATTAATAGGTAAAAGTATAAGCATCTTGTATTAATTCGAAATAAAACTGAGTTGCAAAACACACCATTACATAACTTACATCTTTTTTATACATTTTGTTTACGTAGTTACTTGAAACGGGTCGCTGTTTTCGCGTAAAATGCTCCTTTGCCTGTATGAAAAAATACGTTTCTAACCTTACTTTCTTAAATAAAGATTCTTTTTCTAACAAATAATTATTTTCGAGTTTTGAACCGCGTTCCATATTTACACTTTTCACAAAATTTATAAAACTTAGAAAACTTACAAACTTTGAAAAATTTACAATATTTGACGCTTCGACAGTCATGTCGCTGTCTTCTTCAGAAAAAAACTAATAGTGAAGTTATAGGATCCTGACAACAACAGATCTTGTGTTATGTTTCTTTGTATCCGCCTTATGTTCTTTTAATCTGGTAGCTATGTTGCGTCCCGTTTGTCTTATGTAAGCCAGCCCACACGAACAAGGGATGTGGTAGACCCTTGGTTCCTCGAGTGGTGCTGTGGTTTCTTTTGATTTTGAGAAATTGGCGGCTATTTAATTTGTTGCAGTGAAGATCACTTTGATATTGTTCCCTCTAAGCATTCTGGCTATTTTATCCGTACAGCCTTTTATGTAAGGAAAGAAGAAAATTGCTACGGGATCCTCCTTCTTTAGTTTTTTCTTACTGTGTTTGTTAATTGCTCGATATATGTCTGCTTTTCTGAAACCGTTTTTTATTGAGGCGTTTGTTAGGCGACCTAGCTCGGTCTTTAACGTGTTCGGTTCACTGATCGCCTTAGCTCTGTGTACTAAAGTTTTTAGAACTGCAAACTTCTGAGCTGGATGATGATGTGATTCGGCGTTGAGATATCTGTCCGTATGTGTCGGTTTTCTATATACTTGATGTCCCAATTTGTTGTCCATATTTCGAGTGACCAGTACGTCTAAGAACGAAATGCTTCTGTTTGTTTCCTTTTCCATTGTAAATTTGATATTGAAATCTAACTGGTTGATGTGATCCAGAAAGTTGTGTAGTGTTTCTGTTCCATGAGACCAAATTACAAATGTATCGACCACATAACGTAGCCAGCATTTTGATTTGAGGGTAGCGGTTTCTAATGCTCTTTCTTCAAAATCCTCCATAAATATATTGGCGATGACTGCAAAAAGTGGTGATCCCATGGCTGCCCCTTCAATTTGTTCGTATACAACATTGTTGAATGAGAAGTACGTGGACTTTAAGCATAGCTCAATTAGTCCGTTAAGCTCCTCATTCAAATCCGCTTTTCGTAATTTGGTTTTGATGATGTCCAGTGCTGTTTGTAGTGACACTTTTGTGAAGAGACATGTCACATCAAAACTGACTAAAATGTCTTCTGGTTCCTATTTAATTTCTTTAATTCTTGATATAAAGTGCTAGGAATTCTTTACGTGATGAATGCTTTTTCCCGTAACTGGTTGTAAAATGGTACATAAGTATCTAGCCAGAGGATGAGTGGCTGAACCTGTAGCATTCACAATTGGGCAAAACGGTACCCCTGGTTTGTGGATTTTTTGAAGGCCGTAAAGGTGCGGCATCCTGGTGTCTGTAGAAATTAGTCGTCTCTTTTGATGTTCCGGGATCGTGCTTGCGGATTTCACAGCGGCCGAAATTTTTCTCTCTAGAGGTTTTATTAGATTCCTCTTCAATGGTTTGTACGCCGAATCTTGTAGCAATTCTTATCACTGAAGCGGAACGGAGGTCACAAGTTAATCTACTAGTAATAATTTACCATAGTTTGCATGTGTCCTTCTAGTACGTGGATTTGTTCTCTCCCTCGGAATAAATCTAAGAAAATTAAGCACATCATCTTAATACAAAAATTGTGGCGGTTTTGATGCATGATGGTTTACAAGAAAAACAACTCCAGATATTACCACACTGACAAAGGTACCCTTACCCACAAAAAAATCACGGTGGTCACCAAAATCAACTAGACCGAAACACACATGTTTGACTAAACCGATAATTTATGTTCAAATTTTAAAATGCGTAAACGAAGTAGTAATTCGGATTAAAAAATAGTTCAAAATATATTAATAGTATACATTTTTATTTTTGAAAATTGTAATAAACCTTGCTCATTATATTACTTAAGTAATATTGTGTTTGTTTTCAACACTTTCCGATAATTGCAAGATTTGCGATATCTGTGAATTTTTTTTAACAGTTCTTAATTAAAATAAAACTTTAAAAAATAGTAGTTCAAAAATGATAGAATACATTTTAGTAAAACATTTCCGTCCTTTCAAGATCAAAGGTAATTAAATTTTCTGTGTGTTTGTGTACGAGAAGTTACGTGGGCGCTTTGACTACTCCAGAAACATAAGCTCCTCGTCTATTTAATACACACCTTCGGGACACCACGAAATCAAATTACTTCTCCAGTTATTATCTTAGTTACTAAAGAAACAACTTCATCATTGTACATTTAGTTTAAAGTAATTTACTTTAAAATGTTAAATTAATAGTGCATTTCGTAATTTATTATAAACGCTGACGTACTTGTGTAGGATCTCATTTCCATTTTTGACACATTCTGCGACTCTCGAAAGGTTTTATGTAAATCGCTTGTAATCTAATGCAAAAGATAAGAATGCAAAGAAAATGTGTACAAAAATAAAAGAAAAAGCTTGACGATGCTAAAAGTAATTGAATATGCACAAAAACTCAATTGTGTTTCTTTTTTAACTTTGAATACAACGTAATTTAATTTAACTTGATAGTTAGAAATTTCTTTTTTCAATCGTTCACAATTTTCTTAATACGAGATTAATCGATCCTATTTATTCTTTAGCAAAAAATTAAGTAAAAAGTCTAATAACGACTAGTAACATCAAAAGCATATTAGATCGTCTTTAACAGCTTCTCTACAGTCTTAAACGATATTTTCGAACATAGTGAGCGTCTTTATTTTCTGTTACAGATATGTCTATCAGTATGAGACATAAGGTTTTTTCAATATTAAAATCTTTTAAATACGAATATATCGTATATGTAAAATCAGTTTATTCTCTAATCGTTAAGTTGAATGTTGTCAAATCACATAAGGGTCCATCCATTAATGATGTCACGCAAATTGTGATTTCTTGACCTCCATTACCCTCTATGTCAACAGATGTCACATCTGAGTGACCCTTTATCTTTGTGACGTTTTTGTAAAAAGTAATATAAATGTCGAACAGATTTTGTTATTTGGTAATTATTTTTTTGCTTAAACCAGAAAGTTGATGCACTTACCGGTACAAATCAATCAATACATTCATACATGACATTGACTTCAAAAAATATTTTTTTGTAAATAAAAATTTTGTTTAGTTTTGTTAGTTAAATTGCACTAGAAAAATGCAGTGTAAAATTACGTTTTGCAGTTTTATCTGGTTGATATAAATAATAAATTTAGAGGAGCTCTTCTGAGAGATTTTATTTCAACTTTTTCTTCTAACAACCATCTTACGAATTAATTTTTTAAAATAAATTGTTCAATATTTTTTGCATCTTTCGGAAATTACGTACGACAAATATAACGTTTCACTTAGAACACGTTGTACATGTTCCACCGATCAATCAGTACTGGATTTAAAAACACCCTGGGTTATAACAGCGCGTGCACGCGCACGATAAATCTGCATATAAAAATTTTGTAGGTAGGGGGTTTTCATGACTTACTTGTAAAAAAGATACTTTCCCTATGTAACGCGGTTGTACAAAGCATTCAGCGTTCTAACAAAAATTAAACACTATTTATCACAGACAGTTGTGCACCTGTATTGTGATTCTATACTTTTTTGTCATAAACAGACGAACTCAATATTGCATTCCATTCAGAATATTGTAGGATCACCTGTACTTCGCAATTGATGGGCGGAATCAATTAGATCCTAGTAGACTAGACAGATGTTTGTTTCTCAAAAGCTTGGATATGAAATATTGAAGATTATATTTATTTTGTTTGATACAAAAATACTAACCTTACAGTTTGACTTTATTGTGAAACAAAATTTTACTTTGAATAAATTTAAAGTAAAAATTGATTTGATGTTTTTTTTATATACAAATTTAAAAAAAAACAAGAAAAGGAAAATGAATTTATCAGAAATTGATCTTTTAAACTTTTTATGAGTCATTTAAAATGTATTATGTTTTTTTCGTTTTGTACATCGCTGACAAATAAATTTAAAAAAATAATTATTAATAAAAAATGATGTAACATAAAATTGAAACCACGTTATTGTTTTGTGTTAGATCTCTAGTTTTTGAAAAGAAATTAGAGAAGCGTAACACGAAGTTTTTGATACGGCCCGGTTCAATAACCGCTTCAAAATCAAACGCTTACGTTTTTAAAGATAGTTTGCCGTCTGGGGATTGATTAGCATAAATATTGCACATACAGTTAGGTCGAGTCTAAACCCTCCAAAAACTGGTGTTGCCGTACGGTCACAGCTACAGCGTATTACCTAATCATCTGTGAAATTGCTATTGCTAATCTAAAATATCCACGTGTGTGCGTAGTTTGCTCCATTAATGTATACTAGTTGAAACTTTCGTGTTCAACACTCGCCGATTTTTTTCTCGTTTGACTTTTGCTGTAGAAATCATTGTCTGTTTAATTGAAATCATTTTTATAGCCAAACTGTCAAATTGCCCTACATATGTCACTTTCTTTTTTTCTGAATTAAAACTTAGTAACAAGGTAATCTAGTATACTGTGCATTATGTCAAAGAATTCACTGTCAAATTCAATTCTGTGACAAGGACGACCTGATATCCAGTGAATCACCACATTACTAAAATTTAGTTATGGAAAAAATAAAATGCCTTTTGCAGGACACTTTGACAACGAACTGACAACATACATATACATATATCACATTTTTTGTATCTCAGTAAAATTCTTCTACTGCACTGGCAGGAGTGCTCTACTGAGAATACTATTTAGTTTTCGTATCCGACACTGACGATTTTTTCTTGTTTAACTTTAGTTGTGAGTAGTTTGGTTTAATAGAAATCATTGTCCGTTTAATTCGTTTTGAATTTCTTTCTGCTCAACACTCACAGCAAATTTGACGAAAGCTAAAGGCATTTCTTCAAGCCCAATTATAAAAAGTAATTTCCCTAGTAATAGTGTCTTGCACGATACAGCCAGGTATAAAAGGACGTACGATTCATTGGACTTTGAACATGTCAATTGTTATTTTTTAAGAGCTGTATTTGATTATTAATCTGTGATGCTTTTTGTAACAGTGCTACATACTATGCTTTCAGCTTTTTCAGTTTGTGTATCTACTGTGCACATTGACTTGATTCCGATCCAGTATCATTCGTTCCTTTCAAGACTGAAGTTTGGCAAATATAAGTCAACGATTGTAAGCCTACAATACTCAAAAGGTCAAGAATTAATATTTCTGAAGTAGCCTATTGAGAACTACCTTTTCGAGATTGTATGTAATTAATAACGCATGATTGATGATGATGAAAAACTTATGAGGATTCGGGTGATGAAGATGTTAGTGAGAACTTTAAAAATTTTAATTGTCTACATTGCCAGTCGTTTGCATGTACGACTGTACGTACCTATAATATCGGATTTTCTTAATCGAGATATTGCATATTTGTTATATATTTATCAATGTAAATTTTTTGTCTTGGAATGTAAAAGTTAGGTCGACAAGTTTCATATTATGTACGACGTGTTGCCCAACCAAAAGGGGTAAAGAGGGGAGAAGCCAAATGGTGTCAAAATAAAATATTGTCGTTAGGTTCTTCGAGTTAAGCTTGACGCGAGTGGAAACGTTTCACGTTACAAAGCTCGTTTGGCCGTGAAGAGTTGTAAACAGACGAAAGGCATTGACTGCGATGAAACGTTTACACCGGTTGCGCGTTATGACGCGGTTCGTGTAGTTTTGGCTGAAACAGTACTTCAGAGTTGGCATACGTAATAGTTCGATGTCAAGACAGCATTTCTCTACAGTAAGCTAGAAGAAGAGATTTTCATGTCACAACCTAAAGAATATGACAATAGAAGCGGCAAGGTATGCAAACTGTTAGATACTTTGTATGAGCTCAAGCAAACTCCACGAAGATAGAACAACCTGTTTGTTTTCTACAATGAAAGAATAATGAACTAAAGATTATTCCAGATCTTACTCCGCTAAATTTTTATTTTTATTTTTACGGACATTTAAAGAACACAGTGTATAAGAATCAGTTGCGCAATATTGAAGACTTCGAACATAAAATTACTGATGCTATTTGAAATATTAAGTTGATGAGCTTCGTAATGTTTTTCAAAATTTAAAGATAAGTGTTAACATATGTATCGCAACTGAATTACAACATATTAAATTATTATTACCAATTTTTATTTCAAATAAATAAGTAATGTTGTTAATGTGTTACTGTTTTTAATTAATTACTTAATCTTAATTTAAAAGTTACAAATCAAATATCTCATTTAGTAATTTTTGTTTTACTTGATACCAATCCAAGCAATGTTGGTTGCCTAACATATATGTCACGTAAGATAAAAGTATTCATGAAGGCATTGTTGTTATATAATGTTTAATAACAAAGTATATTGTATTGTATACTTTGTAATCAATGAAAATTTTAAAAACAGCAAATTTTTTTTGTAATTCCGTTTATTAAGAATTGGTTCTATAAATTATTAAAATTGAACTATAGGTACGTTTTGCTTTTAAGCTTAATCATAGGTTCTATAATCTTACATTTTAAAATCTGAAAATGAAATACATAATATTTATTTAAGTTAGTAAAAAGATAATATTTTCTTAAACTTACCAACAATTTTTTATTTTTAATAAAAGCATTTTAAAATTAAATTAAATAATTTACAATAATAATAACTTTCAACTTCATTGTGCAGTGAAGGTTATTCGAATGACAATTATTAAATAAAATTTTTACTAATGCGCAAACGTTCTAAATCTAGATAAATAAAACTATGAAACTTTAAAAATGATTTTTTAATTTAATATAGAACTAAAAAATATCTAAAAAAAATTTATCATTATAAATTTGAGAAAAAGAAATAAGATAAAATAAAAATTAATAAAAACAAAAAGTTTTTTATTATTAAATTATAACTAAATGTTAGAATAATAAATTGAATTAAGATTTTCTATGTCAGTTCTATAATTTACTACATTAGGAATTTTTTTAATTTCTATGATCTCATAAATTAGTCTCATTTTTAAATTCTTTTGCTTATGTAAGATTTTAGGTGAATTAAAGTTTTAGGATAATGTTATGTTTCTTTTTTATTTTTTATTAATTTTTTATCTTGGTTATTCTATTTTTCAAGAATTGTTTTGTTTGCCCAATATAACTACAATTGCAATTTAGACAATTCAATTGATATACAACATTTGAATCATAAAAAATGTTAGTTTTGTCTTTAAGGTTTTTAAACAAACTTTTTCCAAGTGTAGAATAATTTTTGAAAGCAATAATAAAATTGTATTTTTTTAATTCTTTATCTAAAGTATAAATTAGGTATAAATGGTAATGATACAAATTTGATTTTCTTCATTATTATTAATAATATTTTCTTTTTTTAAATTTAGATTAATAGTAAGTGACGTATTAGCTGCGTTTGAGCTTATATTATTTTTATTTTTATGTTTTAAGATTTCTATTCTTTATTTAATATTAGTGTTTTGAAATGTTGAGGAAAGCTATTTTGAATTAAAATATTTTTAATTATATTAATATTTTCAGAATGAAATTTAGGTGAAGATAAAATGATTCCTCTGTCAATTAAATTATTAATTATATTTTTCTTATATTTAATGGAAGTAAATGAATTAAAATTTATCTATCTACTAGTTTTTACATTTTTTCTATGCCAATTTGTGTTAATTTTATTATTTCAATTTCTAATAAGTGTCATATCTAAAAAATTTATTCTAATTATTTTTTTTTTCTATAGTAAATTTTAGTCTTGGATGAATACTACTAAAGCTATTAAAAATTATATTTATTGTATTTTCATCAGTTGCAATTAGAATATCATCTATATATCTTTGATAAACAATAATGTTATCATTTTTTTTAAGTTCTTTTTCAAAATTTTGTAAAACTAAATTAGCTATTGTACTAGACAAAGATTGTCCCATTGCAATTCCAAATTTTCTTTATACATTTTATTGTTAAAAGTAAAGAAAGTTGAATTAAGGATGAATTGTACTGCTTTAATAAATTCATTTAAAAGTAAATTTGTAAAAAGTTTGATTTTGTTCCAATAGCTTTTAATAGTATTTTATTTATTAGTATAAAGTGAAACTACATCTAGAGAAAACAAAATACGATTGTGATAAATAGTTACATTATTAATAATTTTTTTAAAAAACCATGAATTTTTTACGCTGTATTAATTTGCTTATGTAATGTTAATTGAAATATTAGACAAACATTTTGAAAGTTTGTAAATTGGGCTCACATATGAGGCAATAATAGGTCTAAGAGGTTTATTTTGTTTATGTAATTTAGGTAATCTATATAATTTAGGTAGTAATTCATTGTGTGACATTAAATTTTTATAAGTATTTTGCTCTATGTAATTTAAATTAAACCATTTTCTTTAAATTTGATTATTAAAATTTTAAATGTTTATAATTGAATTTTTTTCTATTTGAATATATGTGTCTTTACCATTTAATAAAGTTAACATTTTTAAATCATAGTCATTTTTATTAATGATTACTATTTTTTGAGTTTTGTCTGCTTTAGTAACAATTATTTCAGTATTAATTTTTTTAAAAATCTTTGTTCTTTTTAATTTGTTTAAAAAAACGTTATTAGCAGTTTGTTGTTTTAAAATTTTATCTTTATGTTTATAGTTAGTTAAAATGTTATTGATTGAAGAATTTTGAGTTTCAGATTCTAATGTGTCAATTGAATTCTCTACATTAGCAATGATATTTTCATAAAAAATGTCATTATTAGGGTAAAAATAATTACAGTTTGGTCCTAAACTTAAAATTTTTTGTACGTCATTGGGTATGAAAGTGTTTGTTAAATTTTCTATCCAGTCTTTATTGCGTTTGTTATTTATATTTAAATTTTTATGATTTGTTTTTGAAAGTAATAAGTTATATTTACTGTCATATTGTAAGTTATTAATTTTTTTTTGAAGTATTTTTTTAATTTTGTATTTCAATCTTAAGTTTTCTAATGTTTTATTTTTAATTGCAAAATCAAGTTTAATGGTACTTTTGTTTCTAGGAATTTTTTAAGTTGTATTAATTTGTCTTTAAGGAAATTTAAATGTATGTATGAATCTTTAATTAATAATTTATTGTTAAAATTTATTTGCAACCTATGTGTTATGAAACGCCTTGTATATTAACAGTTACAATAGCGAGTAGTTCGTTTTGAAAGGTCGTGAAGAAAAAAGATGGCTTCTGACGTAAACGAACAAGCAGTGTTAGCTTAGTAGAAAACATAAGAATCTTACTCTAAAATGTATATTAATGTTTATAACAATAAATAATAGTGTTACTGCATCTTCTCTAAGTACATACATATCATTTGGCTACGAGATTTTCGTAACTCACAGGGCACGCGTCGTATACGTAGAGGAATTGTCTGGAGCACGTGGAATATTGGATAAAGCGGTGCAATATGGCAACTGGAGTAACAGCGGCCGTCGTCGCAACCGCCAATGGGGAAAACTCCTTTGAATTATTTTTAGAGAGGCTGGAATTATACTTTGAAGTGTCAAAGATCAGGGATGCAGAGAAGGTTAGTCGATTATGTCTTTTTCTCGGACCAGAAAAATGTAAATTGTTACGTGAGTCACTAAGTCCAAGAGAAGTAAATACCTCATTCGAGGAGTGTATTAGATGTTTAAAAAACAAGTTTGCTGCAAAAACCTGCACGATTTCTGAACGTTATGAGTTTTTAAGTCGGAATCAGCAAGCCGGAGAGTCATTGTCTGATTATATATCGTCTATCAATTACATGCGAGTTTGCCTCGTTTTAAGATGAAGCATTGAGAGACAAACTAGTATGTGGTCTTCAAAATGAAGCTATGACGAGAAAATTATTATCGAAGATAACACACTATCATTCGATTCAGCTTGTAAGATCATTTCTGACATGGATACGATCATGAAGAGCTCAGTTCAACTCCGTAACGCTGCAGCTGGTAATGTGGCATCAGGGGAAGTCAACAAAGTAGATACAAATAAGAACCGGTATCCGCAAACAGAGAATGCACTGTCGGGAAAACGGTACAACATTCGAAGAGATCGTTCTCAGAGTACACATCGTCCTAAGTCGGACCAGTCGTCCGTTGGCCCTCGGTTCAAAAGTTGTTCTCAGTGTTTTTCAAAACATCAACCAAAAAACTGTCCTGCAAAAACTTGGAAGTGTTTCACGTGCGGAAGGAAAAGTCATACAGCACAATTCTGCAAGAAAAACCGTCAATTATTTATTAATGTCGCTTGTAATTCTATGTCTGATTTTATTTTCAGATCCTTTAACAGTTACTTTATATGTAAACACCTATGAGATCGATTTTCTCGTGGATTATGGGAGTTCGTCATCGCTCATCAGCTTCGGACTGTATCGTAAGTTTTTGTCACACATAAAATTAAATCCATTTATGGGTCAATTGGTAGCAGCAAATAGACATGGGCTAGAAATCAGTGGGTCATTATTAGTCAAAGTTTCTTTTAGTCCTTCAACTCATCCAAAAGAGCTAAATTTAATAGTTGTTAGAGATCTGTCATGTCCTGCTATTTTAGGTAGAAATTGGCTGAGTATTTTATATCCATCTTGGCTTTTGGCGATATTACATTAAAACCAAATCTTGGTAGTGGAACCACATAATTCTCAAATAGTAGAGGGGTTGTCTAATAAATATCCTCGAGCATTCTCTAAAGTTGATAATGAACTGCCGATAGATAAGTTTTTGGTTGACATCAGCCTAAAAGCAGAAGGTCTCCCGTCTTTCACAAAGCATATGATGTTCCTTATGCACTTCGAACTGAAGTCGCTAGCGAATTGGAGGTCCTCGAACGACAAGGTATCATCTCCAAAGTGAGGCATAGTCAGTGGGCTAGTCCTTTAGTGTTCCTAGAAAGAACGGAAAACTACGTCTTTGCGTGGATTTTAGAACCACTCTAAATCCGAAAATAAGAGTCGACTAATACCCTATTCCACGTCCTGACGATGTTTTCAATAAAATCGTGGGTTGTCAAGTCTTCTGTAGGTTGAACTTAACTAATGCTTACTTGCAATTAAAAGTCAATGAAGCGAGTAAAGAATTACTAACGGTAAACACTCTTAACGGATTGTATGTGTATAATCGCTTAGTCTTTAGATTGTCGTCAGCCCCAGCGATATTTCAAATGGTTATTGATTCGATATTGAAGGGTATAGATAAATGTAGTGCTTACTTTAATGATATACTAATCGGTGGCAATGATGTTGAAGGTTGTAAGCAAATCTTAGATTTAGTCTTGTCGCGTCTCAATGACTATAATGTTAAAATAAGTATTTTCAAAAGCGAATTTTACGTAAAGTCTTTAGAGTTTTTAGGTTTTGTCTTGTCGAGTCAAGGAAAAACTCCTTCAAAATCCAAAATTGATAAAATCCTACTCTTCAAAATGTAACCTAACTAAAGTCTTATTTGTCTACACTTAATTTTTATAGGAATTTTATTCCAATGTGTCTAGAGTTATTAGCACCACTCCATAGTCTTTTAAAGAAAAGTGTTTCTTGGTCGTGGTCACCGGAGTGCGACGAGGCATTTAAAAAGAGCAAATCATTTTTGTGTGAGAAAACTTTGTTAGTCCTATTCGACCCGTCTAAACCAGTTAATGTAACTGTAGATGCTAGTGCTTATGGTGTAGGAGCAGTCATGAGTCAAGTCGTAGATAGAGTTGATTGTCCGATTGTGTTTGAATCCGCGTCATTATCTGCGGCCCAAAGAAACTATTGTCAACTTTATAGAGAAGGTCTTGCAGTCATCTTTGGGGTGAAAAAGTTTCACAAATATTTGTTTGGTCGACGGTTTAAGATTTTTACCGATCACGAACCTTTAAGATCGTTATTTTCAGAATGTAAAAAGGTTCCGGTGATGGCATCGTCTCGCCTTATTTGTTGGTCCATAATTCTGTCAGCGTACAATTACGAAATTATTTATAAAAAAGGTCAGCATATTCCTCAGGCAGATGTCATGTCGCGTCTCCCGTCAGAACAAATAGTGGAGGTGAGAGACTGCAATTTTATTTACCTGTCGACACCACTCATCGCACACGAAGAAGTAAGTGAACAAACTAGAATAGATAATTTACTGTCAAAAGTGGTAGAATACGTCAACAGTAAATGGCCGTCGATTCCTAATAATTCGTCATGTAGGAAATATTTTAATTTAAGGAACAAATTGTCTGTGTCCAATGATTGCGTCTTTTATGGGAATCGTGTCGTCATTCCAGAGTCTTTAAGAACCTCAGTTTTAAAGATCCTTAATCAGGGACATCCCGGTATTGTGCGCACCAAGTTGCTCGCAAGATCGTATGTCTGGTGGCTTTCGATGGATTGTGACATAGAAAGAATAGTGAGTCAATGCAAAATTTGCCAAAGTGTACAAAAGTGGGTGGAGTGTTTTCTAATGAAAAATAGCACGTCTTACCATCATTTGAAGGAAATGCTAAGGGACGTCTTTTCACGATTTGCATTCCCGCGAACCATTGTATGTGATAATGGTCCTCCGCTCAGTGCAAAAGAATTTCAATCTTTTTGCAAGTCAAAAAACATTAAACTTTTGTTCACACCTTCGTATAACCCTCAATCAAATGGGTTGGCGGAGAGGTCTGTGCAAACTGTTGACAAAGGCAGTGCATTCTAAAGACTACGCCGAGTTATCGCTAAGGCAACGCCTTTGCGATTGTCTTTTATATTACAGGTCTACACCGTCATCAGTAACAGGTTTATCACCTATGGCAAGGTTATTTAGTTTCACTCCTCGCACGCCTGTGTCATCATTAGTAGAGTCAAAAGAGCACAGTATCGTCAGTCAGCCAAAGTCGTCAGTTTTAAAAATCGGTCAAAGGGTTTGGGTAAATTTGAGGAACGAAAAAAGTTCTTTGAAGTGGATTAAAGGTAGTTTAATGTTGATAGTTAGTCCATCAGTCTATTTGGTAAAACTAGACCAGAATGGTTACATTAGAAAAGTTCATAGAAATCAGTTAAAAGTTTGTCATTCATTTAATGAACCTACGTCCGAGGTTGAGGAGATTGATGAGTTCTCCAACTTGCATGCTGAACCTAATGTAGAGAACCCATTTGTGGAAATGGAACAGAATCAGACTAACAGAGTTGTAAATAATGAAAAGGTAAATAATGTGCCACACCCAACTTTAAATACTACACGGTCCGGTTGCGTAATAAAAACGCCTGTTCGCTTTACTGATTAAATAGGTTAGTAGTAAATGAGTCAAAATTAATCTTTCAAACTTAGTGTAAAGGGGGGAAGTGTTATGAAACGCCTTGTATATTAACAGTTACAATAGCGAGTAGTTCGTTTGAAAAGTCATTTTAAAAACAGCAAATTTTTTCTTAAGTATGAATCTATGAATAAGCTTAAAAGGGAAACGTACGTGAAATTCAATTTTAATAACTTATATGACTAATAGTTAAACGGAATTACTAAAGAAAAAAATTTATGTTTTAAAAATTTCCATTATTTACAAAGTGTACACGTTTTTAAGAGCTTATATCAAAAATTTATTAATCAAAGTATTATCAGCTATAATACCCCTAGAGCATTGATAATACCGAGATAATTTTGTCATAGAGATTGTTGAAAGCGTGTTTCTTGATAATAGCACGAGGCCGAAGGCCAATTAATTTTAACAATAAATGTCTAAATTTATTACTTAAAGATTCATACATAGTACATTTAAATTTCCTTAAACAAAAATCAATACAACAAAAAAAATTTCTAAAAACAAAATTACCGTTTAACTTGATTTTGCAATTTTTAAAAAATAAAACCGAAAACTTAAGATTGAAAAACAAAATTTAAAAAAAACATTAAAAAAAAATTAATAACTTACAATATGACAATAAATATAACTCATTATTTTCAAAAACAAATCATAAAAAATTAAATATAAATAACAAAATCAATAAAGACTGGATAGAAAATTTAACAAACACTTTCATACCAAATGACGTACAAGAAATTTTAAGTTTAAGACCAAACTGTCATTATTTTAACCCTAATAATGACATTCCTTATAAAATTATCATTGCTAATGTAGAGAAATCAATTGACACATTAGAATCTGAAACTCAAAATTCTATAAGATTTTCAATCAATAACATTTTAACTAACTATAAACATAAAAGTAAAATTAAAATTTTAAAACCAATTAAACAAATTACTGATAACGTTTTTTTAGACAAATTCAAAATACAAATTTTTTTTAAAAAATAATACTGAAATAATTGTTACTAAAGCAGACCAAACTCAAAAATTAGTAATCATTAATAAAATGACTATGATCTAAAAATGTTAAATTTATTAAATTATAAAGACATATTGAAATAGAAAAAAATTCAATTATAAACAAGCAAAATTTTAATAATCAAATTTTAAAAATAATGGCTTAATTTAAATTACATAGAGCAAAATACTTATAAAAATTTAATTTCACACAATGAATTACTACCTAAATTACATGGATTACCTAAATTACATAAACAAAATAAATCTCTTAGATCTATTATCGCCTCATATGTGAGCCCAATTTACAAACTTTCAAAATTTTTATCTAATATTTTAATTAACATTACACAAGCAAATAAATACAGCGTAAAAGATTCTTGGTCTTTTAAAAAATTTATTGATAATGTAACTATTCCTCACAATCATGTTTTGTTTTCTCTAGATGTAGTTTCACTTTATACTAACGTACCTACAGATTTAGCAATAAATACTATTAAAAGTTATTGGAACGAAATCAAACTTTTTACAAATTTACCTTTAAATGAATTTATTAAAGCAGTACAATTCATCCTTAATTCAACTTTCTTTACTTTTAACAATAAAATTTATAAACAAAACATTGGAAATGCAATGGGACAACTTTTGTCTAGTACACTAGCTAATTTAGTTTTACAAAATTTAGAAAAAGATCTTTAAAAAAATTTGATAACATTAACTTTTATCAAAGATATATAGATGACATTCTAATTGCAACTAATGAAAACAATATAAATATAATTTTTAATAGCTTTAATAGTATTCATCCAAGACTAAAATTTACTATAGAAAAAGAAAATAATTACAAATCAATAATTTTTTTAGATATGACACTTATTAGAAATTTAAATAATAAAATTGACACAAATTGGTATAGAAAAAATGTAAAAACTAGTAGATACATAAATTTTAATTCATTTACTTCTATTAAATATAAGCAAATTATAATTAATAATTTAATTGACAGAGGAATCATTTTATCTCCACCTAAATTTCGTTCTGAAAATATTAATATAGTTAAAAATATTTTAATCCAAAATAGCTTTACTCAACATTTCATAAATACTAATATTAAAAAAAAGAATAGAAATTTTGAAACAAAAACAAAAATAATATAAGCTCAAATTTATCTAATACGTCACCTACTATTAATCTAAATTTAAAAAAAGAAAATATTAATAATAATGGAGATAAAAACAAATTTGTATCATTACCATTTATACCTAATTTATCTTATATTTTCGAAAAAGAATTAAAAAAATACAATTTTTTTATCGCTTTCAAAAATTATTCTACACTTGGAAAAATTTTCTTTAAAAACCTAAAAGACAAAACTAACATTTTTTATGATTGTAATGTTGTATATCAATAAAATTACCTAAATCGCAATTGTAGTTATATTGGGCAAACAAAACAATATTTGAAAAATAAATTAAATTTAATAAAAAATATCCTAAAACCGCTCTCTTTGATCATTCCATAGAAAACAATCATAATTTTAACTTTAATTCACCTAAAATCTTACATAAGTAAAAAAAATTAAAAATGAGACTAATTTATGAGATAATAGAAATTAAAAAAAGTCCTAATGCAGTAAATTATAGAACTAACATAGAAAATCTTAATTTAATTTATTACCGTAAAACGGGGTTACTTTGGCAGGTTTTGACCTATTTTGGTGCTCTAAGTCAGAAACCGATTGCATAATCAAACTTTTTAAAATTTCACCGTGCCTTGTGCCCCATTGGCAGTAGATCATCCAAATATGGTTGGTTGTCATCCACACATGATGGAGAAAAAAATTTTTGTTAGGTGCCAAAGTAGGCAGAGTTTTGGGGTTACTTTGGCAGCACCTGCAAATCAAATTTACGGCTGTATTAAGCCTTCATTAGCATCAAAAATGGTAAATTGTGGGAGCAGCTTTAAGTTTGGTCTTTTATTGCGGAAGTTATTGAAGTTATAGTGCATTTTTTTTGATAATACATTTATTTACTACCAAGATTTAAAGAACAAATTCTGAAAGTAAAATAAATATAAATTCTCTACAGGTTTCACAAAAAAAAACAAAGAAAAAATTAAAACGTTTTTTTACAGAGAAAAATTAGCATCTTTTAAAGAGTCATCACTGTCAAAATCTTCGATTGTACAGAGGAAACAAACAAAAAATAGGTCCGTGCTCGTCTCATTGCAAAAGCCACAAATCTATTTTGTGCATTTACTGCAACAAATCCAATCAGGACTTCTGTAATTATTTTACTTTCTAGAGCAAATGGCGCAGACGTCATCTATAGTTTTAACAACCCTTTTTGCTTGCTTTCTTATTGGCATTTTTTTAGGAACTGCAACTAAACTTGCATCGAGTTCGTCGTCACTATCATCGTCGCTACTAGTAAAAATCTTTCTCTGGGTCCCTGAAGGGCCAGCGACTGGTTTATCTGTAAATAGGTTTGATTGAGGTACATTAACCTTGAGCGGTTTACCGGGCCCTATTTTAGTGACCTTTTCCTTATTTGATCCGCGTAGATCTTGAGGCAGATCAATTAGGCTCTTATTTAAGATACCAGCTTGGCGATTTGCGTCGTCTTGATAGTCTGGAATTCTTTTAAGAAGTTCTTGTGGATTAAATGGACAGAGCCCTGTGGCTCAAAATCCAGATTGTAAATTATTACACACATTCTCACTGACTGCAAGTCACAATTGATTTAGGAGCGTTAGAAAATATTCTTTTGGAATGGATGAAGATGCCATTTGTCTAGAATCTGACGCCATTTTTTTTTAATTTTTGTCCAACCTTCGTATAGATTTCCTGCCTTGTACCCCACTATAGGGAGCAATACATCTCCAGAAGCATTTCCGCACACCATGATACTGATGGAGGCCTTGGAATGTTGCTGAGCTCTCTCCACGCGTTTAGTTCCTCTTGAAACAATGAATTTTTTGGCTCCAGGGTCATCTTGGACATTTGTTTCATCGTAATTGAAAACCAAAGAAAGATCAATATCTTGTAGAACATCTTTGATGTTGTCAAAGAATTCGACAAGTTTATTTGGTCCTACAGCCGCACGTGTTCGTTTTATGTTGCAGTCAAACGGACACTCAACTTGTTCCGGATGATGAAGTTTTTGAGGTAATCATGTCCAGGAACATTATCATGAAACTCCTTAACATTTCGACCCTTTTTGTTTAAGTATTTGTGCCCTTCAACTTGTTTTGAAGTGTCTCACGTAAAGTTTTAAAGCGCCTGCTTGCCGCCGTCTGACTGATGCCGCCCCTAATGGCAGCCAACGCCCTTTAAAGGTCAGCTTCAGTAAAGTTCCTGTAGGTACGCGACCCCAACTTTTTTTTATAGTTTCTAGGCATTGCTTGTCAATTTATGCCTGTAATAAAATAGAATCTTTGAAAAAACAAAAAAATATATATAAACAAACAAAAAAAAACATTTAAAAGGAAATAACCAATAGCTGCCAAAGTAGGCCGAAGGTGCCAAAATAACCCCGTTTTAGATTCAGAAAACCCAAAAAAAACGTTTATTTGTGCTAACGTTATGATTAATAAAAAGGTTAAAAATCACAAGGTTGCTTTCAGCAAAGTATAAATAATTCGACTCGATTAATCTGAATCTGAAATATCTAAAAGCAAGGTAATCAAGGTAACAAATTGGATTCAGATTTCAAATAAACGTTCTGAGTAAAATACAAAAGAAAATCGTAACAAATCCGCAATAATTCTAACTAGTAATTAACTTTCTTTATTGCAAAGCCTTTGCGTTGTGTTATCTTTCATTTCATTTTAATTAAGCTGTTTGACTCGACTATTGACGACATGCTAAAACGTTAAGTGAAAAATTGTTTAATTAAAGCCGGGAGTTTAACAAGATTAACTGAAATTTAAAATATAATTAATGAATTAATACCGTAGATTTAGTTAATGTCATCACAACGCTTTTTTCAGGAAAAAACAGCTACACGCCATGCTGACAAGTGGTAACTAAATTAAACTTTCAACATTCCTTTAATATAATTATATTTCAAAGGGTTGCATGTGAAAACATTCTGAATGAAAACGTACTCTAAATATCTGAAAGAGTTGGTAAGTGTGTCAAGAATTTTTCCCTACAAAAGAGAAGTGTTCTATTTTTAGAATAGTTTAGAAGTGGCGTAGAAAAAAACATGTGTGTGGTGTAGCTTAGCATCTCAATTGAAACGAAACAGATGTCTATTAGTAATAAATTTAAACTAAACCTTTTTGTCTCATAATTGGAATTTTAGAAAATAATAACTGAATCATCGTACGAAACTTTTCTGCAAACATAAATCTTCCAAAAATCAAATTTTAATGTTGCGGAAATGTAAAGTTGTGGTTGTAGCGAAAGTTTACTAACTTCTTTAATCTAATATGCTTTTTCTTAATTGCAATAAATAAATTAAAATCATCATGAGATATGGATCACCGTTTAATTTGCGAACCAATTTAAGTTTTGGACGTGAAAATAATTTATGTGCTGCAGCATCTTTTAAACTCAATTGCTTATTTTGCACGTACTTACTTAACGTTTCTATTTATGTAACTGAAGTGTTTAATGTTTACGTTTTAGAAAACATAAATAAATATCATTGCACATTATAATTTTTATTTTTAGCTGTAAAAGTCGCTGGGAGAATCGATCATTTTAAATCGATTTTGTAGACTATACAATTTATACCATCTTAGTTTTTAATGAACTTAGTGTGCAGAATTATCGTGTTTTAAAGCAGCTGAGTTGCAACGTAAATTTATTGTTAAAGTTAACAGGTGGATACGTCTAAAAAGCGAACACTCAAGCGAAAATTAGAAACAAGAAACAAATTTCAAGCTTGTATCGATTAAGAGCGAATTAAGAACAGAAACAGACATACCTGAAAATTATACTTTCACTTATAAAGTCGTCCAGGAAGTAAAAAACTGACAACAAAAACCATTTGTGTTATACATCAACAGATAGTTTTGAATTTCTTTTACAATTGATAATCAAAGGAGAAAACACACACGTAGATACAAGTAATTTAATATTTTTATACAGCCACAAAACGGATTTGTTAAAACAAACTTTCATTAGTGCCATTTAATAATATTTAATTAAATTTAAAGTTGAACGAGTGGTTTTATAAAGTTTAAAATCCACGCAATTATTTGTATTTTCTTTAAAATTTAATTAGCTGATAAACTAATTATAATGATAATCTAAAAATAAATAGCGTGTTTTTATGGGGACGAATTCAAAACAAACAAATAAAAGTTTATTACTTACGACTTTACCCCCACGACGATTCATGCAAACTAATTCTTCTTCGAATATTAACGGTGGGTATTGATTTTGCGTTCAGATATTTTTTTTAAAATTGCATAAAACAACACCAACTTAATACATAAGAAAAATTATTGTTTATATAAGAAAATCTTTGAAGCTTGTAATAACTTACTTTGAACAAACAATTTAATTTAAACGTATAAGAACCAAAAAATTTAAAACATTTATTAAGTAACAATATGATAAAGATTTTCTACTGAAAATAAAACTCTTGAGAGAAATCCTCCATTAATTTGACCACGGAGTTTTATTTTTCCAACAATTCTCAATTTCAGCAGCCAATACTACAACGTATTTTTTAATTTTCCTCGAGAAGTAGGCCTCTAGATAAAATTAAAACGTTTGTAAAATATTTGATAAAGAATAAATAAATAAAATGCTTATCAAAATAAATTGTATGGTTAAATATTATAATACAAATAAAAAAATTACATATATTTGATTAGTACTGACAGACTGGTAAATTAAGTAACAGACAGAATAAAAACAGTCATAGATAATATAAAATAATTGTCTTGGTGTGTTATAGTTATTGTGTTAAATTATAATCTGCGTATGTAGTAACAATGATATAAATCGAAAACGCATTTCTATTAGTTTATTCATCACAGGGTAAGCTTTTCCTATTAGTTTTTAGAGTTCTTTAGTAATTTCCATGTTAATTTGTTAGCACGACCCGCCTCATGTTTCAGTGTATTCTAGATCGATGAGGGGTTAATATCGACCAAATACCTCCATGAAAAGATTATAATTTTGGAAGGCCTACGTTAAAACTAAAAACGAAACTTTGACAAGAATTTTTTTCCGATGTATTGTTCCTTATGAGTCAATCGACTGCGTTATCTACCTTTAACTTAATGTGTGCAACAGCATTTGATAACCGGCTTTTATGTCTAATTTCCTTTAGTATTAATTAATAATTTTGTGGATTTTTGCTTTGGTGAGTCATTGTGTTGACACGATTTGCTTGTTCATAAATATTCTTGATTGACTGGATTGTGGGTAAGTCTTATTATATTAGATTTGTGTGATAAAAGCCTGTCACGAAATCTTGCTTGTTCTTACTTACGTAATCATAATAATTGTTTCAACACCATTTAGGTATTTTCATTAATTATTTTGTAAGTCGCATAGATATTTTTCATTATCAATTTAATTTTTTTCGCTATATTTATTGATGTATTAATTTACGTTAAATTTCTTGTGCTCGTTAATAATCTACGATATTAAATTAAAGTTTTTATACATATTTTTTTGGTCCGTTTAGGATTACGAACCTGATTTTGTTACAATCTTGGACCTTCTGTTTTGATCAAAACAGAAGTTTTACTTAGTAAGATCTGGCGCCCTTTAAATACTATTTATTTAAACTTCCCCTACCTCTGACTACTGTGAGTTGGCCGTGCAAGGTTCGTAAGACCTATAAGCTTGTAGCAACCTTCAACCGCCCCGAACGAGTTAGGGTCGAGATAGCGTTTGTTTCCAGGTTTGTTTACCGTTGAAACAACGTGTAAGTAAATACCTTTTTAGAAATTCCAACTCCAACTACGTGCGGGAATATACCCTCCAAAATTCCTTAATTTTTCGAATACGCCCTCGGACTTAATTAAAGACAGTATGCCAGAAGAGTCAATTAACAGAGTATGCCATAAAAGTTACTTAATCGAGTATGCCATAAGAGCTAAAACAACAAAAAAATAGCTCGATACAACGTTTACGAAGTGTAAATACTAACCTACAATATGTTCTGGATAGAAATATTTTTGTGCTGTTTTTCCGACTCGCACATCCGAAACATCGATTTTGGATTTTACTAAAAGAAAAGCATCTCCAATCCTTTTGCTTGTAACGCCGACACAACCCGCACCGCACGTGACAAAATCAAAAGTGACCGGTCTTTAGAAGGTGAACTACGCTTGCGCCATCTGACAGCATAAAACTCGAGCACAATTTCTTGAGGTCAGCTATTCATACGTTGGTTATGGCAAAGTTGCCTATCCGTCAAACAAAATAATTGCAAGTTAACAATTTAACCGTTACATGTTGAACCCTTTACAATGCCTCAAGTTTGCATCATGTAATACTTTAGAAGCCAGAAGGCTTGAAGAAAAAAGATTTCCAAATAGAAGAATTCCTGATAAGAAAACTTTTGAAAGAGTGGATCCTCGTTTAAAAGAGACAGGTGAAGACTATGCTATTTTGTTATTCATTTAAAATGTAAATAATTTCTGGAAAATTTTACAAAGCCAGTTGCAACTGTGGAAATCAAATCAATCGCGATGGGAGTGTTGAAGAAAACATCTAAAATGCCGTAGAAGCAGATCCGTCTACAAGTGTCCGAAAATTGACTGTCCAGTTTGATTTCCCAAAATTGACAGTCTCTAGAATCCTTAAAAAGGCACTGTTGCATACGTACGATCCTTAATCCTTAATCCTACTAGAGACTTTCCGCAAAAGATGGTATTTTTTAACTGGGTTTTAGATCGGTACAGAAACGATGCAAATTTTTTTCGCTTAGTTCTCTTTGTAGACGACGTTGAGTTTTCTAAAAACGGCATTATAAACTTCCATAATATGCATTTATGAGCAGAGGAAAATCATCAACATAATTGAAGTAATTGTATTGTCAAAAAGGTTCGATAGAAAACTTCATTTAATTTTTTTTCAAAACAATTTGCTAAAACTTTTAGAATACCTACTTCCGGCAATACAACGTGGTATGATTCGTGCATAATGGAACACCATATTTTAACCTAGTAGTTCAAAAACGGCTAAAGAGGAGCTTCGAACATCGATGGATAAGAATAGCAGCATCAGTGTCTTGACCTTTTTGTCACCTGAATAAAATTGATTAGATTTTTTTAGCTACTTATAAACTATAGTTTATGCTAACATAATAGACAATCGAGAAAGCTTATTGGAAATTATTAATTTCCATTGTCTCAAAATAAGAACTAATGTTGAAACATTGTGGAGAGTCCAACAATTTTTAATTCTTATACTACGTTTCCGTAAACAGTTTGTTTGATCGATGTCGATCAAAAGCATTCTTTTAAATAAAGGTTTAAGTTGTCGAAAAATTGTATTGTTGTGTCTGTATCAAACAGGGTGTAAAATAACGTCACTGTGTTAAAACTAGTTCATCCCCGGCAAGCTAAATAAATCGAATGTGAATAAAAAGGTTCATATTGGAGAGACTTTCTTAGTAACTATCACGTAAAAAAATTATTAAATTACACATAGTACATCACGAGTTATTTTAAAACAAAGAATTTTTAGGAGCGTCCGTGTTTTCTTAAGAATAGCGAGAGGAAAAAGAGTGTATAGAAACTTGCCATTATATTGTTAATGTATCCAATTGGAATCCGGGAGATTACCTTTATATTCTAAGTCACCCTGAGTGTGGATATCAAACAAAAGCAATGCGACAGTGCTGCTAGATAAAAAATATTACCACAAGAAGATGAATGAACTATTAGACTATGACACTTACAAAAAGATAAAAAAAGATCTCACAAAAAGATGTCTGTGACATTTACCACTCTGAAGATGCAAGCTGCAATGTCTTGCAAAACGTCAGTTTGTATGGGTTCACAAACGACAGTACGGCAAAAGACAAGTTCTACTTCTTGTATAGCTCTCAAGGAGAGACTAGGACTAAGCCTCAGTCTGGGTGTTTAACTACGACGCGGTCTAAGCCGAAAGTCGCTTTTACAAAAGATTCTTTGACTTTAATTAAAGCCTTGCTTTTAACGGCAGACGATTATAAAACATCATTTAAAACATAAGTTGTACAAAATTCAAAGAATTATTGCATATTGTCGTACTTACGTTAAAAACCATAATACTTTAAGCAGACTTGCATTGCATCTAGCACTCATTGGCTTAGTCAAAATTGAAAACGTTCCAAAAGGAATTGGAAAATATTCGTAAATAATGTTGCTGCTCCAAGTATTTTTAAAAATTATCACCTTTTAGAAATAATATCATCATCAATACCATACGACATAAAATACTTAGTTTCATTGCTTCATGCCATCTTCTGACAATTTTGATTGTGGAGAGTACTCATGTCAAAAACAAACACTTTGGTGTAAACACAACTTTGTATTTGGTACAACAAAATTTTTGGATCATATGGGCTCGTAGATAAATCGTCGTTGTTTATCATATTTTCAATCGTGCTTTAGGACTCAACCCACTCCACTCGTACCCCCCATGGCAGAATTGTCCGCATTTCGTGTGAATCAAGTAAAGACATTCAGTTGTCTTAGAGTAGATTATGACGGTCCTTTATTTTGAAACGACGGTTCTAAATACGCCACACTTTATTCGTGTTTGCTTGTGCGTTACATAGATTTATTGCACGCAATCATATCCTTATTGTGACACCAATTTCGCCGGAATTAACAACCAATTAGCTGCTCAATTCAAATTCGCAGTTGAAACGGTCATTCAGTGGCATTTCAACCCTCTGGCCGCTCCAAATTTCAGTGGTTTGTGGAAAAGCGGGATCAAATTGTTATAAGGTGTTGAACACACTTCTCATGCAAATAGAAGCAGTCATCAATTCTCGACCTCTATGTAGTCTTAGTTCAGATTCCAATGACTTGAGTGTGTTTATCACCTGGTCATTTTCTGACTTTCGAAACTTTAACGTCCGCACCGGACCCAGATTTGTCACATTTGAAAATGACTTTTGTCGCAGATGGAAAAACAAATACTTGCACCATACCATATCAACACGGAAAGTGGTTAAAATCAGAAGTGATTGAGTACACCTCTCTACATTAGAGTATGGACAGAATAGTTAAATTGCGTCCTGAAAAGAATAACATTGTTCGTGTGGTGATGATTCGTATTATTGCAGGAGTGTTTAAGCGCCCTTCAATAAAGTGATGTCTGTTGTCTTTGCAGTAACATTGTATTATATATAATTATTAGTTTAAAATTTTGTTTAAATTAGTTTTTGTTGGTGGTTATTAAAAATTACGGTTGCACTGTTGATTTTGATTGGCGGTATGTTTCGTGCTACTGACTGTGATGTAGGCAATTATGCGTGCACGGGTGTTGGTGGTTGAAGACAGTTATCAGTGGGCAATTGGTGTTTAGTTACGTTTGTCTTGGTGATAAAAACTAAATTTAAAAAAATGGCAATATAATAGTTATTGGATACTAAATATTTTGCACTAATAAAATGCAACCGTATTTTAAAATGTTTTGCAGGCATTTAATTACTCAAAATATAGGTAATCTAATTAGATATAATAAATGCCGTTTTGATGAAACGTGAATTACTGAAATTACCGATGGTAGATGTACAGCAGGTATGGAAATTTGTATCGAACACGCAAACTTTAATAAAACCTTACATTGAATAAAATCGTAAATGTGCAATACTCTAATAAAAATCTGTTGTAAAATAACATTCAAATAAATATAACTTTGTCGTAATTTCTACGGCCACATTAATTTTTTATTAGTGATGAGTGTTTTTTTACAGATTGGTTAGGGTTTTATGAAAACCATTAAAAAAGCATTATCCTGTGGTATAATAATTTAAAGCAGATTGCACGCTACATATCTGACTAAACGAACATATATAAGCATCAGTATAACAAAAAACATATACTTATAGGATTATGCGGGCGTTTTTAAAATAAAGTCAGATAACAAAACCAACATAAATTTACGGACACACGTTTTCAGCCTCTAATCTAACAAACCAAAAACATAGTGCTGGTAGCCCCGTTTTATCTACCAACTTTGCGGTGGTTACAAATAAGCGGCAATTTCAAATTTAAAAAATCATTCCATATACTAACTAAATATTTGATTTTACAAATTTAATTACATTTTTTTGTTTTATATAAATTTATAAACATTAAACATTTTGAAATTTATTTTTTTTTTTGGAAATGTAAGTTAGGTTTTAGTAGCTTTTATTATGATTATGTGTTTATAATTTATCACTTGAAATTTGTACAATTGTAAAATAAACTTTTATTATTAAAACAAATTCAAAATTAAGATATTTTAAATATAATTACATAGTTTTTCTTTAATCTATTTTACAGATAATCAAAATGTACATATTTGAATTGGAACTAAACTTTTTCTGCGTTAAAAATTTTTTTTTTGTAAAGATTCTTGACTGTAAGCACGTAGCAGCAATAACTCGGTAGTTCTTTTATAATTAACAAAACAAATACTTTATTTGACTTTTTTTTGTTATTTTTATTTATATCTTATTGAGAATCTTTTGACGGAACATAATCCTTTGGGGAACCCAAGATCAACCACACGTCCTTTGTTGGATTTATTACGACGACAATTTAAGGAATTTATTGATTACAGTTTAAAACAATTTATACGCGATGTTTTAAAAGCTTTGGTTTTTAAAAAAAATAAAGAGTGTTGCGAATTATTTTTACAATTAGTAAATAGCAATTGTCCGTATGTATCGAGACTATATGTGACTAAATATTTGTTAAAAAAATCATGTTAACCGGAAAATTGATGAATTTCGTAATTTACTATTGAGATTGTCATTCTTGTTTTAAAAGACACAAAGTTATTTTATTTTGTAGTTCTATGTATTTCTATTAATGCGAACACGACCGTGCATTAAGTGATTAAAATTTTCCTTTGTTTTTATTTCTTTTATTTCTTTAAATTTTGTTTTGTTTACGCGCTTATTCAATTAATAATAGGCCACTTGTAAGCTTAGGTGGTCTAAGCCTAGAATTACTTCTCGGCAAGAAGATGCAGATATACTCGGGTATACATTACAAAATCCTTTTACAACTTCCCAAAAAATAAAAGAAACGCTGAATATTAATTGCTCTATTTCCACCCACCATTCAGAGACGTTTACACGAATCAAATTTACATTGTAGAAAACCGGCAAGTAAACCTAACATTACAGCGCGTCATGCTGCAGCTCGGTTGCGCTTTTGTCGCCAATATTTAAATTTGGATTAGAGTACTGTTATCTTTACAGATGAAAAAGTATTTCCTAGCACTGATCAATGTCCAACTACAGTGTGGAGACCACAAAACACTCGTTGCAATATAGAACATGTTTTGCCCAATAGGCAAAGTGATAAAGTGACAGCTGGAGTGTGGTGATGGATATCTCAAACCGGTCCAGGAGAGTTAGTGCAAGTGACAGCACCTCGATTTACTTCAGAACAATACCTCAATATTTTAGATAATATCTTGATACCTTCTGTAAGAAGAATATTTCCACAAGATGAGCTGGAAATAATTCAAGTAGTCCAGGATAATTCATACAGCACGAATTGTTAGAGACTGGATTGAAGATCAAAACGAAGTTGAAATAATTGAATCGCCAGCGAGATAACCAGATTTGAACCTAATTGAAAATATGTGGGGTGGAATGATCAGAAACTGGGATAGTAATATTCAATTTTGAACACCTGAAAATATTATCCAACATTCACAATTATTTTGGGAACGTTTTCGGGGATCACAGTTGTGTGAAAATAATAATAATGGTTATTACACAAAGTATTAATTATTTCTATATGACTTTTGTATTATCATTGTTTTTATATGATAATATGTTTTCTTATTTAATTATATTATTAAAATAAACTACAGCTTGAACTGTAATTATAAACGTATGCTTATTTATTAACATTTTATTAACGCAAAAGTGAGTAATACCTAAAAAAATGAGGGCGTGTACTAGTGTACACACGTAAGAAGTGAAACTTCTTTATGGCCTTATTTTTCGCAAAATGATCTACATGCAACTTTTCAGAAATTGGTTAAATAAAGTTAAGTTAGATAAAGTTTAAACAAAAGGATTTTATTATCATAGACATGAATACAAATAATACAATTATTTCACTTTAACTTTTTGCTACTAAGATTATTACAGCATTTCATTAATTGTAATAGAATTATTACTATCATTGTCATCGTTATTATATATTTTTGTAATTAATGGCTTATGGTAACTGAAATATGAAATTGAATCTACAAAAATTAGTTAATTGATTTACAAAAATTAATAACATATTTCAGAATTTATACTCTATGCCAATTAATTGATGTTCATTAAATTAGCAGTCGTATTAATTAAAAATGTGACGCGTAACGAAATAAGCGACATGCTATCCCTACTGCGTTGGAGAAACTGAAAGTACTCTTCGTCTGAACCAACCGTGGTAGGGGCAAGAAAAAGATGGCGCGTAACGGAAAAATGTGACGCGTAAAATGTGACGGTAAATTTTTTTCTAACGCCGATAAAGAAGTTTCATTTCAAAAAGATGGTGCGTAACGGAAAAATGTGACGCGTAAAATGTGACGGTAAATTTTTTTCCAACGCCGATAAAGAAGTTTCACTTCAATAATTATTATTAAAATAAAAATAATATTAATGAATACGAAAATGTAATTATGGTACTCATTAATAAGTGAAGTATTTAACCGCTTAAACAAAAAAAAGAATGTGACTATGTGAACAAAAATTTAAATAAATTACATTATATTTGCATAAATATTTATTGTTACTCCAAAAAATTCTGTTTGATAGTATCATTTATATTTAAACGAAATTAAAGTATAAAAGTTTCACTTTATTTATAAATAATTTTGAACATACAGCGAAATATTAATAGTACCTATATAAAATTGTTTTTTATAAAATCAGTAATTAGATTATTATTTACAATTTAGCTTAATTTTATACGTTCAAAATTTTACTATCAATAAGTATGTATCTAAAATTGTAGAAAGAAATGTGTGTTTTTTTATTCGCATAAATACGGTCATAAAACTAATACTATTTTCTTATGGTTTGAGAAATACATGTAAAATTTAGTAATGGCAATCCCTTTTTTTACAAAACAAAAGAACATAACCTCAAGGTATATTTACAAGTATAAATATTGGTAATACTATTAGAATGTGACTGAAAATGCGGTAATGGTCATTTTAGGGACATTTCCAATGACTATGGCTGTACATAATACTTAAGCTTTAAAAAAATATTTGTAATTTTTGCAATAATAATTTTAATGCAAAACTTTCTAAAAGTATACAAAGTTAAATACATATTTATATAAAAATTTCTATTTCGAGTACGATCCCAAACAAACTTATAAAGTTTGATGCATTTATTATGAGTTATTCTCCCTTCAAAATTATTAATGAACTATTTACATTCGAAAGGAGATTCAATTAAATTTTTAATAAGCATACAAAGTAAGTTTGGCTTCAAATCAATTGAATTATTAATAAATAATTTGTAAACATAATATTATTTTGGCTTTTGCAAAATGAAATGCAATTAACATTGATAAACAAGAATTTAATTGTTATAAAAAAAATGTACAAAGTTAATAATTTAAAATTGATTTAGGTACATATTTTATAGTAGCAATTATAGAAAATCAAATAAAATTTCAGAATGTATGTGTAATCAGAGTTCTGTATAAACAATCAATAAAAAGCTTTTATTGAAACGTTTGTTTTTAAATTTATTTGAATATGCTAACGTGTGCAATAAAAGAATTTTGTCACTGTGTCATCTGAAAAATATTAAATATTTATAGAGATCAAGTTTCCTTAGAGGTTAAAAAGTACTTAAAATTCAAACGAAAAACTAGGTACAGTGTATAAGAATTTATGGAACCTCGCTGGTGTAGTTGTTTTCATCAAGTTTGGTGCTTTTGTATTAAACGCGTTTCCGTGGTTTTAAGGATTAACGGCGGTTGAATAGCTAATCACTGTTTTAGTGCAAGTTTAAAAGCTTAGTACTGATGCAAATGAATTATTTAAGCTGTATAAACAAACGCATAAAATGTTCTGATGTAGGCAATAGTTAATATATGTCTTTGCTATGACGGCTATAATAAAGGTTTTTATGATAAATTCTTTGCACATAAGAAAGAAGAATAAGTACGTTGCTAGTTTAGTCACGTATCTTTAAGAGGAACCATTTTGTATAAGAAAAATTATACTCAAAGTTTCATTAACTTTGCGAAAGCTGTATTAAAAGTATATATTTTGTATTGCCCGGTATGCTTCTAATCACATTCCACTGTCGTTATTAATTTTCGATCAATGTTTATTTTTAATAATTAAAAACAATATTGGAATTGGTATTTTAAGCGCGTATTTTTTTCTTATTACAGAAAAAGTATATTAATTTTAATTGTAGAGCCTTTCCTTTTCATCGAAACAATTTAGAATTTCGAACTTTTATAAAAAGAAATTATAATTAAATTAATCTTTGATAAAAATACAGTTTAGTAAGTAATTTACATTAAACGATAGGGCGAGATTAGTTTTTTTGGTAATTGTTAGCTATAATTTGCTTTTCTAATAAATTCTTCTTATTTTGATTATTCTCAAAAAATGTAACAAAATACAATTTTTATTTAGTTGCGTTTCAGGCCGTCCGTTAATTCTAAATTTGCATTAAATACTTGTTAATTAATAATATTAATAATAATTAAAATAAAACTAAAGTAAGTTAAAAAAATATATATACAAATTAAATTTATTTGATTTTGATAAAGAAACCTTTAAAATATTTTGTGCAAAGTATGAAAATTTTAATTTTTGTATAAATTCCACATAAATACTTGAGATTGTATTATACTACTCGCAACATTTTTGTTTCTGTTCTACCGCATTCTTTACTAAAAAAACAAATTCCTGGTTGTACCGCATTTATTGAGAAATATAATTTGAACTATTGCAAATATGTATTATAATTCAAAACATAACTATATAACGTTGCTGTTTTTTATTTATAAACAGCAATTTTTAGTTAACACAAATTTTAAACAGTGTCAAAATAATAATAATTTTATGGGAATCAGGAAAGAAGAGGGGTGTCAAAGTAGGAGCGTTCTCGTCGCGACCCCTGTTAGATTTTTAATCTGCGAATCTTACTACTCACCTTAACCAAACATGACTTCGCTAAACCGCTAAACTTCGATCGGAACAAGACTCACATCATCATCGGTGACTTTAACAGTCACCACGTCAACTGGGACTACGCCAAAACAGATGAAAATGGCGACTTGGTTGAGACGTGGAGCGATGCAAACCACCTCAGTCTAATCCACGACCCCAAACTCCCGAAGTCCTTCGACAGTTCTAGATGGAAACGGGGGTACAACCCAGACCTAGACTTCGTAAGCAACAACAGCGCTGACCTCTGCAGTAAAGCCGTGCTGGAACCCATACCACACACACAGCACAGGCCGATATCCATTAGCGCATCACCAGCAGTCACACCAATCACGGCCCCATTCCGCCGCCGTTTCAACTTCAAAAAAGCAGACTGGACAGGATTTGCAGAGGACCTGGACACGAAAGTGGCAAACATCAAACCGTCACAGACCAACTACAACCTGTTCGTTGACGCCGTACGTACTGCATCCAGAAAGAACATACCACGAGGATGTAGAACCAGCTACGTGCCAGGACTCTCCCATGAGATGATAGACGAATATCAGAAGTACCAACAGCTATTCCAAGCAAATCCGTTCTCGGATAGCACCATTGCATCTGGTACAGAACTAGCACTAAAGATACAGGAGATACAGGAAGAAAGACAGAAGTCATGGCAAAACATGATTGAAAGTGTGGACATGACCCACAGCAGTAGGAAAGCCTGGCTCACCATCAAGAAGCTAAGCAACGACCCCAAAAAGGCTGAACAACACTATAATGTCACTGCAAACCAGGTTGCAAGCCAACTCCTCTCGAAGATCTACGACATGACACACGACTACCACCTAGTGCAAGTCATCAAATCGCTATTGGAAAACAGACGATTCTATGTAAAACTCTGCAAGCAGAAGAGCCGCTGGAGACGGCAACAGAACGGCCTCCCTCAGGGAAGTGTGCTAGCACCGACCCTCTTCAATATCTACACCAACGATCAGGCCATCCACCCTAATTGCAGGAGTTTCTTATATGCTGACGATCTGTGCGTCACAGCACAAGAGAAAGAGTTCACCACCATCGAGAGAGTCCTTACATCTGCTCTATCGAACCTCTCCACCTACTACAGCAAGAACTACCTGAGACCAAATCCGACCAAAACACAGGTAACTGCTTTCCATCTGCGCCATCGGGAAGTAAACCGGAAGTTACGCATCACCTGGAATGGTACGGAAATAAAACACCACCAGAACCCAGTGTACCTCGGGGTCGTCCTCGACCGGACCCTGGCTTATAGGACCCACGTGAAAAAGACGAAGGGGAAAGTCAGCGCTCGGAACAATATCCTCAGAAAACTGGCCAACACCAAGTGGGGCGCCAACCCGACCACCCTGCGCTCTACTGCACTCGCACTCTGCTACTCCACAGCAGAATTTGCGTGCCCAGTTTGGGAGCGGTCATCTCATGCCAAAAAACTCGACCCGGTGCTCAACGAGAGCTGTCGCTACATCACGGGATGCCTGAAACCGACACCCATCAACAGCCTCTACCTATTAGCCGGTATTGCTCCACCAGACATAAGAAGAAATGTAGCGAGTAGGCGGGAAAAACTGAGGCAACTAGAGGACCCCAGACATCCATTGTACGGCCATACCAACGTCGACAAACGCCTAAAATCCCGAAAAAGCTTCATACCCGAGAAAGCCCTGGACTCAACAGCTAAAGCAGCGAGGTTGGATTCATGGCGCGAACGCGTTAAAAACACCGACGCAATCGACGGTACCAGCCTAGAAGTGGGAGAACACCTACCCGCTGGCGGTGATCTGGACTGGACTACGTGGAAAAGCCTAAACCGCCTACGCACTAGAACTGGCAGATCCAAAGTCAACATGACCAAGTGGGGGTACTCTAGCGACAGCGATTTATGCGACTGCGGGGAAAGACAGACCATGGAACATCTTCCGATCTGCCGACTCCTCGACGAAAAATGCACCATGAAGGACCTCACCGCAACCACCGACAGGGCCATAACCTGTGCCCGCCACTGGAAGGACATATGAAAGTTTTGGTTTAAGGACTCGAGAAGAAGAAGAAGAAGGAAAGAAGAGCCCTACGTCGTCGATGTAAGAATTTATTAACGACGATTAAACTATGTTTACTGTAATTTATGTATATGATTCAGGCAAGACAGAAACACGTTTCACTGTGCTTATAAGTAAAAACTTGCGTTATGCATCGAAGAGCTAAGTAGATTTGCAGATTTCCTCATGGAAGAAGGTGGTATGTGCTCATTTAAGTTATGGTACTTACCCTAAATGCCTAAAATGTTTTACAGCTGATATTTCAATTGATAAAGGAGGTATGTACAACTAGACAAACAGTTTCTCAAATAGAAGAAGGAGGTATGAATCCTCACGTGCACATACCACCATCTTCCATTCAAGACCTAACAATAAGTGTAACAGCTGTAACAATATAGAGAATGACAGTGTATTTGTGTTTGTACTATTGATCATAGTTCTGTGTCAAATTGCTATTTTCATATTGAAATAGAGTTAAGAGGGAAGAGGATTTTGAATGTGGCTTTAAAAGCTGCAAAACATGATAATGTCAAAAAGAATACTTCAAATGATTATGCAAATCAGAGTAAGTTTCTTATGTTATGAGTGTTTTTGTATTCTAACTTATATTTGATTGTTTGTTTTCAGCGTCTGGATCCGAAAGTGAGTCAGATACCAACTGCTTGTTTGAACGCTCAAGTGACTACCAGCTTAATTTTGAGGACCTAAGTGATTCCGACCCAGGATTTCTTCCAGAATCTTCACCATATAGGGAAAATAATGGCAATTATGGAGATGACATAGTGATCGGTCCAAGTGATAAAGATGAGGTTCCAAGTGAAGCTGAGGCTTTAAACGACATTTTGGGAGACAAAGATGATTTTGTGGATCCAAGTGATGACGATGAAAACCATGGGAATAGAATAAGATTGAATGGCAACACCTGAGGCAACCAGTATCAAACCAAACATCTAGGCATACAAAGAAAAAAATCTTTTCACCAAGAGACAAAACGTCAAGAAAGCGAAAAAGAAATTCCGATGAGTGAGAAGCGCAAAGCTGCAATTGCAAAGGAAAAGTAACAAACTTATACGAATTACTAAAATAAAATCTGTTCTTACACAAGAATTATGTTCTCAAAAATGTCGTTCGAAATATAATGTAAGCATTTACTATTTTTAATCAATTTTATAAGTTGAACATAAATGCTAAGAATTCTTTGCTGTTTGGTTCTATTAAGAAGCCAAGGAAAGGTGCCATTAAACACAAATCAGCATAATTTAAATATGTAATAATCTTTCATGGAATGCAAACTTTTGTATGCAAAACTGCCTTTGCTAAAATGTTTTGTACTAGATTGAAAATGATAGATTATCTCTAACGTTTATAAACCTCCCACAAGGACCTGGCCAACTCATGTTCTTTAAACATACCCCCATCCCGCTGTATATCTAGGCGACTTTAACAGCCACCACGAACAGTGGAAATATAGACAAAACGATGTTAATGGGGAGGCTTTGGTCAGATGGACCGAAGACGAGCACTTACATCTAATCTTTGATGCTAAAGACAAAGGCACATTTAAATCAGCTGCATGGAACAGGGAATATAACCCGAACTTAGGCTTTGTCTCAATGGACTCTAATAATACCCCTTTGGCCGCTACAAGAAAAGTTCTCTCGGAATTCCCCCACAGCCAGCATCGCTCAATCATCATGGAGATCGGAACCCAAATACCGCTAATAAGATCCATCCCAAGACCTAGATGGAACTTTAAGCGAGCTGATTGGAAAAAAATCTCATCGGAACTAGATAAATGCTTAGGATGGATACCACCCACGAGTAAAAACTACGCTCGGTTTGTCGGGGCAGTAATTAGCACAGCTAAGAAGTGCATACCAAGAGGGTACCGGGAGGAATATATTCCTGGATGGTCTCAAAGCAGCGAAGAATTATATCAAAACTTCCTAGAAACTGGTGATCAAGAAATCGCAGATCAGTTACTTCATAGTTTAAATGCAGCAAGACAACAAAAATGGAGTGAAACTGTTGAAAATTTAAACTTCCAAACATCAAGTCGGAAAGCGTGGTCCCTAATTAGAAAACTTGGAGGTGGAAACCCTCCTAAACAGCAAAACGCTCCCATTAAACCAAATTCAGTGGCCTCTCATATTGTGATGACATCTAGAGCACCCAGAG
This sequence comes from Aquatica leii, assembly GCA_035610365.1. Classification (NCBI taxonomy): domain Eukaryota; kingdom Metazoa; phylum Arthropoda; class Insecta; order Coleoptera; family Lampyridae; genus Aquatica; species Aquatica leii. The sequence goes on from CM069432.1 coordinate 2,121,282, forward strand.
ATAAAGCCCATACAAAAAGAGTAATAGAACATCTAAAAACTCTTAAAAACGAATCTACAGTAACTGAACACTCTCGTCCTTTCACCGGCGAAGATGTATCCGCTGCCCTTAAAGATGTTACTTCTGGGAAAACCCCAGGGTTTGACGGAAATCATCCTGAATTCCTTATTAACTGCGGAAAATACGCGAAGAGATGGTTGGCCATTCAAAAACCAGGTAAACCAGCAGACCAACCAAAAAGTTACCGCCCAATTGCGCTGCTGTCATTAACGTACAAGCTGATGGAAAGATTGATCTACAACAGAATAAGTTCAGTAATACTTAGAGATATTCCAGTCGAACAAGCGGGTTTCAGACCTAAACGGAGCTGCACCGACCAAGTATTATCACTAACCACATATATCGAAGCCGGTTTTCAAAGAAAACTAAAAAGTTCTGTCGCATTCATTGATTTGTCAGCAGCGTATGATACCGTATGGAGGGAAGGAGTTATATACAAATTCCTACGCAAAATTCCCTGTAAATTCACATCAAGATTAATAGAAAACATGCTTAACGACAGAGTTTTTCAGGTGATAATGGGATCAGAAATCAGCACACCCAGAAAGCTTAAGAATGGACTGCCGCAAGGATCAGTATTTTCGCCATTGTTGTTTAGCCTATATATAGCGGACATGCCCGAAACAACATCAACAAAGTTTGGCTACGCCGACGATTGGGCTCTAACCACTCAAACTAAATTAATAGAAGAAGCCGAAGAAAATCTTACCAATGACTTAAACGTAATGGGAAGTTTCTTTCGAAAATGGAGGCTGCAAACGAATGCTTCAAAAACAGAAGTAACCTGCTTTCATTTAAATAACAAAATGGCTGATAGAAAACTTACAGTCTACTTTGATAACACCTTACTTAATCACAATAAAAATCCAAAATACTTAGGTATCACTCTTGATAGAACGTTAAGCTTTAATGTACATCTAACTAACACTGCGGAAAAATTAAAGACCAGAAATAACATTATTCAAAAACTATGTGGCTCGACATGGGGAACATCAGCATCCACACTGAGATTGTCAGCCCTAGGCCTTGTCTACTCAGCCGCGGAGTACTGCGCACCAGTGTGGCTTAACAGTGCTCACGTGAAAAAGATAGATGCGCAACTGAACAACACCATGAGAATGATCGCTGGCGTAATCAAATCCACCTCAACTCAATGGCTACCGGTATTAAGCGACATTCCACCACCTCATCTACGCCGAATCAATTTGCTGACAAACGAATACAAGAAGATAGTTAACAACATAGAGCTTCCAATACATAATTATATTGAAGACGCCAACAAAAATCGACTACGCTCTAGAAAACCACCAACAAACACCGCAAAAATTGCCACAGATGCTGGGTTTAACATCACAAGCAGATGGGTGCACGAATGGTCTAGAGCTCAGCCAAACCGCAACTTGCCCTGCATAACAGAAACCCCCCCCCCTGGCTTCAATCTACCACGCAAAACCTGGTGTACATTAAACCGCATTAGGACCCAACACGGCAGATGTGCATACTTTTTAAACAAATGGGGAAAACTACCATACCCCTCATGCGACTGCGGAGAGGTCCAAACGATTACACACATAATAGAGGAATGTCCCCAACGATCATACCAAGGCAGCCCCGAGGAGTTCCTGCTTGCAACGCCAGATGCGATAGAATATATAAATAACCTGAATGTTTGTTTGTAAATTTACCTAAGTTTGCTATATTTGTTATTGTTATATACTTAAATGTGTCGAAACGCCATACGCTAAATAAATAAATAATGATAGATTTACTCAAAAAATCTATAAAGGCTGGGCTATCTGCACCAGAGTTGGATAAAAAAGGTCAGCACAAGAACAGGTCACAAAAGCTTGCTGATCAAGTCAGAGAGTATGTCAAACAGCACATTGCTCAATTTCCAGCAGAAGAATCGCACTACTCTCGAATTAAAAACAAGAAGTACCTTTCACCTTTGTTATCGGTTGCCAAAATCCATACAATTTATTTGGAAAAGTGTGCACAAGACAGTGTCCCTGGCAACTTCTACATCAAAGCATGTACTTATAGAAATGTGTTCCTTTCTGATTTCAATCTATACATCTGCTTCCCTAAAAGCGACACGTGCAGCACCTGTGATGCTGGAAAATCAAATGATGAGCACGTCGCAAATTATCAGGAAGCCTATGATGCCTTGAAAGCTGATCGGTAAAAGGCCAAAAGTTCAGAAAATGTGGCGTACATGACAATGGACTTGCAGCAGACGATGCCATTGCCCACGCTGAGCACATCTAAAGTTTTTTGTTTCTAGACTGAGGGCTAGGCTTCAAGAGGAAGCTCAGAAATGTTTAGCTGCCTTCTTGCGGTTTTAGAGCTAGAGGATTATGTAAAAGACAAAAACCACCTGATCATCTGGTCAGAATCTTGTGCTGGGCAGAACAAAAACTTTCTTTTAATCTGCTTGTATTAGTACCTGATACAAAAAGGTTTTTTTAAAGTGATAGACTATAAATTTCCAGAGGTCGGCCACACATACCTCGATTCAGATAGGGATTTTGATCGAATAAAAAAAAATCTAAGCAAACATCAAAATATATACAGAGACATCGTTGTGAAATCGTGTTCCAAAAACATACACAGAAAAAAATGTTACAATTAAAACCTTAATGCTGAAGTTTGAGACAATCATATTCTGTAGAGTGATGGCAGTTTGAGTCGTAGACTACAAAGAATGGGCTTCAAGTTTAAAAAGGAATCTAATTGTAGAGCTTTAGTTGTAAAAACCAGCGTAGCACAACTTTGCCTAGAGTTACATAAATAATTTAAAATCACTATCACAACTAGAAGTTGTTTTCATAGACGAAACTTGGATTTATTCAAAAGGAAATCCTAGAAAATCATAGCAAGATAATAATGTACAAAATGTAAAAGAAATGGTAGTCATTGCCAACGAGGATGTACGAATTACGAATTATTAACTATACTTTTGCTACTACTGTTTATTTAATAATTTATCAGTCAAATAAAAATTAGCCTTTTTACAAGACACCAAAAATAAATTAATAAACTTGTGTGGGTAATATTTAAAATGACAATTCAAAAATTATGTCAAAACTTTCTGTTTATTTTGTCAGTTGTCTGCTCACACAATCCAAGTTATAATTACTATTATTTAATTTTTGACTTTTAGCTATTCATCTCTATTTAGAAAAATAGTGAGTATAATTTACGTGCTTTAAATACATGCAAAAATACAAAATGCTACTGAAGTACTAATGGATTCAAAACAACGTGGTGATTAAAGCAAAATGAAAAGTACACGTTCGTCGAAGCTCTGTTTTAATTGCGGTGAATGGGATGATGTAAGCGCGGTTTGCCCTACGAAAGCACAAGGTATAAAATGTTACAAATGTAGACATTGCAAACACGTGTCATCAAAATGTACAAAAATACCTGAAAGGTACGGTAAAAAGAAATATTTTAAATACATTTTTGTTACCCAGCAGCAAATATCAACGTTTATAAATACCGGCAGTGATTTGACCTTAATGACCGTAAAGAAAGACGCCGATTTTAACAAAGCGACATGTATTGTTTTACGGAATTAGTGTTACTAATAACAAGTTATTTAAATCACATTGAAATGCGTATTTTGAAAAGCAAAGTTTATATTAGCAAACCATCGATCAATAAAAATGTTCAAAGAGAAGTGAAAGAAAACATTTTTAATATCAAGCTGTTACGTGTCATTGTGTATGCATTTTCTAAAAGTCGTAATTTTATTTAAAACTCACAACACCACTGTTTACGAACCCCACTGGATGTAAAATTCTTGAATTTATTTGACATTTACGAGAGAAGATCGCGGACGGGGCGATCAGCGCTTTCACTTGTATACTCTGGGTCACTGTGAACAGTCGATTTTGTTAAGACGCTAAATTGTAAATAATTCTTGCTTCTATTTAATTTTTATCGTCGGTATTTGGGTTAGAAATAAATTGGAACAAGTGTCAGTTTTTAGAATTGAAAGTTAAGTTTTTAGAAAATTTTATTAATACGTACGTCTTTCTATACATAGAAAAAACGCTGCCATATAACTCCCACGGAGACAATTTTTCTTCCGAAAAAGATGATGATTTGTTTAAGAACAAGCAGAAATTGTATGACGACCGAGTGATGAGTGAGCTGTAACCGTCATTTGATTTCTAGACGTATTCTTTTTTGTTTCCTTAATCCAACTTAACTTAAATTGTTTCAATTTTTAATTTTTGTTTGCTATTTAGTTTTAATAAATGTTAAATAGTTAAACTGTAACAAAGCTTTTATTCTGTCGCTCTTTGCGTTTGTGTAAATTTAATGACTGCAGATTTTAGTGTAATACACTCTGATAATGTAAGTTCCATTTGGAGTGTATTTAACAAGACAGCGGGCTTTTGGCTTGGCAAGGTCCAGAAGCCTTATTAAACTACCTAGTTACGTTTTTGGCAGCTTTTTAATTTTGACTTTTATTTTTACGTTTTAAGTTTTCCAAATTATTCACGGATTTCTGAACTTAACTCACTACCGTCTTTACTGAGCTCCAGCAATTACTTTGTTTATGTTATCCGTTCAAGACAATTTTTCTTTTTAACATCTTTTGCATGTTAGAGGAATTGCAGGCCTGTGATTGAGTAAGCAAGCTATCGAAATTGATATAACGCCGTTCATGGCATACAGGAATTTAGTTTTTATATACGATTTAATTTAAGTAAAAGAACGATGTTAAATTAAATTTGATAGATTACGTCTAGTTCTACCGTTGATTGTAGTATTTACTGAAAGATAACCAATCTTGCAACGTATTTTGTGCTGATAAGTATATTTACTAAACACTTTGCTAATTTTTGCAGATTACTGCATAATCATTATTTTACGTTAAACTACCTGAGACCAAATCCGACCAAAACACAGGTAACTGCTTTCCATCTGCGCCATCGGGAAGCAAACCGGAAGTTACGCATCACCTGGAATGGTACGGAAATAGAACACCACCAGAACCCAGTGTACCTCGGAGTCGTCCTCGACCGGACCCTGACTTATAGGGCCCACGTGAAAAAGACGAAGGGGAAAGTCAGCGCTCGGAACAATATCCTCAGAAAACTGGCCAAAACCAAGTGGGGCGCCAACCCGACCACCCTGCGCTCTACTGCACTCGCACTCTGCTACTCCACAGCAGAATTTGCGTGCCCAGTTTGGGAGCGGTCATCTCATGCCAAAATATTCGACCCGGTGCTCAACGAGAGCTGTCGCTACATCACGGGATGCCTGAAACCGACACCCATCAACAGCCTCTACCTATTAGCCGGTATTGCTCCACCAGACATAAGAAGAAATGTAGCGAGTAGGCGGGAAAAACTGAGGCAACTAGAGGACCCCAGACATCCATTGTACGGCCATACCAACGTCGACAAACGCCTAAAATCCCGAAAAAGCTTCATACCCGAGAAACCCCTGGACTCAACAGCTAAAGCAGCGAGGTTGGATTCATGGCGCGAACGCGTTAAAAACACCGACGCAATCGACGGTACCAGCCTAGAAGTGGGAGAACACCTACCCGCTGGCGGTGATCTGGACTGGACTACGTGGAAAAGCCTAAACCGCCTACGCACTAGAACTGGCAGATCCAAAGTCAACATGACCAAGTGGGGGTACTCTAGCGACAGCGATTTATGCGACTGCAGGGAAAGACAGACCATGGAACATCTTCCGATCTGCCGACTCCTCGACGAAAAATGCACCATGGAGGACCTCACCGCAGCCACCGACGGGGCCATAGCCTGTGCCCGCCACTGGAAGGACATATGAAACTTTTGGTTTAAGGACTCGAGAAGAAGAAGATTTTACGTTATAGCGATGTTGCCCTGCAGCACTTGAATTACTGTGCAGTCCAATATTTCGTTTCGTCGAGTATTTATAAGAACTTTATGGATCTAAGTAGTTACATGCAAGTAATAAAATTATGGTAACAGAAAAGTAATTAAAAAACAATATTTTTTTAAATCGGTAATATTTGAGAATTGTTGAAATCTAAAACCTTAACCAACCACAACTTTAACGTGTGATAGTTTAGGTTCTATTTGCTTTTCCGAGTCGTCAACTGACGCATTTATAATATTGACAATGGAAATTGTCTTACATAATAAATATCATTCAAAAACAGTGGGAATTGTTAAACATTTAAAATATTTTAACGTGGTAATCTGTGCTTATACGTATCGTTGCGTGATCACGGTTTGTAGTTGAATTAGACTTAAAATTAATTTATTATCAATTTACATATTTACTTCGTCAGCATATCAAACATAAAGATTAGAAACATAATTTAAAAAACTACTTTAACAATTATCCTAATTTTTTTTCGAAAATTATTAAAACGCTATTTTGTTAGTGCTATGGAAATATTATAACAAAAATTCACCATCAGCAATTCTGGGTTATAGTGATAGAAGTAAATATCATCTCTAACGGTCATAGAGGTGCACAAATCTAAGTATGTTCGTAATGCTAAAGAAAAAAACATCAGTATAAAGTTCTATTTTGTTTAAAAAAATAATAAAAACAAAAAATATATAATCAAGTTACATTTGAAAGAAGTTTGGCACTAGAAAAATAGGTAAACACGATTACTTTTGGTGCAAGATTTTAAGTAGTTTAAAAACGAGGTTACAATACCAATTACTAAAACTAAAATTGGATAGAAAATAAACACTAAAAAAAACTGCATAAAATTGTATCGATGTTCCTTAAATGTACGTTTATAAAAAACAGTTTTATGTGTAAAAAACTTTTATTAGCGAGATTGCTCACATTGAAACAAAACTTCGTGCTATATGTTTAAGCAGGATTCAATATACATACATCAAGCGCCGTTTCGTCTTTCTCAATAAATCTTGTATTGGCCAATTCACTGCAAAGATCAAATTTCACAAACTGAAATAAAACAGTTTCGACAAAAACGAAAAAACTTATGGTAAAAGTAATGCTATAGATTTAAAAATTTCAATCAAAGTTTTACTAATGTTTCGATTCAAATGAACCAATATTTTAAAGTTTATAATAATGTTATGTATTCAGAAACCAAAAATAAATTGTCTTAACCGCATTTATAAATTAATTTTATGAAGTCGTAAATTCGAGAAAGATTTAGAACTTCTAAAAATTAAATTAGAGTTTATTAAGTAATTTCGTGAGCTGTATTTTGTTAAGTTTTCTACCTCAATATTGACTTGCTAAATATAGGAGTACTTAGGTAAAATTTTGACGGATAAATATTAAATAATTACAGGTGAACACGTGATTTATTTATCTACATTGTATTATTAATTTAAGTAGAAAACTATAACAATATAATCTATTTTATTAATGAATATTTGGTAAAAATAAAAGTAATTGAATAAGCCTTTTAATGATATTACATCACGTGCCAATCTCATATCAAACTTTATTTCGAAATTCTTTGCTATAAAAAAAAGTATTTCCGTAGACAGTGTATTTTTCTTTTAAATTAAAAATTAAGTCTTTTTTGGTTTGCAAACAATTAATTATTAACCCTGTATTAGAAATGATTAGAACAAAATCTCAACAACGTATCCCTTAAAATCGGCAGAAAAAGAAAATGCATCTCAAATCAAAACTGTACATTGCTAAATAATTATCAAAACAAGAAAACAAATCAATACTTTGTTGGGTAACCCTTATTATCGAGCACAGCATGTAATCTACGAGACATCGGTTTAACTAAATCTCTTTTGATAGTTTGCCATTCTGCCTGAAGGACCTTCTTCTACTGTTTTTTTATTAGTAAAGAGCAGTCAGGCAAATGCCTGGAGCCTGCCTATTTTGCGTTTTTGTGTAACTTTTTGTCTTTTTTGCCTTTTTAAAGAGTATTATTTTATATTGCCTTTTTACATATAAACTTTGAAAAGTTTGTGTAAACAGTGCCACGGACCACGGGTCAAAATATTTCCTAAATGTTGTTACAAGCTTTTGGTATTTTACGAACCTGCACGGCCAACTCACAATAGTCGGTGAGAGGGGGGGTTCACAGAGAATATAGAAAATATAATTAAGGGCGCCAGAGCTTGTCCAAAGTCACTTCTGTCCCGCTCAAGACAGACGGTCCAAACTTGTAACACGATGTTAGGTTCGTAATCCTTATACTCGGCTGTTGTACAGTTTTGGTTGTCGGTATTCTTAAGATTCTGGAAAATCTCTGTCTCTTCTGTATTTGTGGTAATCTGATGAGATTACACGGGGTTGGGTTTCTTGGAATTGGGTTGGTTTTGGATTTTAGGGTTCTATCCTTGGCGTATGCCTAAATTTCTGTCTTCATTTTAGCTTTTGTTTTTGTTATTCTCGCTCCACGCTTTTATCTTGCTGGGGGGGAATCTGTTACGGTCGAAATTTTCATTATGTACGCCTATGTGTTTCGACGTGAAATTAGATTCGGGTTTTCTCGTTAGTGGTCATTTTTGGCGGAAAATCGTCACACGTAAATGATATAAAATGGTCTGTAACCATTGAATATTGATATATATCCGTTATCATCTGGAAAAAAATGGAAAACCAATTATAATTAGTTAATTATCTAATTTATTCCAAGCGTTACAGGGTAAGCTATTGTCGTCTTTTAGTAAAAATTCGTTCGTAATTCGTTCTTCCTTTTAACAGCCATTTTGCGTTCCTTCATTTTGCACTTGTCACATTCTCGATAAATGGATATCGTAAACTACTACTAAATAAGGCATCACGTTGCCGTACACGGGCGCTGGCGGAAGGCGATTTCCACGCCACGAAATTGGGGTCTCGCGGAGCCGTCCAGGGCAAATAATACTACACGTGGATGACACGACGTTAAACATATTAATAACCACCTATTTTCGATCTCACTACATACAGTAGTCGATGCACGTTTTGTTTACTTTTGAGATAGATTTCATGAATTATTTAATACAAAATTGTTTTAGCCGAACTATCAATTGTGAGTTGGGGTTGTGACACGATTCGTGTTAATATTTTATTGCAGGCCACTGAAGAAGAAAAACGTTTTTCTTCGGGCTAGTGGATGCTGGAATTCGGGTGAGTGATTTGAATTTACTTTAGATATCGTGGTCACGTACAATTACTCACGAACTGTGGGATTACAATTTAACGTTAGTAAATAAGTATAACGCGTAGCTACCAATAGGGTATTTAAAATCAGTGAAATCAATGTCTCGCATATTGTATGTAGTTGAAAGACATGTACTTCGGTTCTTTATAATTGTGTGTGGTGGGTTGCCGATGTTGTAGGCATCGAGATCTTAACTTTTCTTGTTTCTATAATTCTCTGAATTGACTGTTCCGAACTCAAACGTTAATACCGTTGTAAATATTTAATATAAATTTTTCTAGTCTTTAGTAACTCCAACTGTGGGGTGTACTGACTTTTGCTTAGTACAACTACAACTGTGATAACTGTTAATGATAGACTGAGGGCGATTAAAGTTGTTAATTCTTTTTTTTGTGTGCTTATTGTTCCCTACGAACCAGTTTGGGCTACTCGAACAGCTGAGTAGAGGGATTACGAATCTTCGAATTGTTACAAGTTCTACACCATTCTGTTGTGAGCGGACTGAAAAATTACTTTGGGATAAGCTCTGGCGACCTGAAACATCTTTTATATATTTCTTGTAAACCTACCCCTTTCACCGACTATTGTGAGTTGGCCGTGCAGATTCGTAAAATACCAAAAGCTTGTAACAAATTTTGCCAATACACCGGCCATTTTATGCAGTTTCCAAGTTAAAGAATTCGTCGTAAATGACAGTCACGCGTAAAAGATCGGTAGGGGGCGACCAAACCGTAAGCTAATTTCACGTCAAAATACATAGGCGTACGCAATGAAAATTTCGTCCGTAACAATGTATTGGTGCTGCCATCTCCTTGAAACATAAACATACACTTATGAATTGCAAATTATTGCATCTACAGATCCCTTTTCAGTAGGGTTTGACCTTTTCTATAGACAACCACGTTTTTAGCACTTTTTTAACGCAGGTTTTGTGTATTTTTCGAAAAACCGCAAACATCGTCGTAATTAGGTAAGACCTAAAAGTTTTTTTTTATAATTTAGGTAAATTAATTACTTAGTTACATATATTTGTGTATATTTTTGTTTTTTGGGTGGTTATGTTGATAGGAAGACGATATTTATAGGTGGGAAGAATACTTCCCACGGCCCATATTAATTCTTATGTGGGAAATTTTCTTCCCAGTGCCCATTGGGACGATGTATTACCTAAGTGTATTTTTTTAGTCATGTGGGACTTAGAGAATCCTCTTGATTGACAAAATGTGCTTGAATACCTCTACAGTCTTCTGAATGATGAGGAGAACTCAGATGAAGAACCGGATAATGATGCAAACGAAGAAATGGACATTCTGGAATCCATAGATTTCAGTACAAGTAATACTCCTTCCACCAGTGGACGTATCACCCCTAGACCTCCAAGTCCGACAAACCAGTTTTTAAATTTGCCATCTCCAGGTGTATTAACTATGCTCGAAGAAATCCATAAAAGTAATGATAGTAAAAACAGTGAAGAGCCATCCACCTAGACAAAAAATTGCGAGCACCTACATGACAAGAATATCGACTTTGATAAACCGGCAGGAACCACAATCCAGTTTCCCCCACATGCTAAGGAAGTAGATTATTTTAATGCAATATTTAGTGATGAAAACCTTGGAGTTCATTGTTGAACAAACCAATTTATATGCATCACAAGACCTGTCAAGAAAATCTAACAAGAAAGAAGGTTTGGGGGCATCAAAAAATTGGCAAGACACTCTAAAGAAGAAATCAAGGCTTTTCTTGGGGTAATGATTATGATGCGAATTCACCAACTTCCACACTTGGCAAACTATTGGTCAAGTGATCCTATTCTAGCAGTTCCTTCGGTAGCTCAAGTCATGTCATCTAAAAGGTATAACAAATTTGTGGAGAATATTCATACAAATGATAACACTAAGGCCGTTCCAAAGGATCAGATGGGATATGATAAATTATATAAAGTAAGGCCTCTCATCATGATGCTCACCGATTCTATTCGCAAGCCATATAAGCACTCGACTTCCCTGGTTGTCGACGAGTCAATGATCGCCTTCAAAAGACGCTCATCGATAAAGCAGTACATGCCGATGAAACCCGTGAAAAGAGGTTACAAAGTGTGGTGCTTGGCAGACTCTATTACAGGATATATTTGCAAGTTTGATATATACCCGGCAAGACTATAAATCTTACTTCTTCGCTAAAGGACAAGAATTGTGTCGTAGCTTTCGATAATTTTTTTAGCTCAGTCGTTCTTATGGAGAAACTACTGAAAAAGGGGATATTTGCCGTTGGCACTGTGCGGACAAACAGAAAGAATTTACTAGAAATCTATAAGGATAAAACCAAAATGCAACGTAGAGAATTCATGTTTAAAACCAAAGGAAACATATCCGCTGTCAAATGGATGGACAGTAAATTTGTTCATGTTATTTCAAACTACTTTTGTTCAAAGGAAACAACGACTGTATTGAGAATAAAAGAGAAACCGTTTATTGCTCCATTGTTATAGCCGGATATAATAAAATTATGGGTGGCGTCGATAAGCTTGACCAGCTTTACGAAATATATGCCATTGGTCGACGATCTACGAAATGATGGCACCGTATATTTTATTATCTAGTAGATATGGCTATTGTCGATTCATTTATACTTATGAATACAGCTAGAAAGAGATCATGTGATCAGTTGACATTTAGAATCAATTTGGCAAGACAACTTGTAGATGGTTATAGTTCCAGAAAACGACGAAATAAACCTATATTATTTCTATCAAATAAACGCACCGTTTCAGATGAGATACGCCTATCTGAAGTTGGAAAAGATCTTCCCATTCAAAATTCAACATACAAAAGATGTAGACTCTGCAGCACAAAAGTTGCTGAGAAAAGGACAAGGTACACGTGTTCTTGATTATATCTAAATGATTTAAACATTTCATTTTCTTACCAAAGTATATTTTAAGAATGTATTTTTTAGTTTTTTGAATATAAATTTAAACAAAAAATTGTTGATTCTATATAGGTAGTGGGAATAATACTTCCCACCTGAAATATTTAGAAGTGGGAGTAGTTTTTCTGAAATCTGTTTAGAACCTTTTAATAAAGACTTATTCATGTACATATTCCTACAAAAAGATTTTTAAGTTTTTTTGTTGTTTTATCATGCCCACGAAAGGGTTAATAGGTAGATGACAATAACTCATTACAGAATTTACGTACAATAATATAATTAACATTTTTTGCTTAAAAGGTCTTACCACGAACCTATAAATAACAACAGGGATTTTCATGTTTTGTTAAACAATGGTTTCCAGAAAACATCAAATACAAAAACCGCTTATAGAGAAGAAGTATTGTAACAGAATACTATTTACAAAACCCGAAGGATTTCGGAATGAATCATATTTTATAGGTCATTTCAGTACCTAAGTAAAGCAAACAAATATAGATAATTTTAATTCTGTCCGGTGGAATTCCTTTAATGACTGAAACACATGACTAATATATTCTTTGTTTCTTATAAATACCTGTGATATTGTCACAATGTGATAGTCTATTGCTGTTGTGCTGTGAGTAAGTTTTAAAAAATGCCACCTAATAAACAATCAAAATTTGAAAATTATTACAAGTGGAGTAAATTGGACAATAATTTAACAAAACAAAACAAAAATTCTTTAAAAACATTATTACTTAAGGCATTAATTGTATCTAAAATATATTTAATTCAGAGGTATTCATATTTAGATAAACACGAACTTTAAATAATTTATATTTTTAAAATTAAATCAATTTGTTTAATGAACGATTTAAATTTTTAAAATAGCATTAAATAAAATCTCTTGCTCCTGGTGAACAATTTTGTAAACTTTTTTACTTTCCTATAAAGAAAGTATAGCGATCGCAATTTTTTTTTCAAAATTGTTTTTGCATGATTTTACGTTTCAAAGTCTCCTGAATCAGAAAAAAGTATTTTTTACAAAAAAGTTTTAGGTGTCTGTGTGTAACAATGCACCCATGATAACTCTCGAGCCAAAAGTCCTAGTAAATTGAAATTTGGTATAGAGTTTACTTTTCATATTCTCTCGGTTTTATCAAAAGATCGGTCTAATAAAGAAACCAGAAGCAGGTGTATCCGCCCTTTGTAACAGTTTCTGATAGAGATAATTTTTCCTAACAATTTATTCAAATAAAAAAAATTTCTAACATTAACAGTTTATTAGATATTTTATTTATAATTTAAAGTGAATTCCATATATAATCGATAGTTCGAATCCTGCTTACTTTTTTTTTAAAAATTTCATATCTTGAAGGGAAAGCAAGATACGTTAAAAACTAACAATTTTTCTCTATGTTTTTTTGACTTGTTTATACCGTGTCTCTCGGAAATTTTGAAGCATAATTCGTACACTTTAATTTTTGTTTTTAAACAAAATATAGAATGAATAAAATCCTGCAGCGTTTCTATAAAATTATAATCGGTTGAGTGGTTTGTTTCATTTACTTTATTTAATTTTCTTTTCAAGGCGGAAGCCAACGAAGATGTGCTAATTTATTTTTTTTAAATTTTTATACTACTCAAAAGGCAGATCAAATATAAATATACAAGTTTATTAACATCCTTAGTAATAAACACAGGGCGATGCTTCAAAGATTCAGACTTCAGAACCAAATTAATGATTTAAGTTTTAGTATGATTTACCATTACAGCGCTCACTGATAATTTTTTCAATCGGGTAATGTGATCACTTTACTAAAGTAACAATTCGGACGCATGCTACTACATAGAAAAAACACCGCTTATAGTAATCATAATTTCGGTTTATGTTATCAATTTATGGTCAGGTTTGTTTCTATACATGATCAATAACTTATATTGTATGTATTTTTAAGCTGAATTTTCACATTACGCTAGTTTAGAGTAAAAAATGTTATCATTGCACTCTAAAATAGTTGCTTTGCCTATTTGTCCTATTTTTGCAGTTATTTATTTAAATAATTTGACTGATTTACGAAACGGTACATTATTTCAAGATCTGTAAATACGTTTTCTTCAAGAATTAACTTGGAAAGCATGTGCCTTCTTAGAATAACAAATTAAATTAGCTACGTCTTATGTGATAACGTCATTTTGTATTTATTTTTAGTGTCAGCAAATTTCTGAGAAGAATTGTGTAATTCTTAGAACAGTGAATGAAGCATCATAACGTTGTTTTTGATTTCTTTTTATTAACGGTGACAACAATTTGTTTAATGCTCAAATGCTGCTTTTTTTAAACGTTTCATAAAACTTTTATTGCTTGTATTGAAGCTTTGATTTTACCTTCTAAATTAACAACCTGTTAACCGCATACACGCTGTATGGATTTACTGCTTTATAACAAATAAGAATTTCTTTCTGAATTTTGTTTATTGTTACCATTCGGTTATTGTTATCAAAAACCTCAAGTCCCAATGTAATTCTATTAAGCGGCGTGCACTGCATAATTAAAAACACAGGCATTTGGCTAGACATGATACCAGCATTGCCTACATTCTACTAGACTTCAGATGTGTTTTTATTATGTCAATAAACAGAAACATGTAGAATATTTCTGTTTATTGACATAAAAGAACCATCAAATTAGTTTTTATAATAAATTTGTGAATTTTAAATGTACTAAACCTGTTTAATCATACCGCGTGTGCGTTAATTATGCGTTATAATTTTAGATTTGTGACGATACAACCTTAAAGGTAGGTTCATTAAGGGTTGTAACTGACTTGATGAGCTTCTGGGTGATTAAAAATCTAGAAGCTAATTTCATTGCGCCCTTTATTGGCGTTCACATTGATTTTGAGTATCTTACTTGCGTTTTTGAGATTTCCAAAATAATCACAAATTTCTATTATAAGTTAATCCATCCCTTGCCGCTGAGCATCGAGTAAAAACCCCCTTTGTGTTGCCTTTATTTAGGCATTTCTTTTATTACCAGTTTTTGCAGGTAATAAAGTGTGACTTTTACTTCAAATAACAGTAAATGGTAAAATAAAAAAAAAATAAATAAAAAATGAAAAATAAATTAATATTATTATTAAACAATTTAAACGTAGTTAAACTTGCTAAACACAGCAAAATAATTATAATAAAAATGTCTATATATGTTGTTTAAATAATGTTATCAAAAAAATTTAATAAATTAATATTAATTACCACAACATTTAAACTTGATAAAAACGTTAACAGAATTATATATCACTTACTCAAAAAATATACCTAAATTTCAATTGTTACTAAAAAAAAGCATTTAGAAGAGATATCATTAGAAACTGATTCAAAAGACCACTTAAAACAATAAAAATTCCAATTTGCATTAGGCGAAATAAAACAGGCACTATAAAAAGATAATTAAAAGTAGCATTCTACAAGAGATAATCTAGACAAGTAAAACATGTAAATTAAAAAAAAAAAAGATTATCTCGCTCAAAAACAATTTAAATAAAAAAATCTGATCCATTTTTCATTTTCATTTTGAATTTAATACTTGCGTTGTGGTACTACGTTCCAGTTTTTATGTAACCTTTAGTAACAAAATTTGCACAAATCAATGTTTGTGTAACTAACTTAAATATACGTTTATGTGCAAAATTAAATGCTCTTGGTAGACCTTTAATGATATTAATTAACTAAATTACTCAATATTACAGTAGAAAGCTTTTAAAAGCTTTACCAATCGAAACACAAAGACGATTCTAAAATTAAACCGAAACTAAAATGTTCTTTTAAATACATATTGGTATTTTCCATACAATAAAAATTCAATCGAAGTTTGGTTATTGTGTACTTCAAAGGAAAATGCTGTTGTTCCAGAAAAATGATTTCTTTTTGATTTGATACAATTTTAACATTACGTTTCAAATTAATTGTGACTAACTAACTTATTCAAATAATTTGTACAGAACGGTTTATGAATATAATTCAAGCGCATATCGTTGTAAAATCAAGAAGAAATCTGATAAATTATGAGCTTATAGACGCATAATTTTAAATTAAGTATCACGTTTCATGCTATCAGAAATAAGTTTATTTAAACCAAAAGCAACTTTTGAATCGTTAATTATCAGATTCTGTTTGTATTTGTAATTTTTATAAAGCAAGAAGAGAATCGGGTGTTAAATTTACAAATCTCTTTATAGAGCAGAAATTAGATATAAAAAACGTTCAAATAAAAAAGATTTAAAAAATTAAGTTTACCCAAGTAGTAAATGTAAAAATATAAATAATAGTCAAATAGTTAGACGTGTTTTATACAGGGTGATTCAAAAATGGCGCATAAGCTCTTCAGCACCTTCTAGAGGACGGTTATTTGAACTATAGAAAAATCAGAAAAAAATTTTAGCTGCTACATTTTTGTAGTTACCAACGAAAAAGTAAACCTAATATTTCAGGATAATGAGGTGATATGAGCATTTCTTTTTATTACGCACTATGAAAAAACACTTAAATTATTATATGAAATGATGGAATGGAATGGGAATAACTTTTGTTATTACTCAAGAAAAGATACCGAAAGAAGATATCATCACAGAAGTAAAGTAGTAGTGAAGTCTTTACCAACTCTCGCAGCTGAAAAAATACGACAAGCAGTATTTTGAAGAAAACCGAAACACCTAAACGCTATATAACCAACCAGGAGAAGACGACCTTAAGAATTCTAAAAAAGGATAAGCAGACTTACAAGCAGAAGATTAACACCCTACAAGATCTCATCGACTACCTCAAACTCTAGAGAAATCCTACTGCAACGATTGCTCAAAGAGTAAAAGAAATTTTGAACAGATCAACAGGAGAAAAAAGATAAGAAGTGGATAATACCTAGACGCAGTCGATTACCTACACTGTATGGTCTAGCGAAGACGAAAAGACGACATATTGGTGAGCTTTGATGTAACTTCGTTATTTACCAACATACCTACGAACGACGCAATAGCTATAATTAGTAGTGATCTTGAAATATCTACGATTTGCCAGCTCGATTTTTATTTTAAGAGCAATAGTAAAGATTTGTAGAATTTTAACCAAGAAGAACATAAAGGTGAGCTTTGGCAGTACTGCATCTATTCAAACAACTTTACTGGCACTAAGAATAAATTAGCACGGACTAAAAGAAAAAAGTCTACAAACTAACGTGTAAATGCGAAATGAGCTCCATCGGACAAACGGAAAGGTGGATCAAAGAAAGAGTCAAGAAACATCAAAGTGACAATAAAGAGAATTGGATGAACAATTACAGAACATGTACACAAGCTCGGACATAAGATAGACTTTAAAGAACCAGAAGTGTTAGCTGCTACAACGAACTATTATCGGAAGATCATCAGAGAAACCATCGCAATAAAAAAGCTTCCCGATTTCAACCGTGACATACTGATCAACACCTGAAAAAACTTGCTACAAATTTCTGTCACAGTCGATCGCGCACGAACCTTATATTCCAGAAAGTATAATATCTAGATATTTATCTTTAAAAATTATGTAGAATTCCAAAATAAAATAAAACACAGTGTGCTCCATTAGAAATAATGAAGTTTTAAGGATTTTGAGATGACATTGAAAATTGAATTTACGTGGACAAAGACGACCATTTGATTACGCTAAAACCAAAATTTCAAAATATTCTTTTCTTTTAGGATTAAGATATAGACGCTCTCATAAGAGGCAACACAAATAATTTCTTTAATTCTTTTTAAAATATCTCATAATCGGTAAACATACGGTATAGGATGCGCTTATGAAACTTAACCTAAAATTCAGCAAACATTCCAAAAATGTAAAAATATACAGGGTGCTGTTTAAAATAACGTTCATAGCTACTTACGGGTTAAACAAAAATTGGTCATTATTGAAACATGCGCCATGTTTGAAATTTTAATTAATTTTATAAATACCTCAAATAGGTTTTATCGTGACACACTTTGTATATATACACGAAACATATACAGTAGGATTCGTTTAATGTGATCACGGTTAATGTTATTAGTCAGTGATTGTGATCGTTTTGACTGGGAATAAGTAACTTTATATGTTTACATACAAAAACGACATGATAATGTTATCAAAAAGTTGCTTAGTGTTACCACATTCAACGAATTTCACACTAATCACTTTATCTGAATCAATAAAATTTCTTATCTTTGTTTTTCTAAATGTGCAATTTGTTTTGTGCGTTTGAATTTAAACTTAGTTTACGATGTTAACAAAAAGGAGAAACAATCTCTCTTAAAAGAGAAACAGAGATTATCAAAAAGCCAAAAATGTGGCAAAGAAATGCAATTGAGAATTTGTCAACCACTTTGAAATGGCGAGATCAAGTCAAACACGCCTTTATTGAACAAAAGAGACATAAAACAGTAAAAAAACCGCAAGTTGAATCTGTTTCGACAGGTTGGCTCACCAAAGTTTAAGATAATGATGCAAAAGTAAATATACCTCTTTTAAGACAAAAAGTGGAAATGTTAGCCCAAAAAAAGGAAAAAGAAGGGTTCGTAGCGTCCGACAGTTGGATAAATTGTTGAGCGAAAAATGAAAATATTTTTTTCAAAAGAAGTCACGGTGAACAAAAAGACGCTTATGCAAATGGGACAAACGCTTGAATTGAGAACGAATAGCCACGTATCAGTAAAAAATATAACCCATCATAAATATACAGCACCAAGGAGTCCGGAATTTACTTCAGAGCATTACCAAAACACATTTCTATGTTAAAAAAAATCCAAAAAAGTTGTAGAAGTACCAAAAACGGATTTACAATTCTTTGCACCGTAAATATGGCAGATTTACATTTAATATTTAAAGCATATTATCGGCACAAAATGCGTTCTAAAATTTTAGAGAATAGATTCCTTTCCTTTCTAGAAGATCTGCATTTGTGAAATTGTGAAAAAAAGTTACAAAAGATTGTTTTTGGAAGAGAGCTTAAAGCAGCAAGCAACAAAAATGAATAAAGTAAGTGCTGAAAACAAAATGATCACGTTTAAACGATTTCACTGTATAAGAAAAAAGGCCAAGCGACGGAGAATCAGTTCAGTTTACCTGAAGAAGCTAGCAAGTATGTAGAAATGGTACTGAAGAGCTGGTTTCGTATAGAACACAAAATACTAATACAGTCCTTAAGAAGTCGTACAACTTTCAATGAATATTTTTAAAAAGTTTAGAAGAAACTTTGCGATGACGAAGTGCAATGCATATTTTGTGTGGTATCTAACCACTTTTGGCACTATTTATCCAACATCAAATAAAGATCGAGGAAAGAATCTCAGAGTTAAGATGAATACTAAGGAACAAACATAAGACTGAAGTTGGCACACTGAAAGTTAATGAGAACTGTTTTAAAAACATATACGAAATTAAGCATTTACGGTATTTACAAATTAATAAACGTAACAAAATTTGTGTTTTTTTACAATAATAAATCAAAATATTATTATTTTTTATTCAGCTAAATTTCCTCGAGTTCTAACAAGCTGAACTCTAGTTGCTCGTCGCAGTGAACATCTTCAGAGTCAGTTTATATATCTATAAGAAACTGTAAAAACAATGCGAATAATTTACATACGTACAAAATTATATAAGAAAAATTGTTAAAAAAGGCGTTTTTTTAATCAAACCGATCTTTTGATAGAACCGAGAAAATATGAATAGCCAGCTCCATACCAAGTTTTAAGTTACTGAAATTTTGGTTTGAGAGTTATCGTGGGTACACCCGCGGTCAATGAAAATGAACATATTCAGGTAGAAATAGAAGTACCTGGTCACAGTCTATGACAGAAAAGTACCGTGACTGTTATAATCTCTGAGGTAAGAAACACCACAGTGGCAGCAGTTCTAATTACCGCCATTGGTGATGATCTGCTGTACTTCCTAAAGATAGACAATATAAGGCTTTGTGCAGCATATTAAAAGAGCAGTTTATGCAAAAGATATCTGCTTTTAGAGAACGAGTTGAGTTCTATTCATTAAAGCAAGAAGAAAATGAACTGGTTAAAGACTTTTATATTCGTTTAAAGAATAAGGCTATCGAATGCAGATTTGGTACTAGTTTAAACAAAATATTAAAAGTTTGTGTCAGATTTAGGAAAAGGGCCAATATTGGATAGAGTGTGCGAGGAAGAGCACACGGTAAATATTCAGAAAAGAATTGATGTAGCGTTAAAGAAAGAAGCAGCAATGGTTCAAACTGAAAGTTACACACAAGAAAATGTACTGAAGGTACATAAAAGCAAAGCAGTCAATATTGACAAAAAAATTAGAAGCAAGCAAGGGTCCTGGAAAAACCAAATATATCAAGAAAGAAGGTGCTACAGCTGCGACAAAGGGGACCACAACTTCAAGACCTGCAAATACCAAAATTGTAAATGTAGAATATGCAAACAAGTGGGAAACTTAGCTAAAGTGTGTGGTAAATTTAATTTTGTAGAACCTACTACTCAAGGTGAGGCTGAATGTGACTATGATGGTAACATAAAATAATACCAGTTGGAGAAATTTTAGTAACAGCTAGGTATGGTGATGTTTCAGCTGACTGTAGACTTGTAATTATTAAAAACGGGTCGACACTTTTGTTATACAGAGATCTAATGAATATTTTTAAGTTTAAGTTTAAAAATGATAAACAGGATGAGAATGTCAACAGTATTGATTCCGATTTAAGTTTGGAAAATTTGTTTGATGGAGGTTTAGGGCATTATAAATATGAAAAAACTGAATTAAAAATTGACCCAACTGTAAACTTACGTTTCGTAAACCGCGACCGGTGCCATTTTCATTTAAAGAAGATATTCAGAATAAACTTCATGAGCTTGAAAAGAAAGGGTGTAATGGAAAGAGTTGAAAATTCAAAGTGGGCTACACCTTTGGTGCCAGTTGTTAAGTCTAACGGCACAATAAGTGTTTGTACTGATTATAAAGTGACGGTTGATCGTGTAATTGAGAATATTAAGTATCCACTCCCTCCCCCGAATAGAGAAAAATTTTTCAGCGCTATAACGGGACGAAAATTTTACAAAGGTAGATTTTGCAAACGCGTATAATCGATTAGAATTAACCGAAGGAACAAAAAACAATATGTTGGAGCACGCATCGTGGCATTTACAAACCAATTAGGTTGCCTTATGGTACCAAACCAACTTGTAGTATTTTTCAGAAGATGGTAAAGAAAGTTTTGTTAGGCATTCCTAAAGCTATTAATTTTTTAGATGATATTATTGTAACATGGCGGAATCGCAAAGAGCACTTGTGAAATTTAGAGTTCGTGCTTAAAAAACTTTCCAAAGCTTGGCTCAAATTAAACTTAAAAAAATATACATTTTTTGAGTCTGAAACTAAATACTTAGGACATATTATCGACAAAGACGGGTTACGTAAAGATCCAGATAAAATTAAAGCAGTAATGGAATGTCCAAGATCTGAAAATATTTTGGAAGTCAGAGCAGATATAGGTATGATAAATTATTATGGTCGTTTTGTACCGGGGTTATCATTGCTAATGGAACCCTTGTATAAATTGTTACGAAGCGACACTCATTTTGAATGGTCACGAGAATGCAAGGAAGCATCAAAAAAAGCTCAGAAATAAATCTTGTGCACTTCAACCCGGATGTAACTTTAAAGTTAATAAGCGATGCTTCCAATGTAGAGTTAGGCGCAGTTTTGATGCGCGCTTATAACAATGGCACTGAAAAGCCGATTAGTTTTACCTCACGGATATTGAACAAACATGAGCTTAAGTATTCTGTTATACATAAAAAAACGTTGGCTATCTATTGGAAGGTTAAGAACTTTTACCAGTATATAATAGGTAAACATTTTACTTTATGTTCTGATCATAAACCCGTCGTGACATTTTTTGGTGAAAATAAAAGCATACCGCAAATAGCTGCGGGAAGACTTCAGCGATGGGCTTTATTTTTAAGCGGATTTAGTTACAGTTTTAAACATGTTAAAAGGATCTGAGAATGGATCAGCCGACGGTTTGTCGCGCATTCCATCGAAAAATGCCAAAAATTTGGAGACCAAACCAGACTATTTCAATTTTTTTAGTTGAAAACAAAATTCCAATTACTTCCTCCGATATAAAAAAAGAAATTCGTTCTGACGTTACCCTAAGTACAGTGTATCGATATGTACGAGACGGTTGGGGTGCGGAGCTATCTAACGAGTTAAAACAATATTCGCGAAGAGCTTTGGAACTTAGTATTGATAATGACCTTTTGATATGGGGTCATCGTGTCATCATGTCCCCAAAATTTCGAGGTCAGATGCTGGAAGAAATGCTTGGTGCGCATAACGGCGTCGTTAGAATGAAGGTTTTAGCGCGACAATACTTTTGGTATCCAGGGTTAGATTCGGATATTGAGAAATTTGTGAAAGAATGCGACGCTTGTCAAAAAAAATTCAGTAAGCCCGCCTAAAGCTAGTTTAATCAAATGTATTGAGGGTAGACACGTATACATGTTTTCTTTCTTTCTTGGTCCATTTTATAGCTGAACATATTCTTACTCAAAGTGGCCGGAGGTATATAAGATCTCCAAAGTCAATACGCTTGATAAGTTAAGAGATTGTTTTGCATGGTTTGGTTTGCCAAATACCGTTATTTCAGATAACGGTCCGCAATTCGTATCTAAAAATCCCGTAAAATCTTTTAAATACGCACTGAACAAAATGATAAGTCAAAAAGACACAACTCAAATTATAGATGCTCTTATAAGTAAGTATCTATTCTCTTGCCGTAATACGACCGGCCAAACACTTTCTAAATTAAGGTTTTTAGGAAATGTAAAAACCCGTTTTAATTTTTTTAAGCACGCCCGATTATCTCACAGCTAGAGAAAGACAAAATAAATTTCACCGAGGAAATTGTATGCTACAGTTTGCGGTTGGAGAGTTAATATATGTAAAAGATAAACGGACGGTAAAAACTGGTTGGTCAAAAGGAATTATTGTTAAGGTAATAGGATTACAACACTATTTGTGTTTACCTGTAGACAATAGGGATCTTGTATGGAAAAGACACATAGACCAAATAATTCAGATTGGCAAGTTTTATGAATACGAAAATGTTAAAGAGTCATATTCTGCGCAGGATGCTAAAAATCAATTGATAAGATTCCTAGAATTAATAATCTTGGGTCTCCAGTCGTAACGACGAGTTCGTCAGGTGCCAGTGTAGAAATAAGTTGTACAAACGCGATTGATATAGCTGTTCACAGCAAGGATCATGTTGCGGTTGGTTCAGAACCTTGTATTGTTAGTTCTAACAATATAAATTGGCTTCGTAAGGAGGTTAGAACACCAGACCTTTAAATTTGTAGATATTAGCTAGGCGTGAAAGGATGTGATATTTTGGCATGTAGATATAAGATTATATCAGATAATTTGTAATGTTATAATATCGAGTACTCTATGTATGTCAATTTTTATGTAAGTGTCGTGCTTTATTTTTGTGTTAATAGAGTAAATAGAAAAATACGTTTAGGATTATAAGCGACTTTTGGCTTAGACTGCGTCGTAGTTAAACACTGTAACGTTCCGTTAGAGTTCATTACATTAAAATTCAATTATACATTCGTTTATTTTCTGCAACTAATATTGCACGTAAATTTATTCAGTTTGGCAACGTCGCGTGGTGTTTCGAAACGAACGCATACAATTTAATTTTTATTCATTCCAACTAATTGCTGGTGAGTTTACCTTTATTTTGATATAATTTTTCTATTGAATTCAACATTTTTAGTGATTTCACAATGTTACGCAATACATTTAGACAAAGGAATTTATTTCAAGGCCGTTGCTAAGCAGCGTGAGTACATCATGTCATTTAAAAAACCATTCTAATTATTTATATTTAGGGTCTTTTCTTTTATTTCGATTTTTTATTTACTAGATCTATCTTTTGGTTTTGTCTTATTATTTACTGGATTTTCCGTTATTGGAGTTTATTATTCATTGGATTTATACATTGGTTTAATGCCTGCTGTTGTGTTTGGAAATCTACATTTGTTTGGAAGAATCTTATCACTTCAACAAAGAATGTGCTAAAAATAGAAGATATCCGATAACGTCATATTAAATATGGTGAGTCAACTGGAATTAATACTACTTGTTACATTTTGAATTCAAGTAATTAAATTGTGTTGTTAAAACTTTTCGGGAAACATACTCGATAACAAATTAAACGTTTACTACTTTTGCATTTAATATCAATTAATAATTAAGTATAAGATTTTATGCTTTATATTCATCACCAATTTAAAGGTGATTGGCGCCTAAATATCGTTTTAACCCAAATTTTATTTTATTCTAATACTGCTTTATTCTAAATATTATTTTGATTCAAATAATGTTCATTTTTTCTTTAAAGTAAATAGAGTATTATTAATAAATCTGAGGCTAAACGCCATCTCGTAGGAACGGAGCTACGTACGAGTTAATCCACATGTAGGAAACTATGAAGTTGTTAGTTAGATAGTAAATATTACAACCGCGAATTTCAAAAAATGTATTTGAATTATACGCGACATAATATTTCTAACTGTACTACGCCAGTGCAAAAATTTGTTTATATAATTGCAGAAACCATCTTAGAGACCAGTGGACAGCTGTTTCGTCCTATTTGGACTCCTCAGCACTGGAATACTCTAATGCAGTTTCCACAACTATATAAAACAAATTGCCATAGTTTTATCCGATTCGGGTGTACAGTTAGAAATATTATGCCGCGTATAATTCAAATACATCTTTTTAAATTCGCGGTTGTAATATTTACTATCTAACTAACAACTTCATAGTTTCCTACATATAGTGTATTATGTTATAGTTAATAAATTAAAGGAATTCACGTCTGTGTATTTTACTTACATTCAGACTCACACCCAGAGGTTTGTGTCTTCGACTGCTGCCGTGGTAAAGTAATTATTTTTGCTTTTAATAAATGTATTTCACATTTTTATTATTCGTTTTTTATTAATATTTTTATTACACTGGCGCCCAACGTGGGGCTGAATTTTGAATGAAGTAATTACTGCGAATTTCCTATATTTTAAATTTTGAATACTTTTGTACTTTTTGTGGTGTATATTTTAAGTTAAGATTTATTCTTGAATTTGATTTTATTTTATTGTGATAATGCATTTTGTCGAAGCTCTCAGAAATGACGAGCTATGTCATGAATTGTTTTTGCGAGGCGTTGATGCTAGTAATAAAAATGTCGATAGTAGACAAAAGTTGTTACGAGCTAAATTATCTCTTGGAAAATTTGATTTAACGATTTTTCAAAATTATCCAAAAGTTGACATTGACCAACAAGATGAGTTGAACATTTTAAATGATAAAGTAAATGAATTAAATGCATTATTGAATATTTATAAAATTAAACCGAAAAAGAGTGAATATCTTCGATTAAGCACACGCTTTACTCATGTTTTGCGTAGGTTAAATTACATAACTTTCAGTGATGAATTTCTTGATATTTCTAATAATTTAATACGTGTGGTTACTGATTCATTAGTTTTACTTGAGAGTGTTGATGCAACACAAGGGTTATCTTCTGATTTTAATTATTTTGTTAAGACTATTGAGCATGAATCTACTTCTGTTCAAGTTACTTCTTCTGTTGACATTAATGTTCCAACAACTTCAATTCCGACTATAACTAATATGAATACTTCTAATCCTTCAGTTACATTTTCAAGTAACGATTTTTCAAATTTATTACAAACTTTTCAATCTTCGAGTGTTCGTTTACCAATTTATAAATGGCAGTTAAAGTTTACTGGAAATCCTAAAGATATTTCAGTTTTGTCTTTTGTTCATCGTTGTAATGAACTTAGAGTTGCGCGTAAAGTTAGTTCTCAGGAATTATTTGATGGTGCAATTGATCTTTTTGCTGATTCTGATTTATCATGGTATCGTGCTGTTCGCCCTACTGTTAATTCTTGGGATGAATTGGTTCTTAAATTGAAACAAGATTTCTTACGCGAAGATTATTATTATTAAATTTATTAGCGGAGATAAAATCTCGAAAGCAATTAGAGTCTCCGACTGCTTTTATATCTCAATTGGTGAATCAATTCTCACAATTAGACATTTCAGTACCTGAAACTGAACACATAAAAATTATTAAAAGAAATTTGCAATTTTATTATGCGTCTCAACTTGATTTGAATTCTATCACTTCTATTCCTCAATTAATTTCTTTATGTAAGGCTTTGGAAGCTGTTAGGCCAACAGAGTCTCAAGCTAACATGAATTTGAGAATTGATTCCAAAGTAAATTCTAAAAATTCTGGTGTAAAACCCAAATCAACGTTTTTTCAAAAACCTAAGGTTAATTCAACCAATTCTAATAAAAATTTGACTATTAAAAATAAATCAATTTTGAAACCTATTTTAGTTAATACTGCCAAATGAACTACGGTTTGTTATAATTGTAGTGGAACAGGTCATTCGTTTCATACTTGCTCGCAGAGTCGAAGAAAATTCTGTTATTTTTGTGGATATTCTGGGATTACAGTTAGAGACTGTCCCAAATGTACTTCAAAATACTAAGTTTTGAGAAGCATCGTGTCAGTCAATGTTTCTCAGTTCCTATTCATAGGACTGACAAAACTGATTGGAATAATTGGCTATTAAAAGTCAAAAATTTTTACAAATCGTTTAAGGTTTCTTCAAAATTTTCTCAAAAGATTCCAGACCTCATTTGAATGTTACAATCTTTAATGAAAATTTTTTTTCTCTTTTAGATTCCGGTGCTAATATTTCGATTTTAGGTAAGCCAGGACTCTATTTAATTGATAAATATAATTTGAAATTGAATAGGAATCATGAATTTCCTTCATTAACTACAGCCGATGGTTCTTTTCAAAGAATTTTAGGTACAATTAATTTGACTTTTGTTATTAATGGAATTACCCGTTCATTAAATGTCATTATGTCTGACACAATCGAAACTGCTTTAACTTTAGGGATTGATTTTTGTCAAACCTTTGGTTTAACTGTAGATTTTATTAATAATGAATTCTTTGCACATTCTGCAGAAACTACAAATTTTCAAATGATTAAATCTTTGAGTGACTTAAGTGATGAACAAAAATCCGATTTGTCGAAAATTATTAAATTATTTGAGTCTCTAGACAGACCTCAATTAGGTTTAACTAGTAGAGTTAATCACGAGATTGATATAGGTGATGCGGTTCCAGTGAAACAGCGTTATTATCCTTTATCTCCTGCAATGCTTGAGCATGCAAATAAAGAGATTAATGATATGTTAGAACAAGGTATTATACAGCCTAGTACAAGCCCTTGGAGTTCTCCGATGGTATTGGTTAAGAAGAAGTCAGGCGACTATAGAGTTTGCTTTGATGCGAGAAAATTAAATTCTTTGACTAAGAAAGATGCATGCATACCCACTTCCTTATTTAAACGATATTTTAGATAGATTTAGAGATGCCCGATATTTGACGTCTATTGATTTAAAGAAAGCTTTTTGGCAAATTCCTCTTGATCATGCAAGTAAGGAAAAAACTGCTTTTGCTGTACCTCGTAGGGGTTTGTTTGAATATAGAGTTATGCCTATGGGTTTAACCAATGCTTCTAGCACTCTTCAACGTTTAATGGACACTTTATTTGACGAGTCTTTATCTCAATTTGTTTTTGTATATCTTGATGATATAATATAATTTCCAGTACTTTTAAAGAACATTTAGAAATTTTAGAAAAAGTTTATCAACGTTTAAAGGAGGCAAATTTTACTATTAATTTGGCTAAATGTAAATTTTGTAAACCTGAATTGTCATATTTAGGTTATCTTATTAATAAGAATGGTCTTCAAAGCGATCCTTCTAAAATTGATGCAATTGTTAATTTTCCGTTACCTAAGACAGCCACGGAAATCAAACGTTTTACTGGTATGTGTAGTTGGTATCGTAGATTCATTTCAGATTTTTCAACTATTTTGGCTCCTATTATTAATTTGTTGAAACGAAAGAAAAAGAAAGAAACTGTTGTTTAAACCGAAGAAGCTTTAGAGTCATTTGATAAAATTAAATCACGCTTAGTAGAAGCGCCTATTTTAGCTAGTCCTGATTTTACTAAACCATTTTATTTACAATGTGATGCTTCCAATTATGGAGTAGCTTGTGTTCTTACCCAAAGGGAAGAAACAAATGAAAAAGTCATTGCTTATGCGTCTCGTACGTTCAATTACCGAACGTGAACTTTTAGCCGTTATTTTTGCAATTCATAAATTTCGTCCTTATATTGAAAGTACGCATTTTAAGGTTATTACTGATCATCAATCTTTGATTTGGCTTAATAATTTAAAAGATCCTTCAGGTCGTTTAGCTCGATGGAGCGTAAAGCTTCAGCAATTTGATTCACCGTAAGGGAAAACTTAATGTTGTTCCTGACGCTCTTTCTCGTGCACCTTTGGAAATTAATTCATTGGAATTTTTTATTACTGATTTTGATCCCTGGTATTTAAAGATAATTGATAATATTACTCATAAACCAGATTTGTACCCTGATTGGAGAATAGATGATGGAAAACTTTATAAATTCGTTTCGAATAATTTAGAAATTAATTCAAATTTAGTTGAGTGGAAGTTAGTGGTTCCTAAAATTTTACGGAAATCAATTTTACTTCAGTGTCATGATGACCCTTCTTCTTCTTCACATTTAGGTGTTACCAAAACCTTTTCGAAAATTAAAGAATTATATTTTTGGCCTAAGTTAAAGTCGGATATTGCTAAATATCTTCGTCGTTGTTCTGTTTGTTGTAAGAGTAAATCTTCTCAGTTTAATCATTTTGGATTTATGGGCAAAGAAAAAAAAGTTTCATTTCCTTTTCAATGTCTTTCAATTGATTTAGTAGGTCCTTTTCCTCGTTTGAAACAAAGCAATACAGTTTTATTAGTTGTTTGTGATTGGTTCACTAAATTTACTTTGATTCATCCGATGCGCAATGCTTCTGCAAAACGTATTTGTGAATTTTTGGTAAATTACGTATTTTTGGTTTATGGTGTTCCTCAAATCTGTATGGTAGAAATGGTCCTCAATTTAAAAGTGCAATGTTGAATAAATTGATGAAGTCGTATAAAATCTCTTCTGTTTGGTTTAATGCTAGTTATTACCCACAAGTTAACTTCGTAGAGAAAGTT
The DNA here is from genome assembly GCA_035610365.1 of Aquatica leii. Lineage (NCBI taxonomy): Eukaryota > Metazoa > Arthropoda > Insecta > Coleoptera > Lampyridae > Aquatica > Aquatica leii. The sequence continues at coordinate 2,150,636 of CM069432.1, forward strand.
AATAAAGTGATTGGAACTGTTATTCGTTATATTACTGACAGCTATAAAGACTGAGATGTTGAATTTCACAAAATTGGTCACGCGTTACGTAATGCTGTGTACGAGTCCACTAAATTTGCATCTTTTTTTTTACCTTTGGTCGTACTGTTCCAATTTCTGTAGATTTTTATGGTAATTTCAAAGACTTTAGGGAGGAAGAGTTGACTTTGAATACTATTTTTAAAGAAGTTAAACGTAATCTTCGTTTAGCTTACGAGCATAATTGTCAATCTTATAATTTACGGCGTAGACCTTTAAAACTTAAACTTGGAGATTTGGTTTTGAAAAAAAAATTTGTTCTATTAGATGCGTCAAAGCATTTTAGTTTTAAATTAGTTCCACAATTTATTGAAGCAAAAATTGTCGAAATTTTGGGTCCAACGACTTATAAGCACCTTGTTTGTCTTTAGCAGATGTAAACCAAGTGTTCAGGTATGCTTAGTCGTAAAGACAGTTTTAATATTATGTTTCTTTAGCACCCTGCTTATTCTCATTCCGGAATTTTCCAATTTGTGAAAATGTTGTATGAGGAGACGTCTAGAAGAAATTATTAATAACAATCGGTATTACACAAAATACTAAGGTGGCAATTTTTGTATTTGATATTATCATATGTATTATACTACATATTATGTGTATTAAATTATATACAATTTTATTCATTCATACCTAGCTTTAGCAAATACTTGGTAACTAAGCAGTTCAATTACCTTTAAAGTCTTTAAAGTGCTACATGACTATATAAAATTGTTTTTCTGGCGTTTTTTACAATTCCAAATGTATTAAAATTCCATACTCCTAAATAAAAGTAAAACATAAAACAAAATATTTCTTTATTCATAAATATTCGTTAAAAAATGATAATATTTCATTAATTTTATTGTTCTTAACTGTCATAAATTTTGATTTTTCACTATTGTAAACCGTCTTTAACAGTTTTTGCACACTTGTAATCATAAACGTCAAATTATTTTTGAGAAATTTTGAGACTTTGTGGGCTTCCTAGTCTCTGTTCGAGCAATAAAATGTTGTATTCAACTCGTTCTTGTCCAATTTGGATGTTTTTTTCCCTGTAGGACTTTTTAAACCCTCGTCTCACTCGGGTTTAAAAATGCCCTCTTAGGAAAAAATGCGTCCAAATTACACAGAAACTCGTTAAATAAACTATTATTATTGGTTTTTTTGTAGTTATTTAGTATCCAATTTAATTAGCATTACCTTATTGTTATTATGTAGATAATTTTTTATAATTATTTATATATCTAATTGTTAACGAAAGTAATTTATTATTCACAAGCCAATAAAAAGAAGGTACCGTGCAGGTTGTATTGTAATATTATAGAAGATATCTCCAGAATGCACAAAACAATTAAGAAGAATGTTAATCGTTTTCAATTGGTTATAATCAAAACAAGTACGCATATATAAATTTGTAACAAATTCAATTCTTAATTTACGTTTTGACACATACATACCATCACTGATTTAACAGTAACTAATCAATTACCTGAAATGTGAGTTAGAAGTATTAAGTTGTTCTTTTTTGGTAAAATCAATAGAATGCTGTAGTTGAAATGTGAAGTACGTTCATAGTGAGAATTAGTTCAAGACTATGAAACTTCGTAGTTTAATCAAATTGAGCTTATAAGGTACAACATTTAAACTGTCCAAATTAGATTAATATCCAAAATTCCGAAAGTGTACTTTATTTACCATTAAGTTTAGTTTAATCTTTAAAAAGTAACATCAAATGTTGTGTTTGATAGTAAATTATAAAGCATCATTTTACTTAAAAAACAAATTTTATTTATAATTTAATAAATCCATGTAACTACAATAATAAATTTCATTACAGTTTTCATTTTCAATTCTTTTAAAGAAACTTATGTTGTTAAAAATCAATTTATATAAAAAACGCATTCTTATATATTTTAGCGAATTTAAATAGAAAACAATGTACTAGCAAACTTAATCTAGAAAAAAAAATAGTTAATAATAAGTAACTTATTATTTTAAGAAAAAAATATTCTTATCGGTTCTGTTTCAGAATGAAAAAAAATTAAGTTTGTTGACCTGTGTAATTAAACTAAGCCTTTGTACGAACGGGTCGATAATTTAAATTAGACGCCATTTAAAACTTTACTGCATATTTAGAAAAGACGTCTATCGAATTTTATAAAATATTCCACTTTGTAAACAAAGCCGTAAAGTTTTGCGAATTCGCAAGTTATTCGTCAATATCAAATTATATTTATTTTAAAAAAATACGTTTTGTGTCATTCAAACTTGTTTCTTTAGGTTTTCTAACTTTACATAAAAAAAACTAAATAATTTTGTTTTACTGCAAAATACCATCAATATAAAATGTTTAATAATTACCTTAGATACAACGTACATTATAATATACTGTGCGTTTCATGATGAAAGGAACAAATTTGTTTAAAATTCAAGTCATTATTTTATGGAAAAACGCTCGGACACGTCAATTTTTTTAATGGAACAGGTAAATCATACCATTTTTGAATTCTACGGTAAATTATGAACACTTTTTGTATAGCATACCATTAACACAGTATAATCAATTTGAAGTTTTCATGATGTAAATTTTTTAATAAAAATTAAAATTTTTTTTATTGTCACCCTCTGACAGCACTTAGGGTTGTATGACTATATAAATTTATTAAAGCAGATTATCACCTACATTATATAAAAAAATTGTGCTATTACAGTTCCGTATTTTTGAAAGAAATCGATTTTAAGTTTTCATGATGTAACTTTTTTAATAAAAATTAATATTTTTTTATTGTCGCCCTCTGACGGCGCTTAGGGTTGTATGACTATATAGGTTTTTTAAAGCAGAGTATCACCTACATCATATAAAAAAATTGTGTTATTACATTTCCGAATTCTTAAAAAAAATCGATTTTAAGTTTTCATGATGTAAATTTTTTAATAAAAATTACAATTTTTTTTATTGTCACCCTCTGACAGCACTTAGGGTTGTATGACTATATAAATTTATTAAAGCAGATTATCACCTACATTATATAAAAAAATTGTGCTATTACAGTTCCGTATTTTTGAAAGAAATCGATTTTAAGTTTTCATGATGTAACTTTTTTAATAAAAATTAATATTTTTTTATTGTCGCCCTCTGACGGAGCTTAGGGTTGTATGACTATATAGGTTTTTTAAAGCAGAGTATCACCTACATCATATAAAAAATTGTGTTATTACATTTCCGAATTCTTAAAAAAAATCGATTTTAAGTTTTCATGATGTAAATTTTTTAATAAAAATTACAATTTTTTTTATTGTTACCCTCTGACGGCACTTAGGGTTGTATGACTATATAAGTTTATTAGAGCAGGGTATCATATACGTCATATAAAAAATCTGTGCTATCACAGTTCCGTATTTTTGAAAAACATCAATTTTAAGTTTTCATGATGTAAATTTATTAATAAAAATTAATTTTTTTTTATTGTTACCCTCTGACGGCATTTAGGGATATATGACTATATAAGTTTATTAAAGCAGAGTATCACCTACATTATATAAAAAATTTGTGCTATTACAGTTCCGTATTTTTGAAAAAAATCGATTTTAAGTTTTCATGAAGTAAATTTTTTAATAAAAATTAAAATTTTTTTTATTGTCACCCTCTGACAGCACTTAGGGTTGTATGACTATATAAATTTATTAAAGCAGATTATCACCTACATTATATAAAAAAATTGTGCTATTACAGTTCCGTATTTTTGAAAGAAATCGATTTTAAGTTTTCATGATGTAACTTTTTTAATAAAAATTAATATTTTTTTATTGTCGCCCTCTGACGGCGCTTAGGGTTGTATGACTATATAGGTTTTTTAAAGCAGAGTATCACCTACATCATATAAAAAAATTGTGTTATTACATTTCCGAATTCTTAAAAGAAATCGATTTTAAGTTTTCATGATGTAAATTTTTTAATAAAAATTACAATTTTTTTTATTGTTACCCTCTGACGGCACTTAGGGTTGTATGACTATATAAGTTTATTAGAGCAGGGTATCATATACTATCATATACTATTACAGTTCCGTATTTCGGAAAAACCAATTTTAGTTTTTCATGCTGTAAATTTTTTAATAAAAATTAATATTTTTTTTATTGTCACCCTCTGACGGCACTTACGATTGTATGGCTAAATACGTTTATTAAAGCAGGGTAACATATACGTCATATAAAAAGTCTGTGCTATCACAGTTCCGTATTTTTGAAAAAAATCGATTTAAAGTTTTCATGATGTAAATTTTTTAATAAAAATTAATATTTTTTTTATTGTCACCCTCTGACGGCGCTTAGGGTTGTATGACTATATAGGTTTTTTAAAGCAAAATATCACCTACATCATATAAAAAAATTGTGTTATTACATTTCCGAATTCTTAAAAAAAATCGATTTTAAGTTTTCATGATGCGAATTTTTTAATAAAAATTACAATTTTTTTTATTGTTACCCTCTGACGGCACTTAGGGTTGTATGATTATATAAGTTTATTAGAGCAGGGTATCATATACGTCATATAAAAAATCTGTGCTATAACAGTTCCGTATTTTGAAAAAATCAATTTTAAGTTTTCATGATGTAAATTTATTAATAAAAATTAATATTTTTTTTATTGTCACCCTCTGACGGCGCTTAGGGTTGTATAACTATATGAATCTATTAAAGCAGAGTATCATCTACGTCATATAAAAAATCTGTTCTATTACAATTCCGTAGTTTTGAAAAACATCAATTATAAATTTTCATAATGTAAATTTATTAATAAAAATAATATTTTTTTTATTGTCACCCTCTGACGGCACTTAAGGTTGTATGGCTGTATTTGTTTATTAGAGCAGGGTGTTACCTGCATCATATAAAAAATCTGTACTATTACAGTTCCGTATTTCGGAAAAATCAATTTTAGTTTTTCATGCTGTAAATTTTTTAATAAAAATTAATATTTCTTTTATTGTCACCCTCTGACGGCACTTAGGATTGTATGGCTAAATATGTTTATTAGAGCAGGGTAACATATACGTCATATAAAAATCTGTGCGATCACAGTTCCGTATTTTGAAAAACATCAATTTTAAGTTTTCATAATGTAAATTTATTAATAAAAAATAATAATTTTTTTATTGTCACCCTCTGACGGTGCTTAGGGTTGTATAACTATATGGGTTTATTAAAGCAAAATATCATCTACGTCATATAAAAAATTTGTGCTATCACAGTTCCGTATTTTTGAAAAAAATCAATTTTAAGTTTTCATGATGTAAATTTATTAATAAAAATTAATATTTTTTTTATTGTCGCCCTCTGACGGCACTTAGGGATATATGACTATATAAGTTTATTAAAGCAGAGTATCACTTACATTATATAAAAAATTTTTGATATTACAGTTCCGTATTTTTGAAAAAAATCGATTTAAAGTTTTCATGATGTAAATTTTTTAATAAAAATTAATATTTTTTTTATTGTCACCCTCTGACGGCGCTTAGGGTTGTATGACTATATAGGTTTTTAAAGCAAAATATCACCTACATCATATAAAAATTGTGTTATTACATTTCCGAATTCTTAAAAAAATCGATTTTAAGTTTTCATGATGCGAATTTTTAATAAAATTACAATTTTTTTATTGTTACCCTCTGACGGCACTTAGGGTTGTATGATTATATAAGTTTATTAGAGCAGGGTATCATATACGTCATATAAAAATCTGTGCTATAACAGTTCCGTATTTTTGAAAAAATCAATTTTAAGTTTTCATGATGTAAATTTATTAATAAAAATTTATATTTTTTATTGTCACCCTCTGACGGCGCTTAGGGTTGTATAACTATATGAATCTATTAAAGCAGAGTATCATCTACGTCATATAAAAAATCTGTTCTATTACAATTCCGTAGTTTTGAAAAACATCAATTATAAATTTTCATAATGTAAATTTATTAATAAAAAATAATATTTTTTTTATTGTCACCCTCTGACGGCACTTAAGGTTGTATGGCTGTATTTGTTTATTAGAGCAGGGTGTTACCTGCATCATATAAAAAATCTGTACTATTACAGTTCCGTATTTCGGAAAAATCAATTTTAGTTTTTCATGCTGTAAATTTTTAATAAAAATTAATATTTCTTTTATTGTCACCCTCTGACGGCACTTAGGATTGTATGGCTAAATATGTTTATTAGAGCAGGGTAACATATACGTCATATAAAAAATCTGTGCGATCACAGTTCCGTATTTTGAAAAACATCAATTTTAAGTTTTCATAATGTAAATTTATTAATAAAAATAATAATTTTTTTATTGTCACCCTCTGACGGTGCTTAGGGTTGTATAACTATATGGGTTTATTAAAGCAAAATATCATCTACGTCATATAAAAATTTGTGCTATCACAGTTCCGTATTTTGAAAAAATCAATTTTAAGTTTTCATGATGTAAATTTATTAATAAAAATTAATATTTTTTTTATTGTCGCCCTCTGACGGCACTTAGGGATATATGACTATATAAGTTTATTAAAGCAGAGTATCACTTACATTATATAAAAAATTTTTGATATTACAGTTCCGTATTTTTGAAAAAAATCGATTTTAAGTTTTCATGATGTAAATTTTTTAATAAAAATTAATTTTTTTTTATTGTCACCCTCTGACGGCACTTAGGGTTGTATGACTATAGGTTTATTAGAGCAGGGTATCATTTACATCATATAAAAAATCTGTGCTATTGCAGTTCCGTATCTTTGAAAAAATCGATTTTAAGTTTTCATGATGTAAATTTTTTAATAAAATTTTTTTTTATTGTCACCCTCTGACGGCACTTAAGGTTGTATGACTATATAGATTTATTAGAGCAGGGTATCACCTACATTATAGAAAAATCTGTGCTGTTGCAGTTCCGTATTTTAAAAAAAAAAACGATTTAAAATTTTCATGATGTAAATTTGTTAATAATAATTAAAATTGTTTTTTTTGTCACCCTCTGACGGCACTTAGGATTGTATGGCTAAATATGTTTATTAGAGCAGGGTAACATATACGTCATATAAAAAATCTGTGCGATCACAGTTCCGTATTTTTGAAAAACATCAATTTTAAGTTTTCATAATGTAAATTTATTAATAAAAAATAATAATTTTTTTATTGTCACCCTCTGACGGTGCTTAGGGTTGTATAACTATATGGGTGTATTAAAGCAGAGTATCATCTACGTCATATAAAAAATTTGTGCTATCACAGTTCCGTGTTTTTGAAAAAAATCAATTTTAAGTTTTCATGATGTAAATTTATTAATAAAAATTAATATTTTTTTTTATTGTCACCCTCTGACGGCACTTAGGGATATATGACTATATAAGTTTATTAAAGCAGAGTATCACCTACATTATATAAAAATTTGTGCTATTACAATTCCGTAGTTTTGAAAAACATCAATTATTAGTTTTCATAATGTAAATTTATTAATAAAAAATGATATTTTTTTTATTGTCACCCTCTGACGGCACTTAGGGTTGTATGACTATATAAGTTTATTAAAGCAGATTATCATCTACATTATATAAAAAAATTGTGCTATTACAGTTCCGAATTTTTGAAAGAAATCGATTTTAAGTTTTCATGATGTAAATTTTTTAATAAAAATTATTTTTTTTTAATTGTCGCCCTCTGACGAGACGTAAGGCGGATTGCACAAAGCAAATCAAAAATGTAACAACTGATTATTTCTCAAAACAATTGCTACATAGCCAATGAAACCACGTTTATTCGTGATGTAACAATTGATTTCAGAAATAATCCCTTGCTACATTTTTGATTTGCTTTGTGCAACCCGCCTTTAGGGTTGTATGACTACATAGGTTTATTAGAGCAGGGTATCACCTATACTATCATATACTATTACAGTTCCGTATTTCGGAAAAACCAATTTTAGTTTTTCATGCTGTAAATTTTTTAATAAAAATTAATATTTTTTTTATTGTCACCCTCTGACGGCACTTAGGATTGTATGGCTAAATACGATTATTAGAGCAGGGTAACATATACGTCATATAAAAAATCTGTGCTATCACAGTTCCGTATTTTTGAAAAACATCAATTTTAAGTTTTCATAATGTAAATTTATTAATAAAAAATAATAATTTTTTTATTGTCACCCTCTGACGGCACTTAGGGATATATGACTATATAAGTTTATTAAAGCAGAGTATCACCTACATTATATAAAAAAAATTGTGCTATTACAGTTCCGTATTTTTGAAAAAAATCAATTTTAAGTTTTCATGTTGTAAATTTATTAATAAAAATTAATATTTTTTTTTATTGTCACCCTCTGACGGCACTTAGGGTTGTATGACTATATAAGTTTATTAAAGCAGATTATCACCTACATTATATAAAAAAATTGTGCTATTACAGTTCCGAATTTTTGAAAGAAATCGATTTTAAGTTTTCATGATGCGAATTTTTTAATAAAAATTACAATTTTTTTTATTGTTACCCTCTGACGGCACTTAGGGTTGTATGACTATATAAGTTTATTAGAGCAGGGTATCATATACTATCATATACTATTACAGTTCCGTATTTCGGAAAAAACCAATTTTAGTTTTTTATGCTGTAAATTTTTTAATAAAAATTAATATTTTTTTTATTGTCACCCTCTGACGGCACTTACGATTGTATGGCTAAATACGTTTATTAGAGCAGGGTAACATATACGTCATATAAAAAATCTGTGCTATCACAGTTCCGTATTTTTGAAAAAAATCAATTTTAAGTTTTCATGATGTAAATTTATTAATAAAAATTAATATTTTTTTTTATTGTCACCCTCTGACGGCAGTTAGGGATATATGACTATATAAGTTTATTAAAGCAGAGTATCACCTACAACTTATAAAAAATCTGCTATTACAGTTCCGTATTTTTGTAAAAAATCGATTTTGAGTTTTAATGATGTAAATTTTTTAATAAAAATTATTTTTTTTTAATTGTCGCCCTCTGACGGCACTTAGGATATATGACTATATAAGTTTATTAAAGCAGAGTATCACCTAGATTATATAAAAAAATTGTGTTATTACAGTTCCGTATTTTTGAAAAAAATCGATTTTAAGTTTTCATGATGTAAATTTTTTAATAAAAATTACAATTTTTTTATTGTTACCCTCTGACGGCACTTAGGGTTGTATGGATTATATAAGTTTATTAGAGCAGGGTATCATATACGTCATATAAAAAATCTGTGCTATAACAGTTCCGTATTTTTGAAAAAAATCAATTTTAAGTTTTCATGATGTAAATTTATTAATAAAAATTAATATTTTTTTTATTGTCACCCTCTGACGGCACTTAGGGTTGTATAGCTATATTTGTTTATTAGAGCAGGGTGTTACCTGCATCATATAAAAAATCTGTACTATTACAGTTCCGTATTTCGGAAAAATCGATTATAGTTTTTCATGCTGTAAATTTTTTAATAAAAATTAATATTTTTTTTATTGTCACCCTATGACGGCACTTAGGATTGTGTGGCTAAATAGGTTTATTAGAGCAGGGTAACATATACGTCATATAAAAAATCTTTGCTATCACAGTTCCGTATTTTTGAAAAAAATCAATTTGAAGTTTTCATGATGTAAATTTATTAATAAAAATTAATATTTTTTTTTATTGTCACCCTCTGACGGCACTTAGGATTGTATTGCTAAATACGTTTTTAGAGCAGGGTAACATATACGTCATATAAAAAATCTGTGCTATCACAGTTCCGTATTTTTGAAAACATCAACTTTAAGTTTTCATAATGTAAATTTATTAATAAAAAATAATAATTTTTTTATTGTCACGCTCTGACGGCGCTTAGGGTTGTATAACTATATGGGTTTATTAAAGCAGAGTATCATCTACGTCATATAAAAAATTTGTGCTATCACAGTTCCGTGTTTTTGAAAAAAATCTATTTTAAGTTTTCATGATATAAATTTTTTAATAAAAATTAATATTTTTTTATTGTCACCCTCTGACGGCACTTAGGATATATGACTATATAAGTTTATTAAAGCAGGGTATCACCTACATTATATAAAAAATTTTTGCTATTACAGTTCCGTATTTTTGAAAAAAATCGATTTTAAGTTTTCATGTATGTACTTAAAGTAGTTACATTTTTTGTATATTCTTTAAACTTATGTTTTCTAACTACGTTGTTTATGATTTCATTGTTAAAATCATTGTATACTCCAATTCTTTTTAATAAACCGAACTTCTTTGTTTTAATAAAGAAAAATTAAATAATTTATAAACCAAAAACTTTAAAGTTGCAAGTTTTTGTTGTGCACAATAATTAGAATCATTTGTTATAAACTTCTTAGTGCTAGTGTACTTACGATAAATATCCAATGTACCGTTTTTTGTTTATTAAAGGAATATCTAGATACCATAACTTGTTCTCCATCTCTATTTCATAGGTAAATATCATCCTAAGAAATTTAAAATGTAAATTATCTGAAAATTGTTTAGAATTACAAATTTTTGTATCAACGATCTACGTATTGAAATATATAGTAGTTTCGAGATCATTTATGATGATTTGAGGTAATTATCGGAATGTTTTCAAAGTCGATTAAACGTTTATATAAAAAGTATCCGAAAGAGGTTTAATTATACTAGTGAGAAATCGGAAGTGTGAAGAATCGGTCTAAATAAATAGTGTTTAACGCGCGTGCCATTAGAAAATAAACACGTCGTAAAAGAGAACGTATTGATAAAATAAACAAAAGAGCATTTTATCGGATAGTGTTTGTAAATATCGAGTGACAGTTAATCTAAATCAAAATGTAGTTTTAATGATTTGTGTTCCGCAATAGTACCCAGGATTATTTTGATTCCATTTTCCCTTCTAACATTTGTCTATCGTTAAAATATCTTAGTGGAACTAGTCACCGTGTTCGTCGCTAACTGCGCCGAGATCAGATAAGTTTATGTGTGAATCCAAGAAATGTATTTTTATGGACATATTACGTCCCAGATCATTATAAATTTAAAAAAGTTTTGAAACAAGTTTTGCATAGTTCTCAGCTTGGCTATTGCCAAAAAATTAATTTATGACCTTTTTAAAAATCTTTTATGCTACCTTTGTAATCTCATTCAAACTTTTCTCCAAAAAGTTTAAATATACTCTCTTCTATTTCAGCGTCACTGATCTTTAAGTATACGAAACTGATCATAACTGTAACTGTAACTTTCAAATCGTTGCGTATGCTTTAACAATTGCTGTTGGTAATATATCCTCGATAGCAAAATTTTCATATTGCAATAGGTTTTTTTTCATATGGGTTGCTTAAGTAAGATGAATCAAACTTTTATTTTTGAGAAACTGATTCAAAGATACATCAACATCAGTACAATACACTTAATTGCCTTCTGCAAAGAGCAAGCGTTGGAAATTTGGTTCCCGTCGATGATAAGAAAAAACTATTTTTTTTCCAATTTTTTATTCTGGACGTCAACGATTCTGCTTAATTTTTGACGCAACCATTGGGTTCAGACTGATCCCAACAAAATCTAAGTCTTAAATGTTGTCTTCTTCTGGACTTAATTCTAAATTTGATATAATCACCATCGCATCATATCCAAAGTAAGTACTGCAAAGGAGTTGTAGGCAGTGCCGGGACCAAAATATGTAAACGCTAGTTATCTAGTTGATAATGAGCTGAGATCAGATAAAATGTTAAACGTTTGAATGAAAATTGAGTGATACAAAGTAAAATTCACGCCGTCACTGGTTTTTCGACTACACTGACACCAATCCGTAATTGAAGTTGACGGTTATGGAGAGAAAAGCGCGAACGGAGGAATTTTCATTCGGTTATTTTGTACCTTGATTTCGCTACAATCGTTTGATACTGTAAGTCATTCTTCTTTATATTTAATTCTAAAATTTCTTTTAGCGAGCCTGGTAGGATTTGAGACGGCTTTCTCTCTCTCTCTCTCTAATCGTTTCTAAATACGAATAAAATACTTGTTTTTTGAAAATTTTACCAACGTTGACTGTTCATTTATTCATGACGGTCAGTATATTAAAATTTGTTCAACAAATAAATTATGTCTGTTTAGGTTTTTTGAAAAGGTCAGTAACAGTTCTTAACATTAATCCAATACTAAATAACATTATATTAGACGATAAATACACCCTGTAGAATAAAATTAAAAAATTAGGAAAAACATTTAGAAATTTTTATACGTTTATATTAAGAGAAAACCGGTTAACAATTAAAAAATTTGACAATTATAAATGATCCACAAATCTTGGCAAAAAGAATTAAATAAACTAGTAATAAAATTGACTATATCAAAATAGCAATAATTTATTCGGTACGTTACTTTTCAAACGTTTTTTGGGTCTAAGTTTTTCTGATACTGATTGATTAAACGCTACTTTACTATATTTTGCAACTGACAACTTTGGCACGTTAATTACGGATATGATTAGTTAACCTATAAGAAAAGAGACAAAAGCGATAAAAGACAGAAAACACCAGATCTATTTACTTTATTACTTCTTAAACAAACAAAAAAAATTGTCATATTTCTTAATCATTTACGAAGTTATCAACGTAACATATGCATTCCATTCTTAATCAATCAACGTTTTTCGTACTATTTGGGTCATAAGTTATAATTTAGATCATGAGCAGTAAACGTTATATATAACGCAATTAAAAATTAAGTGGCAATGCGTCAACATTACGTAACTTTTTTTAGGAAGTATTTTGTAACATAAGAATATATAAAATGAACGACTTTTTCATTTTGATTATAGATAAAACAGTTTCTGTAAATGTTAAAACCAATTCTAGCTTGAATTTTAAACAAAAGTTAATAAAAAGAAAAGTCTTATAATTGTGATAAAAGAACATAGTTCAAATTCTTCAATTAACAATTTCCTTGTAGCAAGAACACTTTTTTTTATTAATAAAGATCTCACAAGTTACAACAATGCAGAAGAGGATATTCGTTATGAGCAGCTATTGTTACCCAACTCTTTGTACATAGCTTGACCATTATATAATTAAAATTTAATCTTGTAATTGTGTTTGAAAAAAAAAAATGGCTTAGGATATAGTTTCCATCCAATCCATTTTGAAAAATTCTAATTTTATTCTACGTCTTTTATAAGAGAATCAGCTCTTAAAATAAGATTACTTTAATTTTGCTTCGTTATAGGCACGGTTTATCTTTAGCAATAAAATACGCCATGAAAAAATTTATAGTGAGATCATTCTAACAAAAGTGTCCACAATTTTATTGGAACGTTTTTTTATTATTCCATATACGCAAAACCTTGTATTTAACAGTTAATATGATTTCAAAGATTTATATTATAAATTAAACTGATTGCTGTACGAAATCATAGAATTAATATTTTAAATTGCACTTTATGTTAGTGTTAATGTAGGTTTTGTAAATTATGTGATTTTATAATTTGATTTGATTGAATTCAGATGAAGAACGAACCTGGCGTATACGTTGCTCTCCGGGCGTAATCATCGTAATAACGCCCTTGATGCTTAAATACAACTTAAATTAGTGTTTTAATGATTCTGATGTAACCTAAGCGACATATTCAGGCAAAGGTTCACCCAATCAATTAGGGTCAATCTAGACAAGATCCTCCAATTCAAATCCTCGTGCAGGTTCTCCCGAATGACAAATTAAAAAACGCCATATTAAGTTACCTTTGATTAAATAACCTACAGAAACATGGTTGCACTTTTCCGATATGTTTACTAACATTTCCACCATCGCGATAAATTACAAAATTGTGTCAGACGGATTAAACGACCAATACAATAATTTGCAAACGTTGATATTTTATTACATGAAATCATTACTTAATTTAGAAAAGATTATTAATTTTTAAAAATTGAAAACTTTATCAATGTGTTTTAAAAAAATTTAAGATTTTTAGTTGATTCTATCAATAAAAATAATGAATTTTTAGTGCATTCATGTTATGTTAAAAATATTTCGATGTAGGTTGCGTATTGTATTTATCTAATTGCTTCTTTTTTAACACTTTTTAGCAATTATTTTAGCGTGCCGATAGCTATTAACGTGACTGGATAATCGTGAGTACAATCCCTTTACTTTCTGTTAATTTTTGTCGAACGTAAAGTACGTAGGTATATATGTTATCACGACTAAAAAAAGCAAATTTGTTTGTACAATTACGGTTTGAATTTAGTGCAATTTGCTTTTGGTTGCGAATTCACTAGTTTCGCATCAAATCAAAGTTTAATTCGTCGATTACCTATTAATTTGTACTGTCATACTGTACTATGATAATTTTATCTATGAAGTGTTGCTACCCTACAGACTGTGATATTTATTGACGAATTCTTAATTGTTACTACATAAGTATTTCTTTTTAATCACCTTCTCTTTCGTTGTTAAAAATAAATAAGATGTTATAACCTGTGTTTTGTTCTGTTCTCTTTCAGTGTTAGACAGATTTAAACAGTATCTGCAATCAATAGTTTCCCACAGTTGTGGCACCTTTTCAATGAGTTTATAATTATCACACCGAGACCTGCAACCCTCTCAATGAATTAAATAAGGCTAGTCGCCTACCTATAGTTCAATTAAGCGAACTTGGTTTATTCAATATCTCAGTATTAAAAAATAGTAGATTAATTTTTGTTCTGAATTAACAAAACTCGACAACTTCAAACTTACGTACATTGTGTACATTCAAAGGTTGTTAAAACCCATGGATTTTGAGATGCCAGCACCTTTGGCGTATAGATCTTGTGTTCAATGTATATCCAGTAATGGAAAGGTTTAATGCAAACTTCTTTGTTCTAAAAACAAAGTTGCTTCGTTAAAAGCATTTACTGTGCCAAAATTTTAACTTTGCGGAGCGCTTGTGCTACTCTAATCCATAATGTAAAGTAACATTTTCCGTTCTGGATAATTTTCGTTGTCGTTTTCATACAAACTGAGCTTTTGTCACACGTCGCAGTGGACATTTTCAGAGACCGGAACAAACTGATTGATTGCGTTGTAAAATATCGCTTTTATGGACCGGCCTCCGATCGATAAAACCGGTTTTCAAATCTCCGGAAATAAAAAATAAAATTTTCTTGGTTAATATTAAAAGGATTTTTTTCCAGTAAAATTTACATGGTTGACATTCTATACGCAAATTGCAAAAGAAAGCACATGCAAATTTAAATTCTTAGCAAATTTTTTAAAAATTGTGTGCTATCCATTTGTTTTATGGTGTAAATGTAAAATCAATCGATGCTTGTGAGAAAAATCGCTGAGGTATGATGCACATTTACGTTTCGCGGTTAGATTTAATTTTGTTTCGTCATTTTTAGCATTTACTACCTACTTAATTACGTGGTCAACGCGTAGTATTGACTCTTTTGTAAGTCGAATACTTAATATTCTGTTGAAAAAACGTTGTCGTAAAATATCTTGAATAAACTGGGAGAACTGTCGAGTTGTGACCGTTTTCGACACCTAATACGCCAGGCTTAGTATTTTAATAGGGAAGATAACCTTGCTAAAAAACAGATTCATCTGTTGGATACGATGCAGTAATCGATGAAACAACAGCACAGTCCATAGATACACGTCCAAAACCCAGACGAGTACACGAAGGACATTTGAAAGATAAAAAGTTGCGGTTTATCGTTTTGCACCAGATATTGAGCCAAAAGTACCAATCAAATCTTTTGTATATGCAAAAGATGGTATAAAAAACCGCCAGTAACTCGCATACCGGCTCATAACGTTTTAAATAAAACTGGCGGTTTTTTAAAATTGTTTGATGATGCTTTCAGTCGTATTCCAGTGAATATATTGATGAAATACATAACACTCAAAATATGTATCATAATAATCCACAAAACTAGTGGGAAAGCTATGCAGGAAATTGAAAAGTGGAATCAAGCGAATCCAGATAAAGTAAAGAAGTGGGAACAATTGACAGTAAAAGAATTCAAAGCATACTTAGGTTTATTTTTATTTGCTGATGTTAGCAAAATTGACGGTGTTCACACTTTTGTCTTGTGGAGTGAAAATTTTTGTCAATAACTCGTTACACCGAACAAAAAGAAGCCCGAGAAAGAAGGAAAGTGATAAAGAGAACCAAGCAATAATAGAGATGTGTACGAAGATAATTAAAGAAACAAAGCAGATGAGGAAAGAGAAAAATAAATTAGTAGTTAGTCTGGAAAGGATCACGGAGGAGTTAAGAAAAGAAAGAGAAGAGCAAAAGGAGATATGCGATATGTGGGAGAAAAAAAAAGAGCATAGAAGAGAAGATAGTAAATTTTTGAAAGAAAGGTTGAAGTAATGGAAAGGGAAAAGAGAAGGCAGAATTTGGTTATAAGAAGGATGGAAGGTCAAGAGGAAAGAAAAGAACGTAAAAAGCAAGTGGATAACTAGTCTGGTCACCACACGACATTCCTATAAGGAATGATGAAGGAATGTCTACATATTTTTTTAAGGTTAGGTTGTCATAAAATCATTTTGAAGTGATATGTATACGTTTGTATTGACTTCCTAACATGCTATAATTTTTTTAAAATTTTTCTCCTCAATTTCATTAAGATATAACCGAAACATGGCAAATTAAGCTATGTTTTTATATCGACTAACCCTTATGTTTGTGCGCCTCGATATTAGCTATCCTTTTAGAAAATCAGTTAAAAAAATCGTTGCAGGGAGGATTCGAACCTAGATTATATTTGTGAATTTATTTTAAATGATAAATTAAATATCTTATAAACTGTTAATGTTAGAAATTTTTTTTATTTGAATAAATTGTTAGGGAGCATTATCTCTATAAAAAAACTGTAAAAATAATTTAAGTAATTTACATACGTACAAAATTATATAAGAAAAACTGTTAAAAATAGCGGATACACCCACTTCCGGTTTTTTATCAGATCCATCTTTATAAAAATCGAGAGAATATGAAAAGCCAGCACCGTACCAAATTTCAAGTTACTAGGACTTTTGGTTCGAGAGTTATCGTAGGTACATCCTAAGATAATTTAAATAAGTTTCAACACACTGTTATTTTTTAAGCTATCTTTTACTTTAATATATGGATTTTTTTTTAAATCATCGTACGCAGGATTCGAACCTAGATTATATATGGGATTCACTTTAAAATTATAAATCAAATGTCTAATAAACTGTTAATTCTAGAAAAAAATTTATTTTGAATAAATTGTTAGGAAGAATTATAATTCTATAAGAAACTGTAAAATAATTAGAATAATTTAGATATGTACAAAATTATATAAGAAAAACTGTTAAAAATGGCGGATATACAAACACATACACCCAAAATTTTTTTGTCAAAAATAAATTTTTCTGATTCAGGAGACCTTGAAACGTAAAATTATGCAATAAAAATTTTTTTTAAAAATTGCAATTGCTATACTATTTTTATAGAAAAGTAAAAATCATTTGTGAGTAGAAAAGATATAAGATACGCAAATTAAAATAGCGAGTGGGAGTAATACTGGTAAAATTAGATTCTGTAGAAGATAAGCTAGAAATATTGAAGAAAAAAGGAAGGCTAAGAAGAACAAAGATATTTATAGATGGAGATATGTCCTCAATGGAAAGAGAGGTACAAAAAAATATAAAGATAGAAGAAACTAGACTAAAAAGAGAAGGAAAAAAAACGAAAATATAGTTTATGAAATTATGAGTTGAGGGAGAGGAGATGCACTGGAACGCAAAAGAAAAATAAATTAGAGAGAAGGAAGCCAAAAACTAAAAATAAGGTGGGTAAAGAATAAAAAAAATTTAAATAACTTTACGACAAGAAAAGAAAAAAGAAAGAGTGCAAAGGGGTATAATATCGGAATAAGAAAGTAGAAGAAGAAGAGAATAAAAAGCAAAACAAAAAAATAGTAGTGAATCAAATATTAAGCAAAAGATGAGACTAGATATACGGTGATAACAGTGTACGGTCAGGAAATGAAAAACACAATAAGGAATTTCAAACAGCTACTGATTGAGGAGGCGAGAGGAAAATTAATAACAGGTAGAGATTTTAACGCGAAAATTGGAAAAGGTTGGTGTATGATAATGAATAGAGAGGAAATAAAAAGAGTAACGATGGATAAGACATTAAACAAACAAGGTAAAAGCTATTACAGTTATTTGAGAGGAAGGGTTAGACTATACTCAACAGAAATACGAATGAAGGGGATAGGAGGAGAATATACATTACATAAGTGAGAGGGAAAAATCTATAATAAATTATGTAGTGGTTAGTGGGGAGATTTTTGGATAAAATAGAGAGTTTTAAATAGGAGAAGAGAGTTGATTCTGATCATCAGTCATTGGAAGTAAAGCTAAAACGTTAAAAGATAGAAAGAAAAAATTGAGACTCAGTTTGGGGGGAGAAAAGGTATGGACAGAAAGAAAATGTTGAAGTTTATAGGACAAAATTAGAGGAGGAACAATGAATGGAGGAAATAGTAGAGGAAGGAGGAAAGACCTGATCAACAAAATTGATAAAGCATCAGAAAGGAAAAGATACAAGAAAAAAACATAAACGAGTATAGAGAAAAGAGGTGGCAGAATAAGGAATGCAGGGAAGCGAGGAAAGAAGTGAGAAGAGGTAAAAAAAAAGGTGAAAAAGGAAACATTGATATTCAGGAATATAAAAGATTGAGATCACAATATAGAAAAAAAAGTGGTAAGGAAAAAGAGGACTATAGAAAAAAGTTGGAGGAACATATAAACATAAAAGAGACGTATGGAACTTTTTTAAAAAAGAAAGAAAAAATTGGTAAAAATGGGGGAATAGAAATTGATATAAAGAAATGGGGAGAACAGATGGGAAGCAGAACGGAAGTATTAAAACAAAATAAAAAAAGAAAGAACGGATGGGACACAAGGATGATTGGAAAGAAGCAATAATATGCACAGTTTACAAAGGAGAAAACAGAAGAGAGGTAAAAAACTATAGAGGTATAAATGTGGCAAATTTGGGATATAAGATTTATATGACAAATTTGCAAAAAAGACTGGAAAAAAAATTGAGGAAAAAAAGATTTTATCAGACTGGCAGACAAGATTTAAAAGAGAGAGAAAGGTATTAGATAATGTATACATATCAAAACAGACAGTAAATAAATAATTAGCAGTAAAAAAGAGGCAAAGTTTTTGCGTTATTTCTGGATATAAAAGCAGCGTTTGATAAATGGAAATAGGAGTAAATTATGGAATATATTAAGAAAGAAACAGATAGAGGAAAAACTAGTTAAAAATATATAATAAGACAAAGTGAAAAGTAAGAATAGATGGAAAGTTCAGTGCAACATTTTTAACAAATAAAGGATTAAACCAAATGTGCCCAGTTAGAACTAGTTCATTTGCAGTATATTTAGATGATTTAGAGAATAAGTTGATGGAACAACAGAGTAGAGGAATAGGGAATTGGGGGGCTTAAGAGTGTGGGTTTTGGCGTATGCAGGATGACATAGTGATTATAGCGAAGAAAGAAAAAGAAATGAAGGGGAGCATAAGGATAGTAAAAAGTATCTAGAAAAAAGTGTTTAATTGTAAATGTGGGAAAAACAAAAATAGTAGTGTATCAAAAATACAAGAAGGTAAAAAAAGTAGACTGGAAATGGGTTGACGAGGTAATAAAAGCTGTAAATAAAATGTCTTATTTGGATTATCGAATCAGATACCATAATAACGATGATGCACATATACAATGGTTAGAAGCAAATAGAAGCGTGAAGATGGTTATTTAACAAATTAATAAAGAGTTTGATGATGTACAGGGCGGAAATATGAGGGTGGAAAAATGGGAAGAATTAGAGAAGGTACAAGAAAAATACTGGAAATGGACGTTAGAATTAGAAAGAGAGACGCCAGGAAACATAGTAGAGGAGGAAATAAAGTTCGAAAAGATAAGAGTACAGGCGGGGAAGAAAACAATGTGTTACGAAGAACATGTGAAAGAAAGAGAAGAACGCAAATTACTTTAGATGTGCTGGAAAGAGGTAAAGAATAAAAAAATTAAATATGGACAAGAAGAAAAAAGAGTAGGTATTATGAAAGAGTTGGATATGCGAGAGAAAAGGTAGAAAAATAAAAGAGACAGGAAGGGAAATAAAACGTGACATAATAAGAAGAATACAGACAAAAAAGTTGTGATTAAAAAGAACGGTAGCAAGGTTTAGATGCGGGAATGAAGAGCAACAAAAGTATTGGAAAGAAGATAAACGTAGAAGATGTAGACTATATGGGGAGGAGTAGGAAAATATAAAGTACATGTTAAAGGAATGCATAAAACTAAGGAGAAGAGGAGAGGGGAAGGTTGAGATTTTGGGAGGAGGAGAAGTGAGATGGATGGAAAAGGTATTAAAAAAGAGAAGATGTTTACATGTAGTGTAGTAAATGTATTTGTATATAGAGAAGTCATTAGCGTTGGAGGGTTTAAAATTTTTTTTTGTTTTATGTAGTAGAACAATTTAAGTTCAGTTTAAAATACGAATTCTTTGTTGAAAAAAATTTTCTTTTTATGACAAATAAAGGTTATTACTTAATTAATGCACTTTGAAGTGATATGTACACGTTTGTATTGACTTCTAATACAGTTAGTCCATATACTTATTAGAATGTCTTCAAACTTAGTTCTTAAAAAGCAATAAATTTATAAGTAAAACGTATCCTCTTTAATTATTATGCTTTAATTTGCTTTTTCAGTGCTTAAACAACTATAGCTATGTGCGGAAAAATCTCAGTGTCATACATATGTTTTCAATTTTACAATTTTTTTATAATTTTGTTCTATAAGTTCAAAAAATGTCAAAGCATATTTATTTTGCATAAAAAAATTATACTGAAACGTTCAAGAAATTACTTGCAAACGCAAGAACCTTCTAGAAGGCTGTTATCTATTTTCTAGAAGTTATAGCGGTATATTGTCGAAACGCGAATGCAGCTGTATTAAGAAGATTATCAAGTGAAAATAAATCGTTAGCACGTGTTTGTCTACATAAATAAATCGAGAATAATCGTGTATGTGATAATTAGTGTAAACAAGTGTAAAATCCGAGGACGTTATCTTATCTTAAGTGATATAAATTATAGTGTAAGTGTTTTTATTAAATATTATTATTAGATTTTAATTAGTTCGGTTAATTTCAAAGTGTATATATATTTCTAGAATAAGTAAACGTAGTTTTAGTCGTTTTAAATAAATTAGTTAATAATAAATAAAATACGCAACAATACTTTAACTAAGCAATGTACTAGCAATCGGCCGTAGTGTAGCGTATCCAATAGCCTTCTCACGGTCTCTCATTACGCTGCATTGCACCGACGAATAAAGGGTCCGTGGTTCAAATCCCGTCGCTGCCACTTCTAAAAATTTGTCACTATCACCGCCGCTTTAATTAAAAACTAATAATAATAATAACTAATGTTCAACGGTATTCTAAGTAATACAAACAACAAATGTCATTCAAGAACCTAAAATTTATTTATTTATCTTTTCTAAAAAAATCACCGCAGGCAGGATTCGAACCTAAGATTATATATAGAATTCACTTTAAATTATAAGTCAAATATCTAAAAAACTGTTATTGTTAGAAAAAAAATTATTTGAATAAATTGTTAGGAAGAATTATCTTTACAATTCGGATAATTTACATACGTACAAAATTATATTAAAAAAAAACTGTTAGAAATAGCGGATACGCTCACTTCCGGTTTCTTTATCAGATCCATCTTTTAATAGAACTGAGAGAATATAAAAAGGCAGCTCCATACCAAATTTCAAGTTACTAGGACCTTTGGTTCGAGAGTTATCGTGAGTACATCGTTACACACACACAAACACACACAGACACACACACAGACACACACACAGACGCCCAAATTTGTTTTGTAAAAAATACATTTTTCTGATTAAAGAGACCTTGCAATGTAAAATTATGCAAAAAAAATTGCGATCTCTATACTTTCCTTATAGAAAAGTAAAAATTTATTCAATTATTTTCCACAGAAATAATCTTAGAAAGCTTGCTTACCGTCCGGTATTTTTTTATGCAAGTAAAATTATGTTTTTGTAAAAAGTTACAAAAAAATCTACCCTTTCTAACTTTTATTATAAAAATTGACGCATTAAAGCATAGAAACGTATCCATTAATATATTAAATTTTGGTTAATTGAGTAAGACAATTTTTTTGAACACAAAAAAAATGAATTTTATTAAAGAAATAACAAAATTTATCATAAAAAACTAAGCATTCTATGCTATTAAATTTAATAAATCTGGTAAAAACATTCTGATTGATGCATACGTCGATTATTTAAACCATTAGGTTAGTTTTTTATTAGTTGTTATCATTATATCTATAAGTGCGCCGTGTAATTACTATTTGAAAACATGCTAACTGTAATCAACAGTTTCAGACATAGTTTTTTATTTTAATCAGTATAACGACATTTTCATGTATCAAAAGCATAGAAAGCGATACTTAATGACAAACACGCCATTATAGATAAAATCTGTGCACTATAATAATTCAACTTCACCAAATGCAAATGATCGAATAAATACTAACGATAAAAATAAATTGACACGATCGATCAATTTCCTCCAAAAATAGTCAAATTAATAAAATTGTTTAAACTGGTAGCAATTTGTTTAATTAAAATTACCGTTATCTTAAATGTATCACATGTGTACTCACGATGCCACTTATTTGCTTTTACGTTCGATAAAATCTAATACAACGCCTGATTAAGTTAATAGAAAATTTGTTCTTAGGCTTTTCCTTTTAGTCAGGAATTATTAGTTTTTCCCGAGCGTATTGATTACCTTTACCCCAATGTATGTGAGTAATCCCATTTCTGTTCATTATTCAGTATTCGACTATTCTTTTTGTAACTGTTCCGATTTATTGATTTGTTTTGTAGCAAACAACTTCTTCCAATAAAACTTGCAACTTTTGTATGGTTCGTAATGTAGTCAATGGAGTAAATAATTGTGTTATTTTCTAACAAATGAAATAATACATATGTAAAGTTAAAATATTGTGCAATCAGCGCAAACAAGTTTTAAGGCTACAAATGATAAATTTTGGCCATTATGAAATAAATCACATGTGATTTTTTCAATGTATTCATTTAATTTAAAACAAACAAAAAATTTGGTAATTTACGAATTTAATGTTGGGTAAATACACTGGGTTTCCAATAAAATGCACTACGTAGAAGGAGTAGACGTCGAGGGCTGAAATTTTGGGGTTCGAACATTTCGCCCCACATTTCGCCCCCACATTTCGCCTCCACACATTTCGCCCCCATACATTTGGTCCACATACACATTTCTGCCTCCACACATTTTTGCCCCTGTACATAGAAAATATACAGTAGGTACAGAAATTGTTATTGCTCTGGTGTTAGTGTATTTACAAATATTCCTACGTAAGGTTATCAAATATGATTGATTTTGTAAATTGCGAATATATGTTTTCTCCAAGAAGACGGCTGACGAGGAACATGCTATTTGGGTGTGCAAACGACGAGAAAAATGCAAAGGGCTCGTTTGGACTACAGGTAATTTGATATATCTGTAACTAATAACGTAAGTAACTTTGTTTTAAAAAAAAATTATCACGTCAGTCTAAAATTGTTTGCAATTCCATTTCTTTTAATATGTCCCTAGCGTGGGACACAAGGTTTCCACGCTAGGGGTATCCCATGGGATTTAACATGGGAAAATTAAAATTATTTTTTTCCTGCTTCCCAAATTAAAAAATCGCAAAAATTTTGACGCAGATTTATTTAAAGTGGCACTTAAAACGTTTTTAAAAACAATTTTTTGATTATAATTTGATAATTAATAAATTAATTACAAGCATTTCAAATTCAAATTTTGAAGGTTTTTCTCGCATGCGATTCAGATCGGCTATCTTCGGTTTTTAAAGTAATATGAATGCTAAAATTAAAGTGCAGCCTGTCAAATCAACATTATGCAACTTTATTTTTGAGGAAATGGAAATTTGAAGAACAAAGACTAGAAAAATTACATTTGAAAAATTTCTGTAGCAGACTAGAAAAAAAATAATTAATCAAACATAAATTTACATTTACGTAGGTATCTACGAACACTCATTGTGGTACCAATAGGTTGAACGCAGGAAGATTGCTCGAATAATCGTCGTGCAGAAAAATTTATTTCAATTGAGGATTTGTGCCCCTGTAAAGGGCCTTTTTAACGTTGTCGATCCGTTGCTTGGCGGAACAACCACGGCGAATCACCTATTTAGGTATGAGGTGTTCAAAAATGCCTCCTGCTTGAACTGTACAATAAGTTAGCCGCTCAACAAATCTTTTTCGTGTTTCGGCTAATTTACGAATAGCTCGGCAAGTCACTTGAATTTCATCTTTTAGTGTGTCCCTATTTTCATACCGTTTTCCTCCTTTGAATAATTGTTCTTTTATGCAACTCCACAAAAAAATCGGACTGGTTTAAATCAGGTGACCTAGCAGGCCATGTAATGAGACCATTCTTGCCTGTCCATTAATTTGAAAATGCTTCATTCAGAAGCCCAGTGTTTAGTCTAGCAGTATGGGCTGGAGCACCATCCTGCATAAAACAAACTTGGTGATTTTCACCCGCAACATCATTTAGTTGTGGAAACACTTCTTCTAGTAGAAGGTAATAATATTTTATGGAAGTAAGTGTACCTTCAATGAAAAAAGGGCCAATAACATGACTTCCCAGCAAGCCCATCCAAACATTGACAGTTTGTAGCCATTGACTTGGTTCATTTACTAATTTGTGTGGATTTTCGAGACCATGTACGATTATTTTGTCGATTTGGTCTTTCATCAAGTCCAAATGAACATTTATCCGAAGAACCAATGTTTTTTACAAAATCGCGATTGGTATTGTTCATTTCGGTGATTATTTCACAAAATCTCATACGAGCATAATAATCGTGTGGTAATAATTCTTGATGGCATTGCCAACGGTAACTTTTAAAGCCCTCCTGTTTGAAGTACCTGAATGCTGACGACCGAGGAACACCTACATTAATTTTAATTTCTCGCAAACTAACATCAGGATCTTGGTCTACAGCTGCAAGAACTGCCAACTTCTGAGGGTTGTCTTCATGATCGTGTAAGGGTGGTGGACGCTGACATTTACATGTGGTGGATTTACGGAGCCAGTGGTTTCAAATAATTGTATCGTTTTTAATACTCTTTAAAGAAGTTATTGGTCTATCTGCGAAAAACCAGCAAAGTCTTCTTGAATTCGGACTTTTGAAACACTTCGAAAAAATTGTTTTTCCACAAGAATTTTTTCTTCTACATTCATTTTCGAAGCTTGTAAAACAATTCCATCAAAACTGACAACACATCAAATGTTTTATAACAAATCAATGCTAACTTGATTTTTAATGCCTATTTACTTGAACATAATTCAAGTTTATTTCATTTTGGAATCATAACCTGGTTTATTAGCACGCAAATGCGGGCGCAATTTGGTTTTTTCAGCCTACAGAAAATTTTCAAATGTAATTTTTCTTGTCTTTTTTTTCAAATTTCCATTTGCTCAAAAATAAAGTTGCATAATGTTGATTTGACGGGCTACAATTTAATTTTAGCATCCATGTTACTTTAAAAACCGAAAATTGCCAATCTGAATCGCATGCGCGAAAAACTTCAAAATTTTGAATTTCAAATGCCTGTAATTAATTTGTTAATTATCAAATTATAAACAAAACATTGTTTTTAGAAACGTTTTAAGTGCCACTTTAAATCTGCGTCAAAATTTTTGCGATTTTTAAATTTGGGAAGCAGGAAAAAAATAATTGAAATTTTCCCATGTTAAATCCCATGCGGTACCTCTAGCGTGGGACACAACGTATATCTGTAGTTTTATTTACTTGGGAATTGATTAGTCTATACAAAGTTCGTATCTATGTTTAGAAAATGCCCCTGTTGTAAGTCGCAAAGTTGATGCAGTAAAACCTGTGAAATTACGTGTTGTCCAAAAACTGAAAGAGAAGGCAAGTAATACCGAAGAAACCCCACAACGAATAATGGAAACTTGTCAGGAAAACGTTCAAGATAAGTCTTGTGTCGCTTGCCCAGAAATGATGCCACTTCATGATTCATTCATCGTGCGCGAAATGTAGCTGGTATGCCTGCTATTCCAGTAAATAATGAAGATTTGGTCATTCCACAAGACTATCAAATCATTACAATTCATGGAGGAGAACATCAGTTTCTCCGGTACGATTCGGAACAAACTCTGTTGCCTGGCAGAATGCTAATTTTTTCGACCACACAGAATCTTAATGTTTTGGCCAGAAGTGACAAGTGGTACGCTGATGGTACATTTTCGGTTGCTCCAAATTTATTTTTATTTGACATAGAGTGTTTGGAGAAAAATTCTGTCTGTGGGATTGCAGGTAATACAATGATCATAAATTGTTATGTTATATAAGTAATATCGCTCTACGGATGCAAATGCTTCCAGCTCTTGCCTTCGTACCCCCGGCGCAGGTATCTGAATATTTTGATATATTGACGGAAGAGGGAGATTATCCGCAGAAAACTCAAGAGATATTAGAGTATTTTGAAGAAACCTACATTGGCCACCGTGGGCGTCTGCAAGGACGCATAGCGGCATATGCGGCCCTTTCTCGACGTCTGAAGGCTATTGTTCAAGATTTTGGGACTAGGCCCACCTTGGAATATTTGCGACGAATCGCGAGAGCGGCCTCCCCAATAAATGCCACCCCAAACCATTACACCAGGTGTTGAGCCAGTATGTCTTCGTTGTACAAACTGTAAATTGAGCGTTGTCCTCCAGGTCTCCGCACACGTGTACGCCCGTCCGAGTGCCATAAACAGAACCTAGACTCATCAGAAAAAATAATGTTGTTCCATTAATGTAACCAATGTTGTCTGGCTTGGCACCATTGAAGCCTGACTTCTTGGTGGTGAGATGTGAGAAATACGAGAGTTTAGTCAATATAATCGCAATCTACAAAAGCGGATTCCATAATCAACAGTACTCATAGAAACTCTGCGCTCAACTGTTCGTATTCAGTGTATTCCAACTGAACGCGACGGTTCCCAAGCGTCCTGCACGGCACTTCTTCTTAATAGACGATCTTCTCGTTTGTGCGTGACTCTGGGTCGTCCACTACTTGCCATCCCTCGACATGTTCTTAATATTGTTGAATGAGTACGTCCTAATCTTCTGGCAATTTCACGATGTTCCAACCCAGCATCCTGCATACCAATAATTCGACCTATCTCAAAAGGTGTTAATTGTTGAAAATCACCTTGTCTGCAAACTCGTGGCATTCTGACACTTACAAACAATGACAATTGATAACTAGATCTAAAAAAAATTTAGAAATAAAAGTAAAAGAAGCGTTGATAACACCATGTATATTTTTTGAATACATCAAATTTTAATCATCTATAATATATAACAGTTTTACATACAAAATTTAAGCCCTCCATGTCTACTGCTTCTATCTGGTGCATTTTATTAGAAACCCAGTGTATAAAGCAGCACCGGCAATTATACTAAATTTTTTATAACTATTTATTTATAAAAACTGTATTTCACGCGTATAATAAACTTCCATAATAATGAGCCTTTTATAGTGGCATATAGTGGTTTATTAGAACCGGACATTACTATACATGTAATTTATTATTAAGCATTAAGTTGATTTATAAATTGTCGTTATCGATACTCAGTTTGTTACTGCTTGCGTGAAACAAACCATTTTATTAATGGTACAAAATGTCGTGATCATATAGGTAATAGTTTCTTATTAAAGAGCTATAGGACGTTTTGTACATTTTTACAACAAATATCGATAATTTACAAATCATCCACTTAAAAATATGATATCTACGTTACTTGAGAAGACAATTAAAAAACTCTTTTGTAACAACTTAGTAATTAAAAGATATTTTGGTGTCGCATTCACTTAGCCACTTAATTTAGTATGATCGCTTGAAGATTACAAAAAGTTTTATTACAAAATAGCAACGTTCTCACGCGTGCAATAATGGCATAAATATTGCAGACATATTACATATATTTTACAAAAATAAGACACATTGCATAAATAATAAACGCGCAAAACTAGATTTCTTATTATTACAGAAATTGCACATATATCGCACACAATTTTTGAAAAAAAAGAGTTAAACTTGACATCTATCATGACATGGCACATTTGATGTATTTAAATTGTGTAGAATATACATATAGAATGCGTGAAATCTAAAATCTTGATCATGAATTTGTAGAACACTTCAAAACTGAAAAACTTCAAACGATTTCGTCAATTATGTACAATCTATGTTCTGTGATTCAAATAAACAATCAAAAATAACAGATGATGCATTTATTACGAGTGGATAATCTAATATGATCCTTTGGATTTACGGTTACTGAACGTGTGAAAAATGTGATACCTGTCCAAATGAAACAGTGTTGACGAGTACATAAGAATCACCCAGACTAGTGTCAGGGCACGATGAAAAATATTATTTTGCAGACCAGTGTAATTTCTGATTAAAATGGCCCTTTAACTAAAAGCCCTTGAAGTAAATCGTATAACAAAAGATGGCTAAACTGGATAGTTTTACGAAAGATGGGTAAACTGAATCATTTAACCATTACCCAAGGATGATTAAACTGAATCGATTAACCAAAAATGAATAATTCAATTTTAAATTAATCGGTTAACTAATAACAAAATGATTCGGTTAACTATTTAACCGAGTCGATATTTATAATTCTAAGGGCTACTATAAAACTAAAGAGTTTACAGATTATCATTTTTACGTTATCTCATACAATGCATAGATAACAACCTAGTTATTTTTATCTTCGATATAATTTCTATTTTTGTATAATCGATATATTAGTATTAGAGGAAAAAGTTCTCATATGACGAAAAAGTATGAGCAAAATGCTTCGATTACGTAAATTAAACGGCCATGTTAATTCAAAAAGGCGTATGTTGCAATTTTGTTTAAAAATTAAGTTAGAAGCATTTTCATTTACCTCTTCGTGCGTGATATGCATGTGTTAAAACGAAAAGCCGTATTTCATCACCGTATAAGCGGTAAATCGTTTTTAGAACAAGGGCGTAACTACAAATTGACTCAACTTTGTTTACAACTAAAAAGACACTTTGTTGTTTCAAAAGGCTGCATCTGCATACTACATGCTGTAGAACTAAGTTGCGCTTTTTAATAATAGTACACGATTTTTTAGCAGCAAATGAATAGACGTCGATTTGAATCCGTTTTTTTAAATAATTACTATTAAAAAAGTATTATTAATTAAAAAACAATTAGTAAGAATCATACTTAACGCAAAAAATATAAGTCATATCTTAAAGAACCCATAAAATAAGAATATCAAAAAAACATTGTATATAACTTAAACTATTTGTAAACAAGGAATTTATTTTCTTCTTGAGAAAAATTTATACGATATTGGTAACAATAAAAAACTATCCTATAAGGAATGATGATAAAATGTCGACATATTTTTTTAAGTTATGTTGTCATAAAACCATTTTGAAGTGATATGTATACGTTGTATTGATTTCCTAGCATGCTATAATTTTTTTGTTATTTTTTTCCTCGCTTTCGTTAAAGACTCATACTCGAACTTCAACCCTTATATTTGAGCTGCCTCCACATGCTATTTACCCCTTTTAGTAAATCAGTAAAAAAATCGTCGCAGGAGCAGGATTCGAAACTATATATTATACTTGTGAATTCATTTTAAATTACAAATTAAATATCTGATAAACCGTTAATGTTAGAAATTTTTTTATTTAAACTTCCGATTACCATTGGGGTCTTTTTTGACCACAGGCGTGTTGTTTTTGTTGACTTTTTTTAAGTTTTTTTTACAACTGTTCCAATATTTTTTTAGCTGATTTCTTTCAACAATGTTTAATAATATATTTTGATTACTGCTTCCAGCTGAAAAGTGGTTTTGAAAGCTTACGCCAAGAACCAATATTGGAGCTATGGAGTACAAAATACATATCTCTCCATAGACCAATTTTTTGTGCTGGTAAATGCGTCTCGTAATCGAATGAGAGACCTTTTTGAAATACATTCGATTTGACGATATGGACACCTCGAGAAAAACAACGGGCAACAGATAAATTAGCAGCTATTCGGTAACATTCACGATATTCTCGTTGCAAATTGCAAAAAATCGAATAACCCTAATGCTGAAGTATTACGTATTGATGAACAACTTGTTCCTTTCTTCGTGCAGAAAATGTCCCTTTCGAGTGTATATGAAGTCGAAGCCAGATAAATACGGGAATTAAAATCTAGGCTTTATGCGGTAAAGTTAGTAACAGATATTAAGCTGGAATTTCCAAATATATATACTGGGAATGGTAGACAACGCTTCAGAACGGGAACAAAGGTAAAACAATATTATCAATTTCCATTTCTAAGGAAGCGCGTAGTTTTAGAATTTGGTTGAGGGTTTGAGAGAGTGGTTATGGTATTACCACAGATATTTTTTTACGTCTAGTCTTTAGCGGAAGGAGCTACTGCAGCAATCCAAAAACCTTTGACCAAGAACAATTCGTAAAACACGTAGGGAAATACCAAAAGAATGTTTGCCAAAAAGAAATCGAGCAGAATACTCCAAGCAAAATTCTATATGGAGAAGTTATTACACAATTTTAGTATCTTACGTAACTTAAAAAAATATAGAAGCGTTATGCTACTTCTCAACGCCAACACCAAGATTTGGAATTGTCCGGAGAATACCTCAGTTACAAACCGCAAGTTATCTTGGACTATAATAGCTGCAAAAAGGAGCTGTGAGACAGCGTCGATAAAATGGTGAAGGAATACTCCATGCAGAAGAAATAGCAAATCGCTGGCCTCTCTTCTTTGTTTTGTTTTTTAATTTCCTTGATATTGCTGCCATGAATGCATTTATTCTATACACTACAGAAATTTGGAAATTTTGAAAAGGAAAACATCCCGGAAGGAGATTATTTTTGCAAAAAACTTGGGTTTAAATCATAGTAATCCCACATATCCAAAAAGACGTGCACTTCAAGGATTACTTTCAAGACATGTGCGGGAGAAATGCAATAGCGATGGTTTTGGCAAACACAGAACTAGAGGAAGTGGGACCGCAAGACAAAAACTATCGCTCGCTCAAAAAGAGGTCGTTGTAAGATCACCAAATTTCAAGTTTACAAAGAATTTTTGGTTCGAGAGTTATCGTGGGTATAATACGTTACACACAGACACACATTACAGAACACCCAAACTTTTTTGTCAAAAATACCTTTTTCTGATCTCTTGAGACCTTGAAACGTAAAATGTATGCAATAAAATTGTTTGAAAAAATTGCGATCACTATCTTTCCTTATAGGAAAGTATAAAGAAAATTAAAAAGTAAAAGTACGCCACTGAAAATGTTTCTAAAATTATAATATTAAAAAACTATTCATTTTGATTTCAACACATTACTGTTAAGAAAACTAGAATCTTTCTCTAAAATATTCTTTTTAAATTTTTAAATAGATCGTGTAGTATCAAATAAGTAAAATGTTGAAAAGCCACATTCAACTGCAACTAACTTCTCATTCTTACTCCACATTTTCGCATAAGTACATGAAGATGTTCTCTTTATACCAGAAAATATTAACCCATTACTGCCCAGAAAAAAATGTTTGCAATTATTCTTTTCTTAATACGGCTTAGTGATTTAGGGTCTCAAATGACCCAAAAACTATTTTAAAAAAATTATGGCACTTTCCATGTAACCCCACCAACCAACATATATGGTCCGGCTGAGCACTTACGGAACCTAGTTTTTATATAATGGCATATTCATTTAAAGTATAAAAAAATACACAATAATAGGGAAGAAGGTGTTGATATACTTAAACACTTTAATGACTCTTTGCTTTAAAAAACTACAGCAGCTATATATGACAAACAATAAAAATAATCGAAGTTATTTAGTGTGATAAGGATAAAAACAGTCAATACACAGTCCTATGTTTACATTTATCACACAATGTACGAGCTTTCAGTGGAATATTCCGGACCAGCACAATGTCTTCGTTTGTTGTCTGGCATTTTCTGTACCAAAATGGTCTTTTCTGTCAGGGTATGCCAGAACTTGCTGAGCTTCTAAAGATTTTGAAGATCTTCCTAGCCCCTTTGGTAATGTTCCATATGATTTCAGGTATGCCATAGAAACGATTTCTCTCCGAAATTGTAATTCAGGAATATCACCTACTGAGGCGACGGTATAAGATTTATGCATTGTGCATGGAAGCATCAGATTAAACTTAGGAAAATAAATGGCCAGTACCATTTTTTGTTGCGTATCCTTAAATTCGAATAATTTGCAAATGTGTTTCATCCATCCGATCAGTTCCTTGCCCATGGATGCAGCTATACCTAGCAAAAATAAATGCCCTCGTTATCTGTATTTGAGCCTTGTGTTTTTGCAAATATCTTTTCACATTGGTAATTTGGTCCACACCATAAATATTTGAAGCTTAACATTTAATACTGAATTGTCCTTCCATTTACACATAATAATATACCATCAGTTTTGCTTATAATATTTTCAAAGTGTCCTCTTCTGTCTTTCTTCATAAATTTGTCTTTGTAGGCATGTGGACAGGGTTTTGGGATTTGGTTCTCCTTCATTGTTCCACAACTACCAAATCTATTGTCCGACAGATATTTGAGTAAAATTGGCATGTAAATAGATTGTCAAAATGAAAATTAAAACGGAGATTTCCGGAGATGTTCGAGGTGTTCTTTATCATTTTTAATAACGGTGCTGCCAGCTTTCCCCAACCGATTTTTTCTATGTCTTCATTGATTGAAACTGAGTTTCCTTTTTGATACACTTCCAAATCTATCAAATAACCCTCACTCGTATTTAGGGACTACACCTTGTATTCAAGTAGGGTTTATCAGAGGTAAACTGATCCGGGTTTACCTCTGATAAACTGCTTTATTCACTATGTCTACCATAGTATTTTACCATACTCATCAAATGATAAATTTTGCTCTGGAACAACATTTTTTCTATCAAACTTTTTTTTCAGTATATTTACTACTGGTCGGAGTTTCCAAATTTGATCACCACCAGGAAATGAATTATTCGCTAAAATGTAAAAAATCGTAAAATCGGCTCAAAAACGATTTCTTTTCATTGCGTTGGAAACTATTACTGCGAATCCATCTTCGTGATGCTCCCAATACATTATTTTGCAAGGGAGTCTATTATAGGCCACTCAAGAGTAAAATACCAATAAAACATTTTATTTCTTGTTCAGTAATGTTTGCGTAAAATTCAAAAAAGGACGTATATCTATTTGCCTCTTCTACTAAAAACTGATCAGGTCATCAACTGATTTCTGTAAGAATGCCTTTCATAGTTTGGATTAAAAAATTCTCTCGGTAAATACATAAGGTCAATCCACAATCTGTCAAAACTCGTGGTCTCAATTTTGCATCAGCTAATATCTGCTTTCTATTAAAATTGTTAAAATCTTCCTCCAGAATCTTCATCACCGGAATCCTCATCACTAACTGAAGAAGGTTCAGGTAGTGCAATAAAAAAGATCGCTTTCAAATTCTTCTTCATCATCAGCCAGTATCGGCTTCCAGAGCTTCCTGAACTGGAAAACCTGGTTCGAGAATTGCCGCGAAGCAAGGCGCTACAAATAAAAGATATTTGATAGAAGCTAATATCAAAATTTCATTATACTATTAGTTTATCGGATATTGTATAATTCTTCCCTCTAAGTTACTGTCTGTGCCAAAAAACTTGTTATTTAGTGAAAAATACAGAATTAAAAAAACGCCATTCACAAGTGCCCAGCGTACCAAAAATGGTACTCTGCAATTTAGTCATGAATAGCCGGCTACATTTTTTTAAATACAATTATTATCGATCAATAAACATACTTTATTTCTAAACATATTTCAATGGATTTTTTTAATTTTAAAAGATAATACTTACTCACATCCATATTTCGATCAAAAATACGTGAAGCACAAAAGTTTTTTCGACCCGTCTCGTTGGGAACAAAGATAGCCACTGGCTACCTTGACGACA